>JANAVB010018196.1:10441224-10808724 GCA_029216955.1 Iris pallida
TTTAACGAGTCTCAATAGTTCCCTAATTGGACTTCAATCTTTGATTGCATGAACTTTAGATTTTAATCTATGGTAGCTGGACAAAATTTTGTGAAATTTTAAACCATCCCTATTAGGTTAGGGTAATGTAGAATAGGTTCAAATTCAAGTGGTTGGGCAAATTTCCCGTCGGGGTGGTAGAATAGGTTTTGTAAGTCATGAGAAGCGCCTTCCGTGACTTCTGTGTTTAAGTAGCACACAAGGCCTCTATTGAGTGGCACACTAGTGGCATGTGCGTAGAGGGCTTCGAGTAGATCACAACCATATATTGGGCTAAAAGATTTGAGTCAAGGTTGGATCTCTAACTGCAGTATGAAAGTACATCACTGTTATGGTGTCACGACCCGCACCCACTTTTCGGATACGAGACGTGTCCAAGCCAGCCTACGCCGCAGAGTCGGCGTGTAGAACGCTGTCAAGCCCGCAAGAAATAAATGCTCAAAATACACATTTGCTGCTCATTCACATTTCTAAATTTATTACAACATTTATAATTAAAGAAAATACAAGATTTTACAATTAATGAAATTGATACAATTGCTTTCTATTTCTAGGTTGTCCTCAGCATACCCAAGTCTTCCCCAGTACTAAGAGTGATCGCGGCTAACCTGAAAAATGTTGGTTTCCAGTCAGGAATGGAACAAGTACACAAATCGACGGCAATGCAAAACACAATAGAATTAACAAGACATGAAATAGCATATGGAATATGAAAGCTAGTAAGAAAACTGATGACATAACACGATAGAGAGTAAACAAGGAAAAACTAATAAAAGACATCTATCTAGGTGGTGTGAAATATCTGTTTCGACATATGAACGGCTAGGGGGTAAATCTGGCTCACTGCACGTGTCGTGTGCAGCTGCTATCATGCAATAATAGACATTTTGGGGATATTTCTGGGTAGTTCACATGTGTACTAAGATACTTCCCCTCCCGACTACTCTGTGTGACGAGCGTGTCAACAAGCAGCAAGATATATGTATAGACGTGAAATGAGAAAACTACTATGAATCGAAAGCAATCAGAAAGTGCACTTGTCTGAGGTCCTTAGCTGGAGAAACCAACAACCCTATACCACTCAATGAGCCACAATCAAAACACATGCAGAAGTCTTCGGATGCTGAAATAAATAGTACCAACGTTCTCAGAATAGTCAATTTTAGCTAGGATTGTCTGTCCTTAAGTCCAATTCTGGACACAGAGGTAAAACGGTAATTTCGGACAAAACGATATCCACCGTTGGACCCGCTTTGCACCGAAAAGCGTGCCAGAGTCAACGGTCTCTAAAGTCGTCAAACTACATGTCTACGGATCCAATTTTCCGATACGAACCCAACCATATGTCCAGAGTTGGATTCCGACGGACCGTGCAAAAATCGCCCGTTGAGTCCGGAATGGTCTGATTAGCCTATAGTTGATATAAAGTGGTTAGGGTTGTATGATTAACACGAACAAGACTTGATAAAAGGATCTTTTATGAATAAATACAATTATTTAGAAAATTGATTATAATCTTTTTAAACTATGCTTTTATTATTCAAAATACTTTAACTAAATATTATAAAATCAAGAAAAATAGTTTCTAAAGTAAAATATAGTTTTTGGTCGAGCTATATTTAATAAATAATGTAATGTTTTGTCACAACTAACTTATAAAATAATCATATACGTATTTACATAGAAAATTGTTTATAAACTATTTTAGAAGATATAATTTCCTACTTGAAACCCCATATTTTATTTGTCAGAGTATCAAAATACGATTTTAGATAAATACCTTGAAAGCCAAGATATTGTTTTATATTTAAAACCCATATTTTGACAAAATAACATTTTATATCAAACTACATTTAAAAATATCTAGAAGTCTTATAGATTATTATTTTAAGTCAATGCCCTTATTTAATATCATAAAGGTAATATATAATATTTTAGGAAATATCAATATATTCTTGATAAAAATATTAATACTATTAATAGAAAACTAATGAAACTATTAATACTATCAATGATATTAATGTATACACATTATACAAAATATTTAAATAACTATTATTGGAAAACTATAGAGAAATCCTTTTAATGCCCCAGAAGTCCAAAAATCTATATATTAAGGCAACTAGTTTATAAAGCAATTTGCCAAAAAGTCCCAAAAGAGTTACTATATAACTAAGCCCAAAAATAATATTTATTTATAAAGACGAATTAAAATATTTTAAGAGATCAACCATAATATCCATATCTTTATTTAAGATAAAGCCCAATCTATTTTAGGGAAACATAACCAAAAGTCAAAATACCTTATTAAGCCGAAATCTAATTTAGAGAGAATGATTCTAAAAGCCAAAAATAATTTATTACTATATTGAGGTCCAATAATTTAAGCCCAAAAGAAGTTTATGCCAGTAGATATAGAGCCTCAAGGTCCAAAATAATAACATATAAATCTTTATAAAATTATTTATAAGTTTCAAAATAAAACCCAATGTAATAATTTTTAAATTATACCAATAATCTCAAACCCAGGATAATGCTAAAAATTAAAGCTCAAAATAATTTAAATCTAGTATAAATCCTCTTTAGTAGATTTAGATCAAGTCCTATACTGATTCAATCCTGACTAATTAGCCAATAATAATAATACAATAAGAAGAAGAAGAAAGTAGTTTGATTCCCTTGGAGGGGTGAGGGCCGAGTGGGACAAGACCCCCAAGCTTATGTTCGTGTGAACTTGTGCACACAAGATCCCACCTGTGAACAATGTTCTATATTTTTGCTATTGCTTTAAGCAACTTTTTATCCTTAGTATATATATATTTCCAACCATAGAAATTTTACTTCCTATACCTTATTTAAGCATTGCATGGGAACGGCACAACATTGTTATAAACCGCAAGAGGAACTCTGACACCTACTTATAAAATTACTAGTTTCAAGCTTACCTGTCTGTCATTATTGATACTGCCTTGGGGCCTAGGGGTGTGGCTCGACAGCAGCTTCGGTCACGAATTATCGAGGTCGCAACACTCATATTGAATTGATGGCACTGGCAAGAGAGGATCGAAAGCCAAGGCACGACGATTCGAAAAGTGGCCGTGGTCCCCCCATGTGTTCGTCAGCGTTCCTTCGGCCTGAACGAACACAGCCATTAAACGATGAAGCCACCCCACTGTACCGAGGGAATTGCCAGACTCGAGCGACGTTCAGTTGTGATACCGGGGGAGGAGACTTCGGTGCTCGCTGATCGAGCGGCGCACGACACGAGGAAGGCCCACACGGTTGTCGGCTCCAACCGATGGGGTCGACGCTGGTAGGAACGCCTGCGGCCAGTCTCGGTTAGGCGTCAACGCACGGCTGGTCTAAGTAGGGCCACATCTCAAATAATCCAGGAATGTGCTTCCAAACTAGATACAGATTACAGGAGACTAGGAAAGACTTTGACCCATCATGAGATGATCCATTAGAAGCTTTCTCTGGTCCTCTCTAAATCCGAGTAACAAATGACTGCATTGGCTGCATCACTATGTAAGGCGGAGACGAGCTAGTATCAAAATACTGAGCCGTTGATTCATTACTGTCCATCTTCACATAAGGCCGCAGCGAAGCTGCCCCACCGTAGAAAAGAAATGAACAATGAAGGAAGTATACACAATGGAGGAAGTAACATTGGATGCATCGCCATTGGCGTTGGGAGAAAATAGGGTTATGGTTGGGTGTATCTTATAGACGTATGTGGGAAAGGAATTAAATATTAAATAAGATTATGTATATATTCTTATATATCTAAAGGGAAGTTGGTTGGATCATTACACATATAAGAATGAATAATTCAAAATAAATCGTATAAATTCAGATCAAAATATTAATTTCTATCAAATCATTTAAAGCATACCAATAATTCAAATCTTAATTTAAATAATCCTCATCCCATTTAAATATAATACTTGACATAACTTAAATAATTTAAAGTATATTTTATTAATCTAAAATCTATTAAAATCTATTTCATAAATCTTATTATTATTCAAGGATGATACTCGAACATTTTAAACTAATTTAATACATCTATTCGTCATAATAAATAATTAGTTCCATCAAAATAATTGAAGTACATTTTATAAAATAAACTAGTAAATATTATTGCCCTTCAATATTTATATAATTACTTTCTCAAACATAAATATATTTTTTTCCATCACGAGATAAAATTAACACCTCCCATAATATTTAAAACTAGTTTTTGTAAAAGAATTAACTCACAAATTATCGACGAAGTTACCATTGAACACAAAAATAAAAAGATACAAAAATAAATAAATTTTTTTTTTTGAAAATTTGGGAAAAGAGGTTACATATGGTAAGGGTTATCGCTAGTCCTTTTTGACCTGAAAGTCGTATCATAATAATAGAGTCCAAGGAGATGTGTTTGTGTGGGACATGATATGTCTTCTTGAAGGTGGGCTCGTTTAAGTTTTGCATATAAATTTTATTGAAAGGTAACAGCTAGTATTACACTTCAAATATCAAAGTCACAGTAAGTGACACCAAAAGATCTAAAAAGAAAGTAGGGTTCACGTGTCACTAATTTATCTTACTAGTGAGAACCAATTTACCTCAATCAATCGGTAATCCCCAAATTCCTAAAAGTAAGAATAGCTTACAATCTATTCACTCTAGAGACTGGGACATGGTTTTAGGAATAATAAGGTTAGAAATATTTGAGTCGCGACATCGTACCTTGACCGTTGGTAATAATAAGTCACGATGTGATCGATAACATGATAGGGTAGTTGTGAATCAGTTTCGAGGATTGTATCACGAGTCCTAATAAATGGAAATGATCGTGTACAGTGGTACCTGAGTCGATAAGATGGAATGACCCACTTGTCCATGGTATACGAGAGTCTATCGGTAGAATAACGAACTCTAAAGCACGTCATGGAAAAGATCCCTAACTACTAAGTCGTGAATTTCTATTTGTGTCAAACCTGCCAGACTATAGTCATAAGCATTCTAGAGGTAAATGTAGTGCTCATGCATCACTTGTTGATTACAAATACAACATAATGACGGGGCGTCATGCTACATATTTTGGCTAAGCTGGTGAATGTGTTGTTCTAAAATTATGTCACTTATTTGATAATAAAATTTTGTACCTAGAGTAACATCTGCTGAATCTCTAATCTTGGAATGGGTGTCTACCACGTTCCTTGTAATGCTTATCCTTGTTTTGGTCTATTCTTCTCTGTCTAAACTGTGGGGGCATAGTCAAGTAAGGTTTGAGTTAAGGCATACAGGTTGCTAGTTAAGCCAAGAATCAAGATGAATATTTGGAGACTCACAATAATTGATTCCAAGAGATTAGATAGTCTCATAGGTTTGCGGTTTACCCAAGGGTCTTACTCATCTTTCAGGCTCAAATGACTAGAAGGTCACGATATTACTATTAGGGTCGAGGGAAGGACGAGCAACTTTAGGCAAGGTTGTAGTTATATGGCTTGGCCGATGGTTGCTATACTTATGCATATAACTACCATAGGCATGGGGATACTCTGTATTTATCTATCAAATACGAGCGTTCATCTTTCCAATCAGTGAAAGACAAAAAAATAAAGAGTTTAAGAAAGATGTCATTGAATACAATTACGTAATTCAAAGGCGAATGTGTAATTCAAGAGGAATTGTCAATGCAGTCGCGGATGAGATCCTAGATACCTCTATATCTCAATCCACATGGATAATCATATGAATAGCGAACCAAGTGCACTATGGTTGATCAGACTATAATACATTGATTCTAATTAGACAATATGCTTGTGGGCGTCCCCAGTATACGTATGTCCTGAACAAGCTCGACAAAGAATAAGCTTGCAAAACTAGGCTATAAATAGCATCGTCATTCATGGTAGTTTAAAGTATAAGTATGGGAGAATACGTTGAAAGCAGTAATAAATAGTTCGAGTTTCACAAGGATCTAAGTCTTATCCGGTGTGCTTGCGTATACATCGTCCTACTGGTTCTTGTATAAGGCCTTAGTTGACCAATGGGTATGGCTACAAAATCTCTATATTCTAGGTAAACATCTCTCCTACACTAGCATATAATCATTATCACTCTGTTACACTTTAATACTAGGTTAAAAGGATACGGTTGGTAGGTTGTAGTCATACTACTCAACTTATGAAGTCAACTAATAGAGTAATTGAGGAATATAACACGTATACTCGTATGAGTTATCTTCTAACCTCCCTATTTAGCACGAAAGAAGATAAGATTTACAGTGAAAGGAATCAAGCAGAAGGAAGTCAAGATAATCGGACGAGAGTTCGAGATTTGGAATTGAGGGACGAAGTCAAGCTTGTGGATGAGATTCCTATATCCTAATCCTATATGCAGGTTCACATCGGTACAGTAACGTAACCGATGTGACAAACTCGACCTACATGGGCCACCACAAAAACATGTAACGCTCCAGTCCCAAAATACCTAGGGCTAGGTACGTATCCATGCAAGCTGTATACATACGAAGTAAACTCCAATGTATGGATCCCCGTATGTATACATAAGCTGTAAAATGCAGTAAAACTATGATAACTAAATCTCATCCACAATAAAAAAATAATATTATAATCAACTCAAGAATTTGTCATTTATACATGTAGGTGGGCGGAGACAAATCCACTACCAACCATTTTAAAAGAAAGAAATATACAAGAAAATGATATCTAAAAATGATAAGACAAACCAAGGGCAATCATCTTCGAAGGAATGGAGAAGATCACGGCCTTGGCTAGGACACCTGCGAAAAGTCACAAAGCATACACCTGGCGAGATAACCAGGTCCTCAGAGGGACGTAACAAGATACAATAAACATGCCATATAAATACTGAATATAAATTATGCCACAATTAAAGAAAGTGACAAGACATAAATAGGTAACCTAACCATACTAAAGTGATCATGCAGTTGAGAAATAATCCTTCGACGCATGAGCCCTGGCTGTAAATGGGATCGGCTATAGTCCCCATATAGGGCACCAGGGGCCTACGTCCGTAACGTTCGAAGATCGTCAGAGGGCATCATGTGCAAGGGGGTACGTCCATAACGCTCTGGAAAACGTCAGAGGGCACCTGGAGCCTGCGTCTCCGGAGGAACGCACAGGTAAGCAGGGAAGTACAAAGAAGCACATACGTCAGGTATTGTTCTCCCACCCAATGTACCTGTCAAGTCGCATCCACGACCATGTAACTCTACTAACTGCTAAGTCTCCTAACACGCCTCTATTAGCAGTTAGCCCTAACGCATGCGCATGGGGGATCAACCCATACGCAAGAACCTCTACATGCTACTCATCTCACACATCCTCGTGGTACAAATGTGTCAAGGTATATGCGATACACTACAAACGGTAGTCCTTTAACTCTAGGTTCATGTGCAACCAAAGGATAGTAACAAAGTAAACTAATAATCATTGAGCATGTAGTAAATCAAGAACTATAATAACTGAATTAATGAACAGTGATATGTAATAAAATGCAGACTGAATAAAATGTATAATGACAAGGTATCTTGCCTGATTCCGTACTGTAAATATGAAACACCGTTCCCGCGTCCACGCCTCCGGAACCCGACACTCCTATAATTAATTAACTAAATTAAGTCACTACTCATGAAATTTACAATACGACTTAATTAGTCGAAGTAATGTGTAAAATTATATTCAATCTCTGGAACCATTTAGATCCATACAATCACACACAGGTTCCACGAGACATCGAAACACAGTTTTTAGGGTTTCTAACTTTAATTAGTCGGTTATGCCCCTACTTCAATACATACTTAAAAATCATATAAAAATCATAAAAATAATATTTAAACTAATTTTCTACAGATTTATCTCTGAAATTCCAGAATTAATATTTCTAAAGACATTTACGACTGGTTGATTACTAAGTCAGCTAGTCTACCCGAAACTCGCCCGAATATAGTTAATGACTCAAAATTGCTAAAATAACCAAAAATATTTTTAACAGCAATAAAATATTTATTTTATAGAATAATATTAGAGGTACAAGGGTTGAGTTATACTACAAGTTTGAGACATTCTAGGTCAGCCGGTTATCCGAAATTAGCTAGTTTTGACCTACAATTTTCTCGACCAGATTTGAGTTGCTAAAATTGTGAAAAATACTTAAAAATCCTAATTTATGTATATGAACACTCATAAAATTCAGTTTCGAAAATATGCACCAATAACTCATAGTTCCTTCACAATGGGTTAATTTTGATCCTACCGACACATGAATATTATGCCTATATTTTATGAAATCTTTATGGATGATTATACCTAACAAAAGACATCAAAATATAATTTCTACAGAATTAATAACATATTTTCTACAGAATTTTAGCAATGGTTTTTAGAAGAAAAGATTAGGGTTCTTACCAAAGATTCTTGCTAGAAAGGGTGATGATGACTTCTCTTCACCAAAGCTCCAATTTTTGCTATCATCGCTTGCTAATCCTCTCTTGGTGAGTATGGGAGAGTTTATAATGGCTATAGAGGATTGTATGGGGGAGATGGAGTTTTTAGGATTTGTTTTGAGGAGTTTCGGGGATGTATGGTGGAGGAGATGAGTTTTTGTGAAGGATGGAGAGATGTGCAATGGAGGAGATGATATTGAGGCTATGGGGAGTTTGTTGCTGCTGAAATTATGGCGAGGGAGAGAGTTTTGGTCGGCCAAAGTGGGGAGAGAAAGATTAGGATTTGGTTGAGATTTGGGATAAGTTGGTATATTTAAACGTATCCTTAAATGAATTTTAAGCAATCTAGGATTTAAATCTATTTAATTTGATGCATTTGGCCATGGGGTTACTTTGGCCAAAATTATCATGGTGGGGGTCCACTTGGCATGATTTGGTTGTTTGGTGAGTTGGCAAGTTGATTGGATTGAGGATTTAAAAAGGGGTTTCCTAATATAGAAGTATTTAATTCTATCTATGTAATTATACTACAAAATCTGAATTAAATACAAATAAATATAATTATTAATATTTATTAATTCTAACATGCCTACATAGGGTTGGATTTGGCTTGGAAGAGGTTTGGGAAGGTTTGGTGCAACCGAGTCTCCTAAAAAGTCATAAAGGCTTTCTTAACTAATTAATTAAATAAAAATATAACTTGTGCCATAATTTGAATGTTTAACATGCAAGAGATTACAATATGACCATGAATTTCTAACATGGCTAGCATATTAGTTAAAGCACCCGACCACGCTAAGAATGCCATACTTTCTAGTCGCCTTGCATATTCAAACTCAACCATGGTTATAGTCCTTTTATATAATATAAATAAGATAAAATAAATTAGAATTAAATAAAATCCAAAAATAATTTAAATATTCCTTTAAATTATAAGGGGTTTTACAAGCCTACCGACGAGTAGGGCACATTTTCAGCACACGGTCACGTGTTGCATTCTTCATAAACAGACATTCGACCTGGATAACCGGATGGTGTAGGGCTTGTGGCTGTTGGGATAATCATTGCATTTGCTAGTAACTAGGCCTGTGATAACCCTAGTTAGTTAAAGTATCAAGCCGTACTCTTGCTTGGCCGTGATTGATTGAATGAAGTCTAGCCCAGCTTCGACTTGTCCTGATCCTGTGCAAGATTATGACAAGACATGATTATTTATGCTTGCCTTAACAATAACGATCGGGGGTCCAGTTCTGTTCAGGCGAAGGGTTACAACCCGTCCTTGTTTGGTTTAAGGATTGTAACCTGGCTCCGGAGCAGTTCTGTGTCCTCTCTTCGGTTATTGTCTTATTGCTCCCCATGCCATGCTCGTCATGTTTTATTTTACTTCAATAGAATGATTATTTATACTGGCCTTAACAATAACGATCGGGGGTCCAGTTCTGTTCAGGCGAAGGGTTACAACCCCAGTCCTTGTTTGGTTTAAGGGTTGTAACCTGGCTCCCGGAGCAGTTCTGTGTCCTCTCTTAGCTTATTGACTTATTTTACCCTATGATCTTGCTTACCAACAAGTAGTTGAGACGATTTCTATTCAGGTGAAGGGTTACAACCCAGGTCCTTATTTGTTTAAGGGTTGTGACCTGGCTACTTGAATGGATACTCAATTTATTGTGTTACCCTTATTATTATCTGTTTCGTTTATAATCATCTATTATTATTCATTTGTGGTATGCTGGTTTAGTTCCTAAGTGAAGCCTCCTTTGTAGCACTTGCTCTTTCTGGGGTCTGACCATTGGTTTTGTGTGGCCAGATATCGGAGCAGCACCAGAGGATCCACCTGTCTTCCAGCCAGATGGTGACCACCAGGCGTAACCCTGGCAACGAGTGGTTTCTTTTTGTTCTCCCACTTTATTGTAAAAATTATTCTTTTGAGGCGTTTAGTCGGCGAGCACGTGTTAGCTCGTATTGCATTTATTTACTGTCCGCCTACGGGCTGTAACATGATTGACAGATCCTAGGGTTGATCATGTATGACTGAACTCTTGCTAGTCTTGACATTTCGTACGACTAGCTTCATGATCATCCAATACGTAATGTATGGGACGCCTTGCTATTATATATTTGGTGCTCTGACATCTTGTAACTATTATTGCTTGCTTGAGATTGAGACAATAGGCTGGTTCATGACCATAGGAGACTGTTGGCTTGTAGTTAACCCTCATGTATCTAGACAGCCGTGACCATATAGCGAGGTGGGTTACACTTCAATATACGTAGCTGGCTATGTACGCCCGCTCTCCAGTATTCTGGTTCTGGGGCGTTACATGGTTTAAGTGGTGGCCCATACAGGTCTTACAAATCAAGATATGTGAGAACTTACCGAATAGAAGTCTCAATCAGCACTCGCCCTTGATCTCTGCTTGTATCTTCTGAATCCCTGTAATCTTGACCTGATCACATGCTTGTATCGTTGATCTGTCCTGGTCATTCCTTATTATTCCCTATGTCGTCTTCTTCAGTGGCATTATTCCTGGACCTGCCGATCAGCAAGGCGGAGCACCTTCCGTGGACCAACAGCAACCCGGAGATCAAGCCCAACATTCAGTAGCCTCCAGAGTCATGCCTACTGGAGGAGAGCCACCATTCAGCCCGTCCAGCCTGCAGAGCCTGATGCACGTTGGTGGGTCTCATCAGGTCACTATTAGCCTTCCAGGATCGTCGAGGAGATGCCTTGCACCAGGCGGTGGAAGACGCTTTGACCAGAGGAGGTCATCAGGGTAATAGCACGGCCAACACTTCAAGCGCTTGAACCCTCCCTTCTTCAACGGCAGTAAAGATGCGATCGCTGCAGATGCATGGCTTCAGGACACAGAGGTGATTCTAGAAGCAGCCAGGACTCCAGAAAATGAAAGGTGGCCGTGGTACGCCTACAGCTATTGGATCTTGCCTACAACTGGTGGGCGGCGCAGGCCGTTGGATTAGTGGCCTTATTGCCTGGGCAGTATTCATGGAGAGATTCCAGACCAAGTATTTTGATGCTATGGCACGGTATGATACAGACGAGGTTCACCAATCTGAAGCAGATGGGCAGGATGGTCGATGGATATGCGGCCGAGTTCTCCAGGCTTAGTCGGTTTGCTTCCACCTTGGTGGCGACCGAGTTCGATAGAGCCCAGCGATTCCAGCAAGGGCACCATTATTGTTGATTTTACGAAAGTCTTTTTAGACCATCGTATGCTGCCTTTAACAGAAAATCTTTTTTTAGATTTTTGTTTACAGAGTCCTTCTAGGATTTTGCTTTGCACCTTCCTTTGAGGTGCTGCAATCGTGTCACAAGAGTTTACTTCTGACTTTACGCCCAGGGGATAACAATCTCAAAGCTAGATCAGATGGAAAACTCTCGTGCCTCTCTCCTCGATACCAGCTTTAACAAACTGAAGAAGTTCGACGGAGAACACTTTCAAATCTGGAAGAGAAAAATCACCCTCAATCTTCAACTATTAAACGCGATCATGTGTTGATTGAGGCTGAACCAACGATTCCAGAAGGACCGATGATTCCAGAAGGTGGTACAGCAGATGTCATTGCTGCTGCACAAGTCAAACTGACCAAATAGAGAAGGGATAATAGCCTCTGTAGGCTATTGATTTTGAATGCAATGGAGGAGTCCCTGGCAGAGTCATACTCAAGCAAACTTCTGCTAGGGACATCTGGGAGTCCTTGGAAAAGCTGTATGAAGACGACGACAATAGGTCAAAAATCTTCATCGTCGAGAAGTACCACAAGTGGCTCTTCGAAAACGAGAAGGCGACGCTGCCACAGGTGAAAGAGTTCTTGAAGTTGCGCTAGAAGCTAGAAGACGAGAAAATGCCCCTCGTCGACAAGTTTGTCGTTGGAGGGATCGTCTCCAAACTTCCTGCTGGATGGAGTACTTTCTATGCAAGAATGCATCGAAAGAAGCTGGACATTAGCTTGGAAGATCTCCTACAAGAGATCCATGTTGAGGACGAGATGCGTTCTCAACAGAAGATGGACATTCTGTCCAAACAATTGACTAAAGCCAATCTGGTGCAGACAAGAGAGTCCAAGGGGAAGCAGGCGGCTTCTCATCACAAAAAGAAGGACTCCACTAATCTGAAAGTAAAAGGTCCTTCATTAAAGCATCAGAAGTCTAAGTCCCACGTGACTTGTTTCAATTATGGCAAGAAAGGCTACTACAAAAGTAAATGCAGATCTAAACCTAAATAATCAGAGAAAGGTGAGCCTAGTAAGGTTTCTTTGGTTTCTAATTGTTTCTATGATCGCTCAGGTTAACTGTGGGGGTTGACTCTGAAAGGTGGATAGACACCGGTGCGACATGTCATGTCTGTTCTGGCAAGGGATAGTTTGTCACGTACCAGCCAACGTCTGAAAAAGTTGTCATGGCGAACCAGGCCCAAGTTGAAGTTCTGGGGATCGGGTCTGTGGAGCTGAAACTCACTTCCGGGAACACTCTGACGCTCCAAGGAGTGAAGCATGTTCCGGTGATTGCCAAGAAGCTGATCTCTGGGAGCCTGCTTAGCAACGCAGGCTTGAGGATGGACATTAATGCTAGTAGATGGTGATGTCCAAGAAGGAACATACTTCGTAAAGGCTTATCGACATTTAGCTGCGTCGCTACACGTCGATAAACGTCGCTAAATTACAAAAAAAATAAAAAAAATTACAGAATGTCCACATAATCACATTTTCTACCTGCAGTTCAATAAAACAAAAAAACCACAACACATTTTCTTTCTGGGTTCGCCGACCCCTTCGGTGGAACACTAAACACCGGTACATCACAATATACATATGTATCAACGCAAAGAAGAGTAAAAGTCTACAACCAATATATGATGAGATACCAACACAACGAACACTAAAATATCCAAAGTCAGTAAACGAATATCCAAAGTATACAACCAATATCCATATAAATCCACAACCAATAAAAGTTTACACAAACAAATAATTCACAACCAATACTGAAACAACATAAACAAACACTAAAAAAATACTACAATCTCATAAAACAGTCCTAACTCGGACTACTGCGGATCTGGAGAAGGAGGGGCACCGCCGCGCCTCAAGGATAGGAACATCTCGTACTCCTCCCGTAAAATCGTCACCGATGAAGAATGTAGTGACGTCGGTAGAGTCGGAGGTAGTGACGTCGGCGGAGTCGACGACGATGAAGGCGCCCGCAGGACAATAACGCTCCAACGCTGCTAGTCGCTAGTGGTAGGAATCCATGGTAGACAACAGCCTCATACTGCTATCAACCATCGAATCCTGCATCAACGTGAGCCTCTCACCCATGGACAGCTGTGATGCCTGCAGATCCGTCACGATGCCTCTGTCGACGCTCTAAGATCAGTGACACCCCGCTCTGTCCTCTCAGTCATATCCCTGAGCTCCATAATGCTGCGGTCGAGCGTATCCAATCGTGCTATGAGCGCAGCATCGTCGTGGCTGCTCCTGGATCCATCGTAGCAGCTCGTCACGGACAGACTCCACCATCTGCTGGACTCGGATAGACTCTGGGAGGGCTGTGGGCCATGCACACTATCATGGGAGTCCCTAAGGACTGTGTCGTAACTAGGGCACCATAGGATCCCGTACCGTAGTACGTACCCCTGGAGACCACCAGCGGCGGTCACCCACTGCTCGTCCTCCGACGGAGCTGGAGCGGGCTGCGAGAAAAGACCTCTCCGCAGCAGGTGCACTAGCAGCCGCCCGCTCCTAAGCCGTTGAAACTCGGCCTAGAAAGCATGGATACTCTATAACTTCTAATGTCTAATGTACTTATTATAACTACATGAATATCTATTTGTATGCATATTTACTAAGTTATATCAAAACTAACACGAAGTATTAAAATTAAATATAATTGTAATACTTACATAGGCCTGCTCCGCCCTCTCGTCAATAAGCTTCCCACCCTTCCGATGTGTGACCAGGAAAACAGTCACCATATTGGCGTCATCACCCCTCCTTACCTGTAATTAAATATATCACCTTTTACTAATTTATCGGACTTGCATTAAAATAATATTTCTGAAATAAAACGACATACCAAACGATAGAAATGTTCCGTTATCGGAATCGACCCATCGTACCACTTTGATCCCTGCTTCCTAGCCACCTTGGCCTTCTCAGACTTTTTTTGTACCTTGGCTCGTCTAATCGAGCCTTCATCGCAGTCACTGATCAGGGGTGATCCAACCTTGGATCGGCTTTCAGTACGATCACGAGTCTTCTGATCATTAATAGCGTCGCGGATCAGCTTAGCAGCGACGGCAGGAAACATCCCCTCGATCAGCTCGGCCCGGTACGGTGGATAGAAAAACATAGCCTAGAAGAGTACAAACAAATATTTATCAGTTATATATAATATGCAAAAATATATGATTCATGTTAAAAGCAAATATTTTAACCTTGAAGCGCGCAAACCAGTAGGCGTTCCTCTCGTCCGGAGCATCAGAGTAGTTTATCCAAGGACCACCATAATTAGTCCTCAATAAGTGGCTAGGCGTCTCTGTACCGACGGGGACGATATCTATACAGACATATTATATTCATAGAAAAGTTAATTTATGATAAACACAGAAAAAAAATGATAAACCAAAATACTTACTTTTTACCGTCGGCCCAGATCTCCGTCCTCGTCTCCTCCGGAGGTGCGCATGCATCATCTGCCTGATACTGGTCGCCGTCGGCTCAGTCTCCTCCATCTGCTCATCTGTCTCCATCGTCATATCAGCAGGAGGAACGCTAGATGACGGAGCAGTCTCAGGCTTGGAACTACTGTCCCGGAGATATGCATGTAGCGTCGGGGCAGGCGGAGGTAGTGTCCGATACACAGGAGTACTGGACGACGAGAATCAAGAGCCGGTACCAGTAGGAGGTACCGAAGGAGTACCCTGTCCTCTGCCAGTACCAGTACCCCATGCCCCATGTCGGGACATGCGGAACGATCTGTGACGACCTGTCATACCTGATAACAACATATGATGAGATACAACAAATAATAGTATATTAGAAATATAAAAGTACAACAAAGAAGATAATAACCAAGACAACATATGATGATACATTTTACAAGAAACATCTAAGTCAGATAGTATATTCTACAAAAATCTAAGTTCAGATAGTACATTCTACAAGAAACATCTAAGTCCAGATAGTACATTCTAAAAGAAACATCTAAAAAATAAAGTACATCTCTCTCAATCATCTTCAGAATATTATCGTGTTCATCTTCCTCGACCTCATCTTCCTCTTTCTCCTCCTCCTCATCTTCAGTTCATTTTCGTCTTCCTCTTCGGATAATTCTACATCTTCTACATTAGTCGTGTAATGCGTAACTTCCGTGGAGTCCACGTCAACAATATTGGTTACAAGAGGTAGCTCGTCCTCCTGATAAGCTTTTTCGTCAACATCAAAAGTATCTCTAGCTTTAGTCTTACATACTGTCCACCAGTCAGACTTCATTGCTCCACGTCTCGGATAAGCTGTGAAGTACACGAGCTGAGCTGAGTTGATAGGACAAATGGTTCGTAGCCTTGATATCTACGCTTGTAGTTTATATCCACAAGACGTGCCGCTGCTCGGATCATTGGTGCCATCTGGTAAGATCGATATTCACAGAGAATATAATTGTAACATAAGCAAGCTAACTAAAGGAACCATCATCTCGTTTCATGTATCAAAACCCAAGTTCCATTGTGAAATCTCAGTTTTCTTCAATGAGTATACCTATGTGTGTTTAGTTCAGTTTTTCTGAGATTGTATACATATGTATATATGTAGTTGATAGATATAGCTATAGTTATAGTTATATAAGAGTTTTTTCTGAGATTGTATACATATGTATACGTGTCTATGTGTCATGTGTCAATGTCGTGTCAGTGAGTGTGTCGGTGTCGTGTCAGTGAGTGTGTCTGTGTGTGTCAGTGGGAGATAGGGTTAGGGTTAGGTATACCTGGATGGGATCGGGTCGGGGTTGCCGGAGCGGAGCAGGGGACGAGGGGGATGGGGACGGAGGGAGGGGGCGACGACGAGGTCTAAGAGAGAAGGGGCCGGAGGGGGGTCGTCGGGGCAGGGGACGAGGGAAGGGGCCGGAGGGAGCGGTCGCCGGGGGGGGCCTCGTCGGAGGGGAGGAGCTCGTTGGGGGGAGCGGTCGCCGAAGACGAGAGTGGGAGGGTGTCACGCCCCGCTCCCGTAGGAGCAATCGTCCTCGCTAAGGCGTGATGTCGCACGAGCCTAGATTGCACTCGTGTAAGGCAGTTTCATAACGGCCGATTACAGCGGCGGCGAAGGGGTCGTCGCACAGAAGTCCCAAGCAGAAACATTAAAACATGCAGCAAAAATTAAAGACAAAACACAAGTTATTCAAAACGTCTTTATTGATATTGAACAATCAGATTACATAGGCACAAGGCCATGATTACAAGTCTCTCAGGCTCACTTTTCCTCATTACAAGTCACTCTTCGCTCTCTCATCTCTCAATACAATGCTGGAGCCGACGGAAGCATCGGAAGGCAATGTCCATACATTATGTCCCGTATAAGTCTTGAGTTCACGCGCCGCACGCTTCAACTCGCCAAGAAATTCCGTGCCTCGACGCATCCAAGCGAGCTCCGCGCCACGAGCTTCTACCTGTGCCTGCACATGAAGACTGTGTGGGTGTCAGTACTCAACTGTACTGGTGGAGTGAGCTCCTCGCCCACCCATACAAATTGATACGTTTATTTACTTTGTGCATTGCAAGTCCCTTTCGATTGTCTTGCCAGTCTTGTCTTAGGATCAGTTTTAAGACTAAGACGTCTGACCAACTCGATGTGCAACGACATGGTCGTACTATAATGCCAACGTGTATTTCGATCGAGGCAGTACCTCATCGCTTACATACTCGACCAAACTTTAACTCAGGACGTCAGGGTCGTGCCATACTCTATTCGTGACTTCAACATATTCGGGACAGTACTTCGCCGAGGAGCAACTTATGCGACCTCGGCCGTGCCAAGACATTCACTTAAACTCAAGTGCCTCTAGATCAATTCTCGTGCTATCGACGTCAAGGGACGACTCGTGATGGTCGTACCTCCAGACCTTGTTTAGACTTGTTTGTGCTTCAAGATTGAGGCCGTGCCTCAACTTATCAAGACTTATCCATGCTACAGCCTTGCGGTCTTCCTGTTCAACTCATAAACCAACTTAGACAAGACTTGTGAAACATAAAGTCGACTTCATGAATATCCCGACGCCACCTATCGTGCCAAGCACGGTGCCTATGCTGCATCCCAATCTTAGGCCCAGGTATTGTGTTACCGACTAGACCTGCATCCAAGTTCTAGACCCAATCTAAAGGCATACAAGTGGTTTGTCGCTATTCTGCCGACCCATCTACATGAGTGGTCACTAGCAATGTCAAGCTATCTTAGACTCGGCTCGAGATATCGCTGTCCTTCCGTGGGTAGCTAGCCCCGTAAGTGCCAAGTATCTTCCATGCGGTTATCCAGCATCCTACCGTGAGCCGCCTCGCTTCTCTCGGGCCGACATGATCCCGGTGCCCCGACGATCATTCGAGAAGACTACACCTCGTCGACAAGTTGTCCAATGACCATGCAAGACTCAACTCGATCTATCAAATCCTTCCTTAACATGACCATTCTTTCCTTCTTTCTATTGAGACTTCCAAGTAGCGGGACCGATGTAGTCCCCGTCCCTACATCGTGCCCCGTTCTCTGTCCATGGGGTACGCGAGAAAGGAACTGTCGCTATCGACTCGGTTGGGATCGATCGAATCGATCGAAAGAAAACGGTTAATTAAGATCCATTCCACGTTATGGAATGGCTTCTTCGGAACCAAGTCCCATATTCAGCGGGTAGCGCCTCGAGGATTGACACTGCGGCTGAGTCGGGAGAGACCTCCCGTTGCTCTGTTTTTACGCCGCTTGCGTTGGTTTTGGCTTTGGTTTTTGAATGCTTTTTGTGAATTTTTGATGGTTTTATGGCTTCCATTTCGAACTCGTATTTCCTATCGAACTTCTTGCCTAATACAGTGTTCTAATCGGTTGCTTGTGCGATTTCAGGTAATCGCGTAGGCAACGTCTAGTGCGGCCAACCAGTCTCTCGTCTCAAGTAAAAACTCAAGGTGAGTGGCTGACCTCCTTCGTCTCGACCCTCTATTTCAAAATGAGAACTCGGTAATGATATCGAATTTGAATGATTGGCTTGAAGAATACGAGCCTATGTGCTAGAAGAGAAAATGATGAGTTGTGTAGAAAGGAGATAGAATTATTTTAGGCCTACAAAACAACCAAGTATTGAATCGATTACATAACAAGCCCCAACGGTACCCTAAAATATACCTTGTTAACCTACCACGGTCATGGACAACTTGTCGACAAGGGCGATGGTTTCTTCGAGCGGCAACCCGGGGCAACGGGACCGACTCAGCCTAGAAGAAACAGGTTATAGCCGAGCTGGGTAATAGCAATCGATAAAACGGGGACTTGCATCGGAGCTCGCCACTTGCGTTGCAAGGGTCCCGTTTACCAGGCTATGTCCAGGATGGCTAGTTAATGCCAGTGACCTCCACATCAAACACTTGATATAAATTGTTATCAACTAACAGGGAAGGTGATGGTAAGTTTTATGTCGCATGGCGCGCTCTGCCGAAGGAAATTCTAGTGTAACTTGCTTGGTTTATGTTTCGTCAAAATGCTTCGTATGAAAATATCTAGGATGGCTAGAAAGATCACTAAAAGCAAGTCATATGGTTTTTATCTAAATTCTTGAACCAAATGAGAGCCTGGAAATAATTAGTCACTCCAATGCATGTTGATTGTACTGATCCTCGCTCTCTCTACAGGTGCAAAAAATCGGGAGGAGCGTGCTACGTGAAGGGAGGCAACGCTCTTGTGTTTTAAAGCTTCGTCCGTGCGGTCGAAGCTTGGATCAAACCTTTTGAAGACTCCGCTGTTGAAGATCAGAAGACAGATAGAGCGACTTTCCACCATCCCAGGTGGTTTTGTAATTCTGATTGTATAATCAAGGGATGAATGTATGTAATGGCTATCTCATCGACGTTCATTTTGTAATGAGTCAGTTTGTAAAAAGCCCGCACGACGTCCTTGTATCGAGTCTGTAAAATGATGTTATCAATAAAGCATAAGTTTCTTCTTTATAATGTGTGTTCAATTTTACCCTGCGCATTCGCTTGTTGTTGTGCTTCAGATAACCTTATGACTAGCCTTATGCGCGCACAATTTAGGTTCGTACGGCATCACGCCCGGGGACGACTATCGATTCTACGGAATTGGGGCGTGACATAATGGTATCAGAGCACGACTTTACGTCCTTGGCCTCCAGTGTTGAGTTTCTAGTCACAAAAGTCGTTGGCCTCGTGTCGATGAGATATGTCGTTCATACGAGTGAGTCCGTAATAAGTTTTGTGACTAATGTACTTTTGCCTTCAAAAATTCTAGAAGGTGCGGCGGTGAACGTGACTGCGAAAGAAAGTGCTTCGAGCAGCTCGAGTAGCTCGAGGCCCGGACCCTCTAACGATGCCATGGAACGGATGCTGCGCATGCTGGAAGCGCAACAACAACAAGCTCAGGAGAGTAATGCCTGAATGAGCTACATCGACGGGAGACGGAGGGATGCCAGACTCAGTTCAAGGCCCGATTCGATGCACAATTCAAGTTGCAGCAGAAGCAGCTTGATACAATTCAGCAGATTATTCAGACAGTGGTGGCCAACAACAACAACTCCGCGACAACCCATGCCGTAACCGAGCCTGCGGCCAGACAAAGTGAAGTCGAACCGGAGGTACCCGAGCTTATGCCTGCAGTACCGAGAAGTTCCAACTTCGACGTGTCAAAATTCACAAGAGCTTCCGCACTTCCTTCTGCGGTACTGAAGACCCGTTATTGGCGATCGATTGGCTGGAGGAGTTAAAGGACCGGTTCGAGCTTCTGGGCATCGATGAGTCCAAGAAAGTCGCATGTGCTCAACTTCTACTCCGATTGAACGTGCACGACTGGTGGGCCGTACAAAAGCGAGCAATCAATGCGATGACAAGACAGCGGCAATTTCTTGGGCCACCTTCCAAGTGGCATTCGAGATCGAGTACCTTCCCGAAGTCGTTCGACAAGAGAAGGAGAATGAATTTATGCAGCTAAGGCAAGAGAATATGACGGTGCGGCAGTATGCAGCAGAGTTCAACAAGTTAGCCAAATTTGCTGGAGAATTCCTGCCCTCCCTGGTGAGTCGTGCTGACGGTTCAAAGTGGGTCTACGACCATCTATTTACGCCTATGTGTCTGTTCCAAATACAAAACGATGGGGGAGTCTCTCAACCACCCTCCGCCTTGAACGCCAATACCCTTCAGGTGCTGCTGGCGCTGTGCATACCTACAATCACAAACGTCCTAGCCATGTGGAAGGAAACAACATGACCAAGCGTCCGAACAATAGGCAACAAGCGGATATCAAGGCGTGATCCACGGCCTTACTGCAACCGATGTCACCAAGTCGGTCACACTATCGACAACTGTCAGATACCAGAGGGTGGATGCTGGAACTGTGGCAAGAGGGGCCACGTTCATGCTGATGGTCCAGCCAGAAGGCCGAACCCAATGGTGCCCCAACAGCACCGTCCAATGGGCCTTAACAGCACCGTCCAATGGCGCCCCAACAGCATCGTCCAGGGAATCACATCCCAGCTCCTCGAGCCCATCAACCCGCACCGCAGAATGGCCAAGATCGTCGCCCCAACACTCAGGGCCGTGTCTACACTATGACTCGAGATGAAGCGCTTGCATCAGATACAGTAGTGTCAGGTATACTAAATTTCAATAATGTGCCTGCTCGTGTGTTATTTGATTCAGGCACTTCGCATAGTTTTATATCGCAAATTTTGCCACCGAGTACAAATTTCCTGTAATATAATTAGATCTCGACCTTAGCGTAAGTACACCTTCGGGCACACCAATACTCACAAACTTAGCCTGCACCGACGGGATTATCTGTATCGCGGTCAAAAGATCGTCTTAATGTGGTAGTTCTAGACATGAAGGACTTTGGCATCATTCTGGGAATGGATTGGCTCGGGCCGTGCAACGTAACCATAGACTGCGCCGGAAAGACGGTCACCTTCCGCATACCAGGAGTGCCTGAATTCTGCTTTTCGTGTGGTGAGGCGTCATCGACCTGCATGCTGATCTCGACAATTTGTGCTCGGAGGATGCTGCATTCTGGGTGCGAAGGCTATTTGGCGTCCGTCCGAGACATGCGACAGGATGGTGCAAATGTGGGTCAGACTGACGTTGTGGCAGAATTACCCGATGTGTTTCCGAACGAGCTACCTGGCATGCCCTCCGACCGAGAAATCGAGTTCAGCATCGATACATTTCCCGATACTCGACCGATTTCCAAGGCCCCGTACAGAATGGCTCCCGTCGAGCTGAAGGAACTCAAGGTCCAGCTACAAGAGTTACTCGACAGAGGATTTATTCGGCCTAGTGTTTCACCGTAGGGAGCGCCCGTATTATTCGTGAAGAAAAAGGATGGGTCCATGCGTCTGTGCGTCGATTACGAGAGCTGAACAAGGCCACCATCCGGAACAAGTACCCATTGCCCCGCATAGACGACTTATTCGATCAACTGCAAGGCGCCTCAGTATTTTCGAAGATTGATCTCCGTTCGGGCTATCATCAACTCAAGATCAAGTCACGACATACAAAAGTCAGCCTTTCGCACTCGGTACGGCCACTACGAGTTCTTGGTGATGCCATTCGGCCTGACGAACGCCCCTGTCGCCTTCATGGATCTGATGAATCGGTTATTTCGACCTTTTTGATAAATTTGTGGTATTCTTTATTGACGATATTTCGTCTACTCGAAGGACAGGGCGCAGCATGCAGAACATCTACGGGCCGTGCCAGACACTTCAAGAAAATAAGTTGTATGCAAAGCAGAAGTAAGTAGAATTTTGGCTAAGCAGCGTATCCTTTCTTGGTCACATCATTTCGTCCGAAGGCATTGCAGTCGATCCGAAGAAAGTAGAAGCTGTTGCTGATTGGAAGCGGTCTGCGTCTGCTAGTGAGATTCGAAGCTTTCTTGGTTTGGCGGGATACTATCGACGCTTCGTGAAAGACTTCGCGAAGATTGCATCGCCATTGACTCGCCTCACTCAAAAGGGAGTCGTGTATGAGTGGTCGGAATGACTGTGAAGCTTCATTCCAGGAGCTAAACACAGCGACTAATTTTGGCACTATACTCGCACTTCCGGATGGTCCAAGGGTTTTCAGATATTCAGCGATGCTTCAGGCCAGGCTTGGGATGTGTGCTCATGCAGCGAAACAAGGTGATATCCTTCGCCTCAGACAGTTAAAGCGTACGAGAAGACTATCCTATGCACGACTTGGAGTTAGCGGCGATTGTGTTCACGTTGAAATTATGGCGTCACTATCTATATGACGTGGCATGCGCGATCTATACCGACCACAAGAGCCTCAGTATCTCTTCATCCAAAAGGAATTGAACTTGCGACAGAGGCGCTGGCTCGAACTGATCAAGACTATGACTTGACGATCGACTACACTCGGGCAAGAAAAATATGGTGGCGGACGCTCTGAGTAGGAAATCTTGCCTCGCTATCCATCAACCGCAGACTACTACAAGATCTAGAAGAAATGGGCATCGATCTCCGGGTTCGATTCAGGGATATACGGTTGGCGCAGCTAAGTTAGAGCCGAGTTTGCTAGAAAAGATCAT
Organism: Iris pallida; assembly: GCA_029216955.1. Taxonomy (NCBI): domain Eukaryota; kingdom Viridiplantae; phylum Streptophyta; class Magnoliopsida; order Asparagales; family Iridaceae; genus Iris; species Iris pallida. Next base: position 10,464,557 of record JANAVB010018196.1, read on the forward strand.
GACCACTCAGAAGGATGATCCGTAACTGAAAAAAATGTGCGAGCGAATTTCAACAGGTAGTGCGATCGACTTTGCGGAAGATAAGACCGGCGTGCTGAGATTGAATGGCCGACTATGTGTTCCGGATGATTCAGAACTACGAAAGGAGATAATGTCGGAGGCACATTATGCGAAATATACCTTGCATCTAGGCAGTACCAAGATGTATAAGGACCTCCACACGACCTTTGGTGGCACGGGAGAAGAGAGATGTGGTGTCGTGTCGCAATGCATGGCCTGTCAGCAGGTGAAAGCTGAGCATCAGCGACCGGCGAGGAGATGCAGAACCTTGCTATTCCATAGTAAAAATGGGATCACGTCACTAGGACTTTATTGTTGGCTGCCGAAGACACCCAGGAGAACGATGCCATCTGGGTCATCGTCGATCGATTAACCAAGTCAGCACACTTTATTGCCATCAAAGTTACTTGGAGCGTTGATCGCCTGGCGCAGACTTATCTTGACGAGATAGTACGGCTGCACGGAGTTCCAGTATCCATCGTCTTAATCGGGATTACGGTTCATGTCGCGATTCTGGGATAGCCTTCAGCGGTGCGGGTACCAAGTTGCAGTTCAGCTCAGCTTACCATCCTCAGACCGACGGCCAAACGGAGCACGTTAATCAGATTCTCGAGACATGCATGACTCTGCGCAATTGACTTCAAATCAAGCTGGGACGTCCACCTACCGCTGGCAGAATTGCATACAACAATAGCTACCAGTCCAGCATCCAAATGGCACCGTATGAAGCTTTGTACGACGGAAGTGCAGATCGCCCAATTGCTGGGATGAAGTCGGGGAACGGCAGATACTCGGCCCGAATGGTGGAACAGACTGTGGAAAAGGTCAAGCTAATTCGGGAAAGACTGAAGATTGCACAGAGTGCAAAAGAGCTACGCCGACACCCATCGAAGACCGCTTGAATTCCAGGTGGGTGATCACGTGTTCCTGAAGGTGTCGTCCATGCGAGGAGTTACTCGGTTCGGCGCGAAGGGAAAGCTGAGTCGAGATTCGTTGGGCCGTTCGAAATACTCGAGCGGGTCGCCCCAGTGGCCTATAAAATTGCCCTACCGTCGGCGCTCGAAGGTGTGCACGATGTCTTACGTCTCTCAGCTGCAAAAGTACGTGTACGACCCTAGCCACGTGGTTGGTTTGGCCGGTTGGAGCTAAAGTCCGACTTGTCCTATGTTGAAGAGCCAGTTTAAATCTTAGAACGTAAGGATAAGCTACTGCGAAGTCGAGTGATTCCTCTTGCATACTCTGGAGGAACCATGCGGCGGAAGAGTAGACATGGGAACTTGAGTCAGAGATGAAGGAAAGTTTCCTTCATTATTTCATAGAGGTAGGTTTGTTCTTAAGTTTCGAGGACGAAACTTTTTTTTTGTTGGTATGGTGTAGTGTTCCGTCCCTACATCGTGCCCCGTTCTCCGTCCACGGGGGTGCGCGAGAAAGGAACACTGTCACTATCGACTCGGTCGGGATCGATCGAATCGATCGAACGGGAACGGTTGAATTAAGATCCATTCCACGTTGTGGAATGGCTTCTTCGGAACCAAGTCCCATATTCAGGGGTAGCGCCTCGAGGATTGACTCTACGGCTGAGTCGGAAGAGACCTCCCGTTGCTCTGTTTTTCACGCCGCTTGCGTTGGTTTTGGCTTTGGTTTTCTGAATGCATTTCGTGAATGTTTTCGATGGTTTTTATGGCTTACATTTCGAACTCGTATTTTCTATCGAACTTCTTGCCTAATACAGTGTTCTAATCGGTTGCTTGTGCGATTTCAGGTAATCACGTAGGCGAGTCTAGCGGCCAACCAGTCTCTCGCCGCAAGCAAAAACTCAAGGTGAGTGGCTGACCTCCTTCGTCTCGACCCTCTATTTCAAAATGAGAACTCGGGTAATGATATCGAATTTGAATGATTGGCTTGAAGAATAAAGTCCTATGTGCTAAAGAAAAAAGATGAGTTGTGTAGAAAGGAGATAGAATTATTTTAGGCCTGCAAAACAACCAAGTAAATGAATCGATTACATAACAAGCCCCAACGGTACCCTAAAATATACTTTGTTAACCTACCACGGTCATGGATAACTTGTCGACAAGGGCGATGGTTTCTCGAGCGGCAACCCGGGCCACGGACCGACTCGACCTAGGAAGAAACAGGTTATAGCCGAGCTGGGTAATAGGCAATCGGTAAAATGGGGACTTGCATCGGAGCTCGCCACTTGCGTTGCAAGGGTCCCGTTTACCAGGCTATATCCAGGATGGCTAGTTAACGCCAGTGACCTCCACATCAAACACTTGATATAAATTGTATCAAAACAGGGAAGGTGATGGTAAGTTTTATGTCGTACGGCGCGCTCTGCCGAAAGAAATTCTGGTGTAACTTGCTTGGTTTATGTTTCGTTAAAATACTTCGTATGAAAATGTCTAGGATGGCTAGAAAGATCACCAAAAACAAGTTATATGGTTTTTATCTAAATTCTTGAATCAAATGAGAGCCTGGAAATTAATTAGTCACTCGCCAGTACATATTGATTGTACTGATCCTCGCTCTTCTACAAGTGCGATAATCGGGAGGAGCGTGCTACATGAAGGGAGGCAACGCTCTTGTTTTGAAGCTTCGTCCGTACGATCGAAGCTTGGATCAAACCTTTTGAAGACTCCGATGTTGAAGATCAGAAGACAGATGGAGCGACTTCCCACTATCCCAGGTGGTTTTGTAATTCTGGTTGTATAATCAAGGGATGAATGTATGTAAGGCTATCTCATCGACGTTCATTTTGTAATGGAGTCAGTTTGTAAAAGCCCGCGCGGCACCCTTGTATCGAGTCTGTAAAATGATGTTCATTATCAATAAAGCTTAAGTTTTCTTCTTTATAATGTGTGTTCAATTTATCCTGCGCATTCTCTTGTTGTTGTGCTTCGGATAACCTATGACTAACCTTGTGCGAGCGCAATTTAGGTTCACACGACATCACGCCCGGGAGACGACTATCGATTCTACGGAATCCGGGCGTGACAACCGATCTCGTGTGATTCCTTGCCAAGACTTATCGAGTCTTAACGAGACTCCCAAGTAGCGGGAACCGATCTCGTGTACGAGACTATCAAGACTTAATGAGCTCCCAAGTAGCGGGGCCGATCTCGTGCGGGACTTATCGATACTTAGCGAGACTCCAAGTAGCGGGACCGATCTGCGGTTTCCTTGTCGAGATATAGCGAGACTCCCAAGTAGCGGGATCATCTCGGCGACAACCGTCGCGTGGACTTCCTTTGATCGCGGTTACTACTTTACTAAATCTACCGTAGTCGAGCCTAGACAGACCTGGTTCTATAGACGCCGCTATCGAAGTCATATACTTTACACGACGAGCCTTGTTCTCAAGGGACTACGCGACTTGACAACCGCAGATAGAACGGGACAGTGCTAGAAATGGCTTCGATAGCCCAACATAACTCTTGTCTAACTTATTCGGGCAGACTCGACGAGCAAAGGCTACGCTGAGCTCCACGTCGAGGGAACGTGCTATGCACAGGGTCGACTTGAACAACCAAGTTCTCGGGTGCCTAGACTTAAGCCAACAAGCCGTACAATACGATTTTAACACACGGGACATACGAAGGCTATGCCAAGCCTTGGACGACGGGACCGTGCATGCTTTATCAAGCATTCATGCGGGTGACGCCTATGACTTAGGCCAATACAAGCATTGGGGCAAAACGACAGGACCGTGCATGCTTTATTAAGCATTCATGCGGGCGATGCCTTGACTTTGGCTAATTCGAGTGTCGTGGCAACTTGGCAACTTAAGCCAACTTTCTTCTTCCAAGCCACGGGAACGAAGGATCGAGTGTCATTTGAAAGCACGCTGAGCCGACTTCTAAGCAGACCGTGGACCATTTTTCATGTTCTAAGACATTCTGATCCGTCGAAATTATTCTCTTAGCTATGTGGATGTGTCTCTCTTATTATCAAGTCTAACTTGTGTAAGTTAAAACATACGAGTTATTAAGTGAAGGCTAAGAGGCGAGTTCACCGAAACTACCCACCTGAGCGAGGAGTCGCCTCGACCGAACGAGCCTTCGAGCAGCCGTTGCAAGGCTAAGACCGAACGCCGTCGGCGCTTTGATTCCTTCGATTGACTTTGCGGGACGGAGAATTACAGAGGGGGAGAGAGACTTAGGGCTCGAGGCTGGAGATCAAAAATTTGGGTGAATTAAAATGAAATCGATCGGGTTCCCAGAACCCTATATGAAAGTTTTTAGCGACGTCGGAGAGAGACGTCGCTAGACGTCGCTGTTCAGTAATAGGATAGCGACGAACATGATTAAATGTCACAAAACGTCGCTGAATAAAATAAATCAGCGATGTTTTGCGACTAAATAGCGACTTGTTCTTTCCAAACTACAATTCTAGTCACTATTAGTCGCTAAACGTCGCTGATGGTGACGTTCAGCGACATCATTTTCATACGTCGCTAAATACACAAAACATAGCGACGTTTTTAACTGGAGTCGTTAATTTCGTCGCTAATTTGACATATTTTGGTGGTGCGAACCCATAACTACTGTTGTCTACTATGTATTTTCTATGGAAAATGGATCCTGTGTTGAGGTTGGCTTAAATACCTTAATGAGTTCTCTGGCAGAGTGAATGTCTGGTGTGCTTACAGGAAGCACGGTAGCGCAGCACTACAAGGAGTAAAACTCCATGCTACAGTGGGATGACTCCACCATGAGATTTCCAGGTAGGGGTAATGCCTCGACTTTGCAAGCCAAGTCATAGCGGCGTAGCACCGCAAATAGACAGGTAGCCTAATGATGTATGATAAAATTAAAGAGTTGTAGACAGCACTACAAAGGGGAGGGTGACCCCATGTTACAGTGGTACGATACTACGATGTACCCGGGTAGGGGTAAAGCCTCGGCCATGCAAGCCATGTCGTTGAGACGTAACACCGTAAGGAAGTCTTAGGCTTCATGCTGGGTAGAATGGCACTACAAAGAGGCTGTGACCTCATGCTACAGTAGTATAACACTACGATGAGGTTCCCGGGTAGGGGTAATGCCTCGCTTTAGGCCATGTCATAGCAGCGTAGCACCGCAAGGAAGCGCAAGGCTTCATGCCATGTCTCTTTAATAAAGAACTTACCTATAGTATGGAAAAAGATATTAGGAGTCTCTTGAGGGTAAACTTGTAGACACCCAAAATTATACACTGAAACCAGGCTGGCACAGGGCCTTTAATATGCAGCCAGAAGCACATGTAACTACACTTTGTAAATGGAAAGAATTACAATTGTGGTGCAGAATTCAAGGCGTAGTCCATTCTTGTATCACATTGTTATTCAACCCATGCGGGAAGATTCAAGTCATCAGCGACATCTATCCTAATACAAAATAGACAGTTACTGTGGGGACCACTCAACCCTAGACACATATATATATATGTTGAGATATGTGGGGGATTGTTGGTGCTCTTGCTCTTTGACATGAAGAAAGCTTGCTCTCAACATGCCTAGTAAAGTTTAGTCCCAAACGGAAAGTGCACCATAAGTTATCTCAACATATATACTTGTATGTGTTGTTGGGATATGCACATGGGTTGGTGACCCTAAGGAGGGAACCATGTGGGTAATTTACTATGAGGTAAGGATAAGCTCCAAATAAAGCATTCATGTTTTTTGCTCTTGGGAAATTAATTTCCATTAGAGCTAAACCCCGTAGGGGCTTAGCGACTCGGACTCGGCTCATGAGGCGTAATGTGGCATTTTGTTGGTGCAATTTGCACTTAGCACGTCTGCCTCGTCACTAGGGACATAGTACGCTCAAGTACGCGAGCCTTTTGCGCAGCCGACTGCGCTGCCAGATGTGCGGCCTAGGTGCACGGCCCAGGTGCGCGGCTCAGTTGCGCGGCCAGTTGAGCTGCCAAGTTGCGCGGCCAACTGAGCGCCCAGGTGCACGGTCCAGTTGTGCTGCCCAGTTGCGCGGCCAGTTGAGCGCCCAGTTGCGCGACCCTGGTGCGTGTCCAGGTTGCGTTGGGCGCGCAGGTTGCGCGGGGCGCATGTTGCGCCAGGTGCGCAGGGCGCGCTGGTGCGCAGGGCACGGGGAGCGCGGGGCGCACTGGTTGTGCTGGGCATGCGCAACTCGTTCAGTGGCGCTGTTTCGCACAGATCGTGGCTGTCCACGTTCTGACCGTTTCGTAACGCGATAACTGATCCGAGGATTTCGGATCTGACATAATATCGTCGCGCACATTACGGATCTGAACGGTTACAACAGGACACTATATATAGGGCATCTCTTCTCACAGAAAAGTATTAATTCTTTTCAGACGAAAAAATTCTATACGAGAGCAGAGAGAGTTCCTCGACCCATTCGTGTTCCAGCGCCCCCTGTACCTCCTCGCGCCACCGATATTTCTTCCTTGAATTTTCGAGCGCAGTCCGTTCTTGAGCAGATCAACAGAGCGTTCCAGAGTTCTTTTGAACTTGCTGGTTCCTAGAAGCTGACCGTGAGGGCGGATCTAGCTTTGAGCACTGGTGTTTTGACACCCCAGCAGGCTTTTTCACTATTGTTGATTTTACGAAAGTCTTTTTAGACTATTCGTACGCTGCCTTTAACAGAAAATCTTTTTTTGTTTTTTCGTTTACGAGTCTTCTAGGATTTCTGCTTTGCACCTTCCTTTGAAGTGCTGCAATCGTGTCACAAGAGTTTACTTCTGACTTTGACTCCAGAGGATAACATTAACCACCATCATATAAAATACAATGAATAGGAAGTAAATATTGAAACAGTCAAAATTTAAACAAAACCAAACAAAATGGTTAAAAGTATTGAATAGCAAATTAAAGGACACTGAAGAGAAGGAAGAAGGAAGTTAGGATTTTTTTTTTTTTCCCAAATTATACAACACATATATTAATGTACGAAGTCTCCATTGTGAGGTGATGAAGGCATGCTAGGTACCAGTGAGTTATATATATTATATATATTATATATATTATATATATATATAAAAGATTATATATATAAATATTATATATATATATATTATAATATATGATATATAAAAGATTATATATATCTTTTTTTTCATATTTATATATATATATATTATATATATATATATATATATATATATATGAAAAAAAAGATTATATATATATATATATAATCTTTTTTCATATAGATATGAATGTATAATCTTTTTTCATATATATATATATATAGCTGGTGTGGTAAACATATGACTACTTCTTTACTATACTATGTGAGCTCTTAATCACCATACGTACTTTAGTCTAGAATAAAAGAATTGTTCTAGACTAAAGTTAGACGATGTGATCATCAATATTGAGGAGAGAGGTGTAGAGATGGAGATGTCCTACAACAGCTCACCACCTCGAGCTAATGGACTAGGTATTGATGCCTTGTGGAGTGTTCAGCAGCAGCGGAGAGCAGAAACTTTGATACAGAAGGAGAGGTATTAAAATTTGATACTCTTTTGTATAACAAGTGGGTCCATTTTAAATTTTATGTTCACACGTTTTACAAAGTGAGAAAAAAGTCCACTTGTTATACAAATAAGATATCAAAACTTTGATATATCCTTCTATCAAAGTTTTCTACAGCAACGGGAGCTCAATGGAACAACTCCCAATGGGGTTGCTAAATCATTTATCATTTTGGTCTTCTTACTGTTTCTTTTAATTGTTTTAGTTGCAATGTCAATAACTAGGTTGGGTCTAGTTTGTCTAACTTAAGATTAGGGATTCGACGACAAGTTTGACTCTATGGCAATGCCTGATCAGGAACTAGTTATTTTCAGCATGCTCTACTTACTCCTTAATTATATCAATAATGTAGTTGATGAACATAACCGGGATCGGTCCGGAGCTTATAGGCTGATGGCAACCATATAAGGGGGTGCTTAATGACCAAATAACCTACTTCTTTACTATATAGGGGGGTTGGAAAACATATAAGCTACTTCTTTACCATACTATGTGAGCTCTTATTATCATATAATAATACTTAAGCAAATCATCGGTCATTAATCTATAGTTGGTTGGCCATATATGTGTGACCATAGTCCAAGGCGGCCCTGGCCCAGGGCAGGCCAGACGACGGCCCAGGGTCCTCTGACGAAAGGGAACACCAACATGAAACTGCTATAATGAACTGTATCATGTGCCCTTTTTAAGAAAAGCATTGTGGTGTAGTGGGTACAATGCTAAACTTTTATTTAAAAGGTCATTTGTTCAAATCTTGACTAACAACAAAGTTCTGTTTTATTTATACTTTTTTTTTACATTATGTTGTGGCCTATTTTGAAAGAGTTGTTTCGGGCCCCCAATTGCTCAGGGCCGGTCCTGCCATAGTGAGCCGTGCATGCATGGTGAAGCTTATAGCCCTGATGGCAACCAACTACTTTGACTAAGCTGATGTATGGATGCATGCATGTATATGTATTGTTCCTCCTTTCCTTTGCATAACTTGCAAATGCATCGGGAAAAAAAAACTTGCAACTAATTATATATATTTGATTTACAGATATGGGGATGGGGATAATCACATTGGAAGCACACGCACGTCGATTGTGAAGAATTTCCAAGCACTCTGTTTCAAGGCTTTTTTGTGTGTGTGTGCGCGCGCGCGTGTGGAGGGACAAGGAATGTCTGGACACATGTTTTGATCGTGAGGGAATCTTTGGTGGTGAATGCAAAGACCAAAAGTGCATGTGTTTAATTTACTAGTACTTGTCCCGGAAAATCTAAATAAAATACAACGAGCTGGGTGAAGCAAATCTTGATGTTCTGATATTGCTAAATACTTATTGTCTAAGTTGTCCTTCAAATTCTAAATAAAATTGTAACGAGGTCACGAGACGAATCATGATGTTATGATATTGCTATGATATGGTCGAAGTCGTCGTTGTGTTAATGTTGGACTTGAGCTGGTTTTCTTGAAGATTATGTTTTGAGTTCCAAATTTTTGAAGTCATTAGCATCTGATTCTTAAATGAGATGGATTAGATAAAGTAATTAATCTAGAAAAATCAGGTACATCATGACAGGACTAAACCATAAAAGTATGGGCACCAAAAGATGAAACAAAAAGGATGTATGATCATAAAATCTATAACTATCCATAGTTCTATGACACCCCTATAGGTATGCAGCAATAACAAACAACAAGACAAAAAGATCGATAATACTAATCTTCAACTAATATTTCAGAGTCCCCACACCATGTGGAGCATGGAACAGAGCTCGTTATAGAAAATAATGAAGAACAATTTCAACAAATCCACTACCAGTAAACTACTGATGCTACTGCCAACCCCATTTTACACGCAGGGGAAGCTGAAGAATATGAAGAGAGAGGACTAAAAGGAGAACGCTCGAAACATGATTGCTTCTACTTAGTTGAGATATTGCCGCCAATGGCAGCTCGCTTTCTCAACCTTCCACGGGTGACACGGATTGCCTCTTCAACGGGTATCTCTTGGGGGGGAGTATTGACGACATCATTGTCTGCTGGAGCATTGCCCATCCCAACATGCATTGCTTCAGGCCCAGTTGGGGTAGCAGCAGTGCTAGTCTCCGAAGAACTGGGCACACTAGAAGAAGTACGGCCAACGGAGGTTTGCATCCGAGCATCAGCAGGAGGAGCCACTGAAGAAGTGGCCCCTGCTTTTGTGGCTTCTTGCCGTAGGTTCTTTGTGGGACTAGAAGGGGGTGGAGGCGGCCTTGCAGCCTGCTGGGAGACTGCAGGTTCGCGAGCAGCTGCTGTAGGCACTGATGGGGGGACTTGTTCAGGTGGTTGTCGCTGCTGCAGAAATCACACGGTTAAAGGTCCAAACTATTTGAGCTTATAATAAGCTAAATCAATGGGCCTTCAACTATACTACTAGATGCAACTGGTGTAACAATATCGATCCAGCAGACTCTACAACATAAGACACAACCTACAATGTAAAACTAATAAACATGCTGAATATTAAAGACTGTATGGAAATTCTAGAAGACTGCTGCATCATAGGATAGGATATGATCAAATAAGACACCACGGAAAATCATAACAAGGGACGAATAGCAAGAGCAATTCCAGAAGGGAACCTACCAACTATAAGATGCCACAGAAGACTACAACAGCAAAATGAAATTATTTTATGGTTACTGACATTGACCATCTAGCAGAAGATATATTATTTGTAGACAAGCAAGCAGGCATGCATGTATCTAAGTATTTACCCGAAAGAATAGACACAAACACTAGCTATTAACCTTGTCCTACGTATACCCAATACATGACCATGACCGTCGCAGGAGACATTGTCATATTTTGGATGTCTTCCTATCTATCTTCAACCTTGTCCTATTCCCTGTCACAATTCATCCTTTGATGATCAATGCAGTGTAACTAGCCATAAAAACTTATGGACCTAGGCATAGCTTGGACCAGGAATTTTGAGCATCAATTAGTCTTGCTTCTATTAGCCAGGAAAGAGCCTGCACGGATTACAACCTCCGAGGTACTTTGTAGTGGTTAAATTTTCGATATAGGGATCTCAAGTAAATCCCATCAAATCAAGGCATCAACTAGAATTAAAATAACAAATCCCAAAAAGGATTCTTCAAGCTTCTTTAATAGGACATCTTGAACCCTAGGAATATTTGGATCTAATTGTGATGGCTTCCAGAATACAATGGCCTGATGGCCTAGCAAGATAATGCATGAAATAATTAGCTTAGATCAGCAGATCAAAGGGTTGATACTTGTACACCACTAGAAGGCAAAAAGTAAGGAGCTTGAAAGTCGAGCAAGTTCAGAAAGCAGAATTCAGAATTTTGTCAAAAAGGAAAAAAAATGCGGATTGATACTCAAAACATGGATCTCTTAAATGAAGTTGAACATGAATACAGTATTTGTTGGCCCAGAAAATTATATAGAACTAGGAAGAACTTAAAGGGGAGGAAGTTCTTGTGTATATGCAACTTGCTGTGTTCTTAATGCTTATTAGAGGAGCCTTTAAATAGACTTACAAGTAAATGGTAGCAACCAAAAAAAGGGAGCAAATGGCTCCTAAACACAAGCTTAACCGGGAGCAAATGGCTCCTTACCACAAGCTTAACTAAAGACCAAGGAATTCAAAATAAAAGAGAAGAAACAACAGGATTAATTCAACAATTCACCCCCTAAGCCTGTTGTACGACATTCACCTCTACGATGCCGACCTTCTGTCTCATCTCAGTGAACTTGACTCGCCCGAGCACCTTGGTAAGGATGTCCGTGAGTTGCCCTTCAGTGTTGATGTACTCGATCTCAACCTTCCCTCTCTCGACGCACTCCCGAATGAAATGATACCTTGTATCAATATGTTTGCTTCGGTCATGGAAAACAGGGTTCTTGCTGAGGGAGATGGCGGACTTGTTGTCCACCTTGAGCACGACGTTGCCGGCCTTCTCGTTCTTCAAGTCACCAAGGAGATTTGCAAGCCAAATGCCTTGGCATGCTGCCGTTGTCGCGGCAATGTACTCGGCCTCGCAGGAGGACAATGCTACGACTTTCTACTTCTGAGATTGGCAGCTAATAAGGCTACGGTCGAGGAAGAAAGTAAGCAACCCCAAGTCACTCATTTTGAACAAGGTCTTCATCTCCTCCTTGAACCTGGCAATCTCCCGTGGTCCGTCCCGGTGATTATGAGATCGTCAACGTACACTCCCACAAGTAGGCGAGTTGGACCTTTGCCGCGTGCATACACAGCGTGTTCCTGTACACTTCGGTGAAACCAAGTGACAGTAGGCAACTGTCAAGCTTGGTGTTCCAAGCCCTTGGTGCTTGCCGTAGTCCGTATAGTGCCTTGTCAAGTTTCAACACTTTGTGCTCCTGGCCTTCGACAACGAAGCCGGGAGGTTGGGCGACGTACACCTCCTCCTCGAGGTCGCCGTTGAAAACGTCGTCTTCACGTCCATGTGGTGCACCGCCCACCCCTCATGCACGTGCAATCAACAAGCGGACGGACTCGAGGCGAGCAACTGGCACAAACACTTCCTTAAAGTCCACTCCTTGCCTTTGCACATAGCCTTTCGCCATGAGCCGTGCCTTGTGGTTGACGACGGCGTCGTGCTCATCCTTCTTGAACTTGTAAACCCACATCAAACCGATCGGACGGTTGCCGGGTGGAAGGTCGAAGATGCGCCATGTACAGTTCTCCTCAATGGAGCTCATCTCCTCGAGCATTGCTTGGCGCCAACATTGGTGTTTCTCAGCTTCAAAGAAAGTGGTAGGTTCCTCGCCAAGCACGAGGAGCAGCTCGTAGGCATCGAGCTCGCAGACGGTGGTCGTGTCATGCAAGTTCACCAAGGTCCTGAACCTGCACGGTCCGTCGTCATCGGCGTCGAGCATGGCCTAGGCGTTGGTGGGTAGCAAGACGAATTCACCCCACCTTGTGCCACTGAGTTGGATGTTTCTGCTCCGGACGTCGGCATCAACGGCCCTGGACTGGGCGGGTCGCTACTGGTGTTTATGGCTCGCCACCCCCGTACACCGGCGTGCCTACGTGTTCAACATGGGGTATGGGAATCATAGTATACGAAACAGTAAATGTCTCACCTACGTTGTCTTGCACTCCCCAGTCCTACTTGGCTTCCTCGTCGAAGACAACGTCGCGCGTGACGTGCACGTGCTTACCGGCGGGGTCGTACACCGGCACGCCTTGGTGCCGAGCTCGTAGCCGATAAAGACCATGTGTTTGCTACGATCTTCTAGCTTTTGTAAATTCGGCTTGACCACCTTGACGTGTGCGACACCGAAGGTGCGGAGGAAGTGCACGCTTGGCTTGTGTCCGTGCCACGCCTCGTACAGCGTCTTGCGTCGACGTTCCGTGTCGACGAGCGGTTGAGGATGAAGACGGCCGTCGTGACCGCCTCGCCCCAAAACTCCCCGAGCATATCCTTTGCCTTAAAGGCTGCGCGCTATCGCGACGACCGTCTGGTTCGCGCTCGACGAACGCGTTTCTGCTGCGGTGAGTACGGCGCCGTGAGGTGTCGTTTGATGCCGCGCCCGCGTAATACTCGCCAAATGCTACGGATGTGAACTCGCCCCTACGATCAGTACGGAGCACGTGCAGTTTGCGCCCAGCCTCCACTCGGCGAGGGCCAGAAAGTATTTGTTTGGAGCTTGATATATGTTGTTTTCCTCTTGCTCCTCCACTCCATCCATGTTGTAACATTAAGGTTCGACTTCTGATTGTCGTTGGATTATATATAATATATATATATATATATTATATATATAAATTTAATATGTGCATACTAGAGCTGGACACGGTACAAAAATAAAAAGCAAGACAACAACTTTCTTTCAAAAAAAATTTGTTGAATTAATCTTGTTGTTTCTTCTCTTTTATTTTGAACTCCCTGGTCTTTAGTTAAGCTTGTGGTAAGGAGCCATTTGTTCCTGGTTTTTTGGCTGCTACCATTTACTTGTAAGTCTATTTAAAGGCTCCTCTAATAAGCATTAAGAACACAGCAAGTTGCATATACACAAAAGCTTCCTCCCCTTTAAGTTCTTCCTAGTTCTATATAATTTTTTGGGCCAACATTTGGTATCAGAGCCAGATGGCATCGTCGTCAAAGCAAGACATCACACCGCCAACACCGATGAAGGAGATCTCATTCGCTTTCAAGTACCCCATGCTGACACGGACCAACTACGCGGATTGGGCTCTCTTAATGAGAGTCAATGTGCAGGCGCAAGGCCTGTGGGAGGCAATCGAACCTGGGAACGCCGACTACCGCGACGATAGGAAAGCCATGTCCATCATACTTCGAGTCGTACCGCCGGAGATGTTGCAGACACTGGCGGTGAAAGACACTGCCAAGAAAGCATGGGACGCACTAAAGATGATGCGGATGGGGGTCGAGCGCGTGCGCGAGGCCAAAGCACAAAAATTACGCGCCGACTTCGAATCAATCAAGTTCAAGGACGACGAGTCCGTCGAGGACTTCGCGATGCACTTACGGACTCGTCAACGACCTGCAACTACTCGGTGACGAAATAGACAACGAGAAGGTAGTTTAAAAATTCCTTCGAGTCGTTCCACCCAAGTACGCGCAAGTCGCCGTCACCATTGAGACTCTAGTGGATCTCAAGACGCTGTCAATTGAAGAGCTTACTGGTCGGCTTCTAGCCGTCGAGCAGTACGATCTTGGCGACAACGCCGACGACACATATAGCCGCCTTCTCCTCTCCGAAGAGGAGTGGCTCGCTCGCACGAAGCAGAGGAAGCAAGGCGAGGTCTACTATTATAGCGGCAAAAGCAGTGGTCGCAGGGCGCGGCAGGCGGAGAGGGTCGTGGCCGCAGCGACACGAACAACAGCAACGGCAACGCATCTGGCGGCACGCGTGACAAAAAGGGAAAGTGCCACAATTGTGGCATCTACGGCCACTGGGCAAAGGATTGCCGCAAGCCGAAGCGCGATGAGCAGGTCCATCTGACGCAAGCCGACGACGATGAGCCCGCACTGCTGATGGAGCAGGAGTACAACGCTCCCCGAGACCTCTGTAGGCGCGACCAACAACGTCGTGCTCGACGAGTGCATGCTCAGGTGCATCTGGGCCGCGAGGACGACCACCACGGCGAAGCGTGGTACCCTCGACACCCGCGCCAGCAACCACATGACTAGCTGCAAGGAGGTCTTCGCCAAGATGGACACTGGGGTCACGAGCTCCATCAAGTTTGGTGACGGTCCGTCGTCGACATCCGAGGGCGTGGTACGATGACGTTCACGTGCCAGAACGGCGAGCACCGCGCACTCACCTGCATCTACTTCATCCCGAAGCTACGAAGCAATATCATCAGCCTTAGGCAGCTCGATGAGAACGGCTGCCAAGTCTTGAATCTCTTGATCGAAGGCAGCGTGCTCTCGATTCGCGATCGTCAGCGACACCTCCTCGCCATGGTAAAACATGTCCGAAATCGACTGTACATTGTATCTCTTGATATTGCACAACCAGTGTGTTTAGCAGCACGGCTCAATGACGACGCATGGCGGTGGCATGCACGATTCGGCCACCTCAACTTCAAAGCACTCCGGAAGTTAGCTCGCCGCAACATGATGCACAGGCTACCACAGATCGACCACGTCGATCAGATTTGCAATAGTTGCCTTGCCGGGAAGCAGCGGCACGCGCCATTTCCGCAAGAGGCCAAGTATCGTGCCGACAACCTACTAGATCTCGTGCACGGTGATCTCTGCGGGCCAATCAAGCCGGCGACACCCGGTAGCAAGCGCTACTTCTTACTCCTCGTCGACGATTTCAGCCGCTACATGTGTTTGACGCTACTGGGTTCGAAGGATGAAGCGTCGGCAACCATCAGTATTTACAAACTCTTAATTTAAACAAGAGGGCTCTAACCAAGGAACCAATTTAGAAGCAGACTAGTATATTATGTAGAGTGCCTATGCTCAAACTGGAAAAATCAACCACATGATACTTGTTGATGTAAACCCATGAGAAAAAAAAATTCCAACGAGATAATTCAAAATTTACATAATAAAAGAACTATTCATACATACAAGATTGATCAAGGTTATTAAGCAAGTTCGGTTTCTTGAGGGTGAAAGTGCCCTATAGTAGTCCCTGTCCTTCTTATACTATATTATTAGCTTTTACGTTTGGTGTTTGCGTGGGTTAATCGTGTTATACATTTCACTTTATTCGGTTCCATTCCATTGAAGGACTGATATGCTCGGTCCACTCATTTAAACATCCCGAAGAACTAGTCAAAGACCATTTCTTATCTCATAGCTAATGTATCGAAAGCAGGGAAAAGATAGGAGACAACCTTTAGTGATGGATCATAAGATACTCATATGGAACTTGATGATGAGACAGGTCAATGCTTGCATGGACTGGTTGGTTGATAACGGGTATTATAAAGCAGATGTAACGTGTTCAGCAAATTTCCCAATAAGTGATTGACACAGGGACTGTGTATAGCCTAATACAGAACCTAACCCTCTCTATCAAGTATAATAGCAATAGTAAAACAATCATGAATTTAAAGTAGGTCATTCTCAAAGTTCTGCTACAGTGTTAGCCTTTTGTGGAAAAATAAGGACTTAAATGAGTTTGAGCACTATGAATAACTATTTCTTTGATCGATATATTCACTCCTTACATCAATTTATCAAAACTGAAGACCTCGTTTAGCTTAAAGGAGATACTTTAATCTTTAGTAAGGTATAATACAAGTAAACAAACCATTTAAAACAAAAGCAACATACCTAGGCAGAACACTTATTTTAGGTTAAAAAGGTGTAACAATACAAAACACTTTATGAAAGAAAAAGAGCATGCACAAGATGGAAATGCACTCCAAGTATGTTGTCCAAGTGCTGAAGTATGAAAAGATCTAAGCAATATAATCATCATAATACATAGTGGTAGATCTAGGATAATTCACTTCTATCCATTTCATCTAATAAATAACTTACACCTAATTAGCTTATTTATGACCAGTTCAGTATTTTTATATGGTAAATATTATAGTCTACCACCACCACCTATGTATCACCTAAGAATTTGTTAATAATGTTTAAAGAGAAAGCATAGGTAGAACTAAGTTTGTAATGGATCCTGATCTTGTTAAAAAATCACTCTCTTTGGATGACGATCGTTGGTGCAAAAGCAACTTGTCGCCAACTCACTGTGAATGAGCACAGAGTTGTTGGCGCTAAAAAAAATGACTAAGTTCCGGTCATGCAGTCTTCAAAGCTCTCATGAGAAGCGTCTGAAAGATGGCGCGAAGCACCCCGTCCTAGGGGGGTTCAGCTGTCCAGTCAGCGGACGGGGGTCGAGGAGGCAGCTCCTTGTGGGGGTGCGGGGGCGAAGTTCCTGTTAGAAAAAAATTCCACGGAAGACAAGGAGAAAAGCTCCCAACGCAAAAATTGGAAGTCCCTACATGAAGAGCAATTTCAGCGAGGGTGGCCTTCGTGCAAAAATCTGAGCAGCTACCCACGCAAAGGAGCTCGTCAGCTACAAAGCTCATGGTTGTCCATACAATACTTTATGCTGAGAAGATTATCCACGCAGAGAACAGTTAACAGCAGTGCCAATGTGTCAGGGCATGAATGTTCCAGACTGTCGTCATTTTCTGCTTTACAATTCTCTGCGGCTATGCGCTGAGAATCTGCCACGCTTAGCTGCTCTACGCGAAGACGCTACTTGCTATTCCCTAATAAAGAAGGGAATTAATTACTGACATTTTGAATTCCGAAGCATGCACTGCTTTTAATGGAATACTTTTTGAACTTCGAAACGTCAACCATGATTACGTCGTCGTAATCATGGGAATTAATAGTATTTCTCGTAACTGATAACACGTTGCACGAAGACATTGATCTACGTGTGCGTTCAGGATTGGAAATTTATGATTAGAGATGTCAATAATTTTCGCGCGAAGGCATTCTGGCGAAAATGAGTGAAGTAGTACAGTCTTGCTATTTTTATGCGGCAATTCGTGAAAAGGTCATTATAGTGCGAATTGGCTAAAATACCTCGGTTTTTGTGCTGCTAAGGGATTAAAAAGCATCGATTCTTGAGCATTTGAGCCGTCTTGTTGCTGCATTCTGACCTCTCCAGTATTCGTGAGCCAGCCAGAAGTTGCAAGTTTTCTCCTTTTTGTCTCGGATCGCCAACGGAGCATAGCGATCACGTGCAGGTCGAGACTCTACCACTACACTCTCCAGACCTCATGTTTTAAACAGTGTACTTAGGGCTGTGCACAATTAAGTCAAATCGACCAAATCGAACCAAGCCAAACCGAACCGATTGGTTTTAAAACCGAACCGATGGTTCGATTGGTTTGGTTCGGCTTCAATTTTTTCAAAACCGACCAGTTCGGTTCGGTTCACGGTTTGGTTATGCCAAAAATCGCCTAAACCGAACCGAACCGAACCAAATCCTGTTAAATAATTAGGGTTGGCCGGTTGAGTATGGGTTCATTGGGTTGTATTATACAGGTTTGGTTCATTTATTCACATCACAACCATTTATCAAGTTAAAGTTGAAAGTGCTCTCCCTCTTTCTCTCTCTCTCTCTCTATTTCTCTCTCTAGTCTCAAAGAGGAGTGCTGGCGTCTCCTATTCTTTTCTAATTGTTCATGTGCACATGAAAGGGGCTTTTGGTTGAATGTATATGATTTATTTTATGTATAATTGACATTTTTTTCCACCTGTAAATCGCAAGTTGAATTGAAGCTGCTGAATTGTATTTACTGTTGCAAAGTGGAAGTTAACTGAGGTTTCACAAAAGAAAAAGATATACAGTCCATTTTTTATGTGATCAAAACCGACCAAGTCGAACCGATCCAAACCGAACAAAGTCGGTCGGTTTTAAAACTGAATCGGCCATTTGGTTGGTTTGGTTCGGTTTTGTTTATTTTAAACCGATTAACTTCGGTTCGACTTCGGTTGGGACCAAATAGGTCGACCACCGACCGATGCACACCCCTAAGTGTACTTAGAATTTTTGTCGTAATTACAGAAGTCTTGTAACAAGGAATTCTTTGTACTTAAAAGTTTTTGTTAATTGTACTTTCTTTTCATTCGAAAACAAGAGTTCTTCCCATAAAAAGGTATGTCATTAACTGAAGATGTGACAACATATACCTCATTAGTGATACTTATTTTTGCTCCAAACAAACGAACTGACTATAGTATTTGCTGTTTTCATCAGCTAACTGAAAGTTCTGGCTGTCCCAAATTATTCATACAAGACCCAAAAAACGAAACAAGTATCCTCTTTGTCAACCTAGAAAATTTCACTTGATTCAACTCAATTATGAGCAAGAAGCAAAGTTAAAGTAATGTACAACCAAATATAATCCACGGTTTTCTCGTTCGGCTTCATGTAACCACTACCTGTAGATGCAATAGATATAATGCAATAGTAAATAGTCTAAATACACAATCCATCCAAACTAGGGTCTGCGAAACAGTATGACAAGATAGCACAATTCGTGTATCAAGTCTTAAGCAGGCAAAACTGATTCGGAGCACAAAGCCACAGCGACTCGAATTTACAGGTAAGATAAAATACGATATGAAAAGAAACAAGGAAATCCAAACAAAGAGTTACCTGAGGAGGGCGGGGCCTTGATGGCTGCGCTTGTGATTGTGAAGCAACATATTGCAGAATTTCGAAAACCCTGGTCTGCCCATAGCTTGCGGCCTTTTGCCAGTATAGGATTAACAGGTCCCCAGCCCTTGTTCGCAACTCGATCAAGTTACGATCGATTTCCATCTCGTGCTTTGCAACATAAGGCCGGAAGAAGGTTTCGTATACATATAACGTTCCCTGTCCACGATCCACTCATGTAAGTTTGAACACATACAAATATTCCTTAGTACTAAAAATAGTATATACATCACAATTTCTTAAGTGCAATCATACCCTCGTTTTAGGATACCACAGATATACAAAGAAAGCCAACTTTGCTTCGCCATACATCGGTATCCTTCAGAGTTCAGACAACGAGAATAAGAATATTTTCCCCAAAATTTCAAAACATTGTTTTTTTGCTTCCCTATAGATCAATTCATAAATAACTATACCATGAAACGAAACTATCCCCGACTCTCTCAAAGACCGTCAAGGCAGCAACTAAAATCCTGAAAAAAAAATGTCAAAATCACTCCAAAGTCCAATGACACCACCTTGTCGTGTTCGTGTCGTGTCTGTGTCCGTGCAACAATGACAGAATGGGGGCATGATTTTACCAATACTGACACCAGAAGCGCAGCTGCTCGATCTCCGGCTTGTTCAACTCCACGGTCTTGAAGCACTCGTAGGCCGGATAGGCGTATCCAAGGACCAACCTACACCAAAGAAACAAATTTTACAAATTTCTTCTCCCAATGAGTTCTTGAGAACACGGAAAAAAAATCAAGAAGAACACTTACGCTAGCCCCCTCGTGAGGAAAGATCCTATCATTCTCGAATTTTCCGATACTATTTCTCTGTCATACACAAAGGAAGAACCGCTGCAATCGACAAAAATGTCGAGAATCAGTAGACCGACAGCGCGGTCGACAATGTCGGAAGCAAGAAATCCATAATTAATAGCAAAATTAATTTTAGTGTATAGTTACATGATTTCTAACAATTTTGGGAAATCGAAGGAGAAAGAAACCCTAACCCTAACACCTAGAAGTTCCATAGGAGTCGATATTAGAAACCCTAACGAAAATGAAAAATAACAGCTACCTCTGTATCTCCGCCGAGAAAGACTTGCTACGGTGGTGGAATAGAGGTGTCGGCGGCGAACCGGAGATACGAAACGGCGATCGCCGGAGTTTCGGTCCGGCGGGAATTGGCGAGATGAAGAAGAAGAAGAAGAATGATGGAGAAGTCCTCTCCCACTTCTTTTTGTTTTTTTGAATTCGCTGTTTCTTGGATATTGTTATTGTTTATTTATTTCATCTGTCTATTTAATTTACTGGTAATTGCTTATTTGCTGTGGATATGCTTGTTAATTCCTGCTTTATTTTTAGACTTTTTGTATGATGTGCTAATCTAACTTTGGTGGTTGGTTGGCTGGAAATGAAAATTATACAACACTAGTCTGTACGTGCTAGAATAACATATGATCAGCTGTTGTCTTTCTGTATTTTCTATGTGACTATTTATGTGTGCTTTTTTTTTACAATGCCAAAAAATTTGAATTACGAATTTTGTTCTTTTTTTAAATTTTCTATTGAGAATAATAACCTTTAAAAAATGGTAAGAACATAAAAATTTATTACCATTGGAACATAAAAAGTTGTATGGAAAAAAAAAAAAATTTCATAACATGCAAATTTTATTGTTTTTACTATTAAACATAAATGACATGCAAGTTGACATAATAACTTCATATTTATAAAATACTCAAGGGTATTTTAGGAATTCAAAAGTTTTACCATCAAGTTTTCCTATTATATAGTAGAATAGATTTGTAATATCATTTCAATGTTTGATTTCATGTAAATTTTGAAAGGGCTGATTAGCATTTAGGCCCTAGATTTTATACTAGTTTACGCCCTCACATGTCCTATCAGAGAGTTTAGGTCCTAGATTTTTTGTTTCTTTTTTCCATTATACCCTTCCTAACCTATATATTTAAATTTTATTATCAAACATAAAAGGAGGGTATAATAGGAAAAAAAAAATTTAAGGTCTAAACACTCCAATTAGACGTGCTTAAACGCTAAACTTATATAAATTCAGGGTCTAAACACTAATTAGCCCATTTTGAAATTGGTGCAACATTGTTGTATTATTTTTTTTTCAACAATCACAATATATATTGCGACTAACAACACAACTTACAACAACATTTTCAACACCATTTACATCACAAAGAGACGGCCAAATGGGTTTATATTTACCACAACATAAGTTACAACGATATATACCATTTACATCATTCCAAACGACTGATTTGTAAATCTTGCGACATGATTTACAAACAAACAAACAATAGATCTACACATCAGTTACAACCACGCTATTAACGTGCACGTGCATTACACGCACGTAATAAAAATTGTTGAAAAAATTAAACTATGAATTTTTATAAATATTATTGTCCCTATGAATTGAACTCAGGCAACCAAAAAAATTGCCTCCAACCTTAACCACTTATGTTATAAACGGTTTAGACGACTCAATTTTGAACCGTTTTTAAGCCAACTTATATTAGTAGAGACATGTTATGTGCAACCAAGCAGCCAAGATTTGCACACCACATTCCGAAGGAGGAAAGAGAGTTTGCTCTCTAGCTGTCAAGGTTTTTGACATCAGCACTAGACGTTTGTCCAAGTAGCATCTTCGCCACACTAGTGCTCTCCGAGTTGTCCGATCCAGAGACGTAAGAAGAGCATTTATGAAGTTCTTCAAAACTCTCGAAAATGAGTCGACGGAGACGGTTAAATCTTGTTTAAACCAATAATGATCATGGCCGGCATTGGAATAAGTCTGACAAAATTTCGGATTTGGACAACCCCTCTCTACAGGGCAACACCCAAGATCATTTGGCTTTCTTAGGACCGGTCTAACCTAAATTCAAATTAAACCTATATCTCTCATAGGGATAATGGACAACCACAATTAGCTCCGGCTAAGACAACCCAGTCCGCCGGGCCGACCCTCATGATGATCTTAATCACTCCCAACATGTTATATTTCTACGGCATTTTTTTTTTTTTTTTGCTTTCTTTCCTTTAGCATATTCTTTTCCGCTTGCCAATTTCAACAGCACTATGCTCTTATCGATTTTGATGGATCACAACCCTTTATAGCA
Source organism: Iris pallida (assembly GCA_029216955.1). NCBI lineage: Eukaryota > Viridiplantae > Streptophyta > Magnoliopsida > Asparagales > Iridaceae > Iris > Iris pallida. The sequence goes on from JANAVB010018196.1 coordinate 10,486,955, forward strand.
AGCTAGAGTTGATGTCAAAAAATTAGTATTAACAGACTTTGTACGATTTTTTCCCGAATTTCTACCACATCAATTGTATTGGGTTAAAATTAAGATCAACCACTAAAAGTAAGATTTAAGAGCATATTGTTTGGCATGTCTTCTTTTTCAGAAAATAATTAAGATTTAAGACTCTCTTTGATATGCTACTCAGAATGAGCAGAAAAAACATTATGGACCTTTCCTTTTACCCAAAGATAACAATCATGCCACCCCTCCTATAGATAAGGGTATTCTTAAACCACAAACCGGTAGAGGATTAAGAAGTATTTTTGTCCGTGGGTTGTGGCCTAGTGGTAGCAACGAAAGTCCCGACGCAGAAGGTGTATGTTCGAATCTTCCTTAACATTTGTCAAGCCAGAAAAAAGGACAGTTCCAAAAAAAATTATATATATATATATATATATATATATATATATATATATATATATATATATATATATATTGAAGAACGGGTACTTTTATTAAATGGATACTAGGGTGAGAATCACCCAAATTGCTTACAACAGAAACTAGCTATCTTGTAGCATTTTAACACAATAAAGAAGAAAGAATAAGTAGTGTGTAGTGTTTTAGAAGGCAAATTTGGTTGAGGTGCATGTAACTTCTCAAAAATTGTTCTTCTAAATCTTGGTAATTGTACAAAAGCCTTCAAAAGTCCAAATAATTGTGAGTTTAGAACTCATTTGGTTCTTGGAAAGGAAATCAATTCCTTGGTGTTTTATATCTTTTAAAAAAATTATAATTTCTATCGAATTTTTTTTTTATGTTTGAAAATGTCAAAAAAATTGGAAAGAAAAGTAAAAACTTAAATGTAGAAAAGTGAATCCTTGTAGGGATGGATACCATTTCCCCCTACTTTTTTTTTCCGTTGAGAATCACTTTCCTTTCCTCCTTACCTCATGATTTCGCGAACCAAACAAGACCGTAATGTCTCCGTAGTTAATTTAAATAATTGATATGAGAACCATTAAATATTTTGAAAATTTTGTCTTCGTATATCTTCCTTCTTCTTCTTTTTCATCTCGAACATGGTTCATAATAGTAGTAGGTTCATGGTGCATTCATATGCGTATCAATGGTTCATAAGTAGTCAATAATGAATTTTTTTCTTGTGTTTATTGATTCCTCTCGAGTTCATGATAGATATAAGATTAGGAATACTTTCGAGTTTATACTATCAATGCTCTCATGTATTCCTCTTAAATTTATAATAGACTACGGTAGAGGAAGTGAGAATGTGGGAGGGAAAAGTAACACTTTTTATGCTATTAGCTCAATGACTGAATTATATTTTAATATATATATATATATATATATATATATATATATTTGATTATATATATATATATATATATATATATATATATATATATATATATATATATATATATATATATATATATATATATATAATTTATATTTTTTGAGGGTGTCAACTTCGTAATGGTGCTTGGAGACATGCTTCCAATGGGGCTCGAACCCGTGCCACTGCGCCGGGGTGCTCCACCGTTCCCAACGGGCTAATATATATATATATATATATATATATATATATATATATATATATATATATATATATATATATATATATATCACTACTAAAATACAGCAATTTGGCGACGGATGATTAGCGACGGAAGGTATCCGTCGGCCATAGCGACGGCCTCGCGACTACCTTGTGACGGGCTACCGTCATAAAGCAATGGATAATTTTTTTAGTTTTTTTGCGTCAAAATCAGTCACACATCCGTCGCTCATTTGACGAAACTTGAGCGACGGATTCATGTCCGTCCCTAATATGTCGAACAATGTGGCGGCAAAATCAGTAAAAAATGGCGCGCTAAATTAGCGTCTATCTAGCGACGGACTTTCCGTCGGTAATCTAGTGGGTATTTAGCGACTATCTACCGACGGATATATCCGTCGGTATTCCGTCGCTAAATACTGTAACCTAACTTAAATTGAACCGACGAAAAAAAATTTCATTCCCCCCAAAAAACTCTCTCTCTCTTCCCCCTCTCTTTCTCTCTTTCTTTCTCCGGCGAGCTCTCTCCGACGGGTCACATTCTCCGGCGAAGCTCTCTCCGACAGGATATATCTCTCTCTCAGGTATGCTGTCTCTCTCTCTCTCTTCCCCTCTCTCTCTCTCTCTGTGTTTAGCATAACATATAGGGTTTTGGGTTGGTGGGGGGTCGGCTGTCGCTGGGGCCGACGGGGTGGGGGGAAGGGAGTGGGGGCGGGGGAGAAGGTTATTGAGGGCGGGGGGCAGGGTAGGGTTTAGGGTTTCGGGGCAGGGGTAGGATTTCGGGTCATGGGGGGTGGGCCGGCTGTCGCGGGGGCCGGCGGTGATGGGGGAAGGGAGGGGGCGGGGGGTGGATGGTGTTGGATGCGGGGCTGGGGGCAGGGGTAGGGTTTAGGGTTTGCTGTCGGGGGTGAGGGGGAGGGGGGTGGGTGTTTGCTGTCTGGGGGGGAGGGGGTGGGGTGGGGGTTTGCTGTCGGGGGGTGTGGGAGGGGAAGGGAGGCTTTGCTGTCCGGCGGGGTAGGGGAGGGGGTGGGAGGGTATCGGTGGTTTCGGATCGGACCATTCCTATGAGTTTCGGTGGTTTCGAATCGGAGTATCGGATCGGGGGAGGGGGTATAGGTGGTTTCGGATCGGACCAATCCTATGAGTATCGGATCGGGGGAGGGAGGTATCGGGATCGGTATCGGAATTGGTATCGGACCGATACTGACCGATACCGGTACAGTTTGGCATGTCCCGCTCCGATACCGACCGATACCCGATACTGACCGATACCGATCCGATACTGTTCGATACTGATACAGTTTGGCATGTCCCGGTATCGGTATCGGACTATCCCTATGAGTATCGGCATCGGGGGTATCGGTAATATCGGTGGTTTCGGATCGGAGTATCGAATTTTTTGGTATCGAAAAACAAATAGGTATTAATAAATTATTAATATTAATAATATATTAAAGTATCGGCCGATAACGATACCGATCGGAGTATCGGACTATTCTTATGAGGATGGTTTAAAGTATCGGGCTATTCTTATGTTTAGTTTGTCTTACGATACAGATTTTTACATCTAAATCGAGGATGAATTGTTACTTTATTGATCCTACATGGATGTACAAACGGCAACACGAGAGCAGAATTGGTGTTAGTGACGATTTTCAGGCAGGCGTGGAAGTATTTCTTAAGTATGCCATGAGCAAAGCTCAGTACATGGACGATAACAAAATCAAGTGTCCATGTGTTAATTGTCACAATAGACGTTACAAAAAAGTGGTGACTGTGAGAGATCATTTGACCCGTAAGGGTTTCGTACGTGATTACGGCTTGTGGTCATCGCAAGGTGAATTATATTCGGAAAGACAGGCGGCGGAAGCTGGTACTTATGTTTTTGATGATAATGTTGCAATGGATGTCCTCGAAGACGACGGATGCTCTGTTGATTATGGAGACGTACAGAACCTTGCACGAGATATGGTGTATGATGCGGCAGGGCCTAATTTGATCCAGATGATCCTAATCCCGAGGCGAAGGAGTTCTATGATATGTTTCAGGACGCAGATACTCCTCTATATCCTGGTTGTGAGACTCATTTCGTATTGTCAGTGACGATGCGGTTGCTGAACATAAAGTCTGATTTTAACTTGCCACAAGCTTGCTATGATCGGATCACACAACTAATCAACGAGTGTTACCGAAGGAATCAAAAGAGCTCCCAAAATACTTCTATAAGTCAAAGATGATGGTCCGATGTGAAACCCGTAAATTTTAATCAAATTCAGTGTTATTTTTCTAAAAATTTAGTGTTTGGTCAAACCCGTAAAATTTCAGTTGAATAATTGAATAATTTAATTAGCTAATTATTATTAATATAAATCATTATTAGTTGTTAATTTAGGAAATTGTATTTTAGAAAAATTTATTAATTCTGGAATTTTTAGCTGGACCTAACTCGTTCCGAACCCATCTTGAACCCAATTACAATTTTTCCCGAAACTAAATGTGAATCTCTTAGTATTTATATATATTTACCATTTTCCTGATTTAAAGAAAAAGAAAAAAAAATTTAAAGCAAAACTTTCATTTAAAACGTTAACTCTCATTTACTATTAAAACTTTCTTTCTCTCGAACTCTTAATTCTCACCAACAGCAAAGGAAAGGAATTCATTCTTTTTGGCTGAGCCCCTTCCCTTTTCCTTCCGAAACCGCGCGGCCACCTGCAACCAGCAATCCTTCGGTTCCGAAACGTCCGGAGACTGTTTCTCTTCTGAAACCCCCGATCTCTCTCTATTTAAACCCCATTCTCCATCCTCCATCATCATCCATCCTCCCCCAAACCCTCTATTCCCCAACTTTCCAGCCCTAGTTTTTCCCGGCGACCCGAGCTCCACCGTCACGGTCCCGAGCGTCGCCCTCCAGACCGACCCCAGGCCGAATCCGCCCTGCCGCCTCCTCTGTTCAGCACGCCACCCACGGCCATCGGCCGCGTCCTTCCGGCGCCAGCCCCGATGCTGGCGACCCCCTCGCCGTCGGTCCCCGCGACCCCTCTCGCCTGTTTCCCTTTCAGCGGCTCCGTCGCCACTCCTCTCCGAGCCGCAGCATCCCAAGTCCCGATCCGGTCGCCCTTCGCGCGTCGTTTCCAGTCCAGTGCTTTTACGTGCCCCGACTTACTGTTTCGATCTGATTTCCCGAGGCCCGATTCCGCTGTCCGCGTGTTCCTGGATCGTTCCGAATCCGCAGAATTCTTTTTCTCTATAATTTCACCTGAAAGCTCTAGCCGAGCAACCCAAGGTATATTTTCGTTGTCTCCGTTTCCGTTCTGTAGTCTATGATAAATTTTGGTCCACGAATTTCCCCGGGAATTCGGTAAACGAGACATTTTCAGACTTTTCGAAATCCTTTCGGATAGGTTAGGTTGGTTTCAGACATTTTTTTGAACTCCATTTTGGTTGTTTTCTGTAGCTTTGGTTTGTTATGGTGGTTTCTCGGAATTTTCGAGTTATGTTCGGATTTTTTGAACTCTGTTAGTTTTGGTTTTGTGACCATGCTAATATTAGCTTGGGTTGAGAATTTTGTTCTATGGATTTTCTTAGCCATAGCTAATTATAAGTTCTGTAGTTGGAATGGCTATATATTGGTGCTGTGGTTTTGATTTCGATTTTTGAGTTTGCTATTCATTTTGGGTTGGATATTCACTTTTGGTGGGATATTTGGAGTCCCTGGTTTGGGACAGTTATCGGTGTTTTTGTTTGATATTTTCCCAGTATTTGGGTTGTCCCATATACAGAGGGAATGCTGCCCGAATTTTTAGAAAATTTTAAAAAGAGTTTCTATATAAATTCAAAACCAGCTTTGTTGATTACTTTTTCGAGCGACGACCTTATTGGTCAATGGGCTCTTAGCAAAATGCAAACAAAACCGGCATTGTTCCGGACGTTGAGGCATTAGCTATTTTGACGATTGGACCAAAGTCTGAGACTCAAAATTAATTTAATTTAATTTAATTACTAGTTTTATTTTGTGATTAATTTGTAGGATAATTTTTAGTGACTAACAAATATTTTCTTCTTATTTACATTCATGTAAAAAAAATATGTAAAGGGCATAAGCCCGGCTTTTATTATTTTCTGTGGTTTTGTAATAAGTTAGTGTAGTTTTATTCTTTTCTGGTTTGTGGTTGGCGTAAATACGTAAAAATAGTAAAATAATTATTTTATAGAAAATTAATATTATTTTCTTACATTAAATAAATTAGAAAAATTACAAGTTTATTATTTAAACAAATTTTACGTTTTTCTCATTTAAAGAAAAATATTATTTTAAATATAATATAATGAAATACAAAGTTTTGCTAAATAATTGAAAAATACGATTTTTCCCAATAAAAAGTTAAATTGACTTTTCTTCAGTTAGCAACTCACATCGATAAGCGTGTTCTGGTAGAGTTTCTAAATAATTTAAAACCGGACTAGGACAAATTCTAGAGATTGTAACTAGCACACCTAGATATGGATTGAATATTGGTGCTAAGTCAGAAATTCTCAATTGTAGGGTTTCGAGGACTATACTAGCATCATCCCGGAACCAACATCGAATCCAGTTATAATCAAGACAAGTATGGTTATGTTAATGCGCAGTTTAATTAATGTTAGTAATCTTGCATGTTTAAACCACTGTATTACACGTAACTCTCTCCTAGAGTAATGATTGAATCTGATTGACTCGGGATATTGGGGGAGTAGCGTAGTGTTCTATGACCAAAGCCCAAATAGATAATTGATTGTGCGAGCTTATTCCTTTTTTATGAGGATAGGCCGGACCGTATCATTAGAATATAATTGAATCATCCCAAACCGGTCATAGTCATTACATACTCGAATCACATTGTTTACTATCATGTAGTTTAGTTGAAAATCATTATTTCAAAACTGTTTAATATTGCAAATTGCTAATCATTAGTGGAATTGTTAATTTTCATAATTGTACTTTGCTCCTTTCCTGACTGGATTCTCCACCCCCAATAGGTTCCACTGATGAGACAGAGTTACTGATAAGTAGCTACTATGACCCTGAGTTGTATCCACCTGTGCTACCAGATGCTGCTGATCTTGGAGATGACGAGCCTATCTTTTAGCTGTTGTCATTTTCTATTTCTAGTTGTTGTTGTTTGAAAAGACTATTTCTATTATCAGTTGTAACTTTTGTTGGACAAGTTTTAATTATCGAAATATTAAGTTGTGACAATTAGTCTGTGTTGTTGATTACCTGCATGAGTGATACAGCTTACTGTCGCCGTCTCAACAACGGTGCAGGCTGGGCATGATCTGATTCGACCCAAGAAATTGGGACCGGGTCGTGACATCCAACAACTGGGACTAGGGTACAAGAAGATATATTGTTATCGCAACGGATGCATGTTGTACTACAAAGATAATTGCTTATCAGAAAGTTGCAGCTTCTGTATTACGGATCGTTACAAGCCAGTGCAGGAAAAAGAAAAGTCAACTAGAAAACGATATCCTTACAAGTATATGCATTACTTGTCGATCACGAAGCGCTTGCAGAGGATGTATATGTCTCTGAATACAACGGAACACATGACGTGGCACAGCGAAGAACGCATAAAGGACGAAGGAGAATTGTCACATCCTTCGGATGGAGAGGCGTAAAAATATTTTAATTTGTGTCATCTAGATTTTGCTGCAGAGCCTAGAAATGTACGCCTTGTGCTATGTTCTGATGGCTTCGCCCCTTTCGGACAGTCAGGATCTCAATACTCATGCTGGCCGGTCATTCTTACCCCTTACAATCTGCCACCATGGATGTGTATGAAAACTCCTTATATGTTCTTGACAGCTATCATACCCGGTCCCAAAAATTCGACGAAGAACATTGATATATATTTACAGCCGTTGGTGGATGAGCTAAAACAGCTGTGGGAGATCGGTGTCACGACGTATGATATTTTCAGGAAACAGAACTTTCAGATGAGAGCTTCACTCATGTGGACAATCAATAATTTTCTAGCATACGGTATGCTGTCGGGATGGAGTACGCACGGCAACATGTCTTGTCCGATATGCATGGAAAATAGTAAGGCGTTCTGCCTTAGACATGGAGGAGAAACTTCTTTCTTTGACTGTCACCGTCAATTTCTGCCCGTGAGCCATCCTTGGCGAAAGAACAAGGACGCGTTCAGATCTGGAAAACAAGAATTTCTTGATCCTCCTGCCAGATTGTCGGAAGATCCATCGAACAATCGTGTTGAAGGGTTCAAAGCCATAACTGGACCAAACGGAGTATTTTCTGGGACTTGCCTTATTGGAAAGATAATCTTGTAAGGCATAATCTTGATGTCATGCATATCGAAAAGAATGTGTTCGATAATGTCTTCAATACCGTCATGGATATTAAAGGAAAGACGAAGGACAATCCAAAAGCAAGGCAAGACATGGCCGAGATATGCAAACGTCATGATCTAAACTTGATAGAAAGGGGAGCTGGTGGACAATTAAGTAAGCCTATAGCGCCATATATATTGAGCAAGGAAGATAGATTAATAATCTGCAAGTGGATATCTACTTTAAGATTTTCCGACGACTATGTGTCGAATTTGTCTAGATGCGTTAATCTCAATGAACGCAAGCTAACAGGAATAAAAAGTTATGACTGCCACGTGTTTATGGAAAGATTACTGTCCATTGCTTTGAAAGAGTTGTTGTCTTCTGCTGTATAGGTTCCGTTGGCCGAGCTGTCTACATTCTTCAGGGATATCTGTTCAACTAAACTGACGGTGCAACATATGGTACAACTTGAGGAGAAGATTGTCTTAATAATTTGCAAGTTAGAAAAAATATTTCCACCGGGCTTTTTCGACAGTATGGAGCATCTACCGATTCATCTACCATACGAAGTCCGTGTCGGTGCATCTGTTCATTATCGATGGATGTACCCCTTTGAAAGGTAAATAAAAATCGATATAATTTAAGTAGAATTTTATAATTCATTGTCAATTCTCAAGATAATTTGTCTTTCTAGGTACCTACACCATCTAAAGAAGAAAGTTGGCAACGAGGCTCATATAGAGGCTTCGATATGCGAAGCATATATTATCGAGGAGGTGTCAAACTTATGCTCCATTTATTTCGATACTCATGTCGAGACAAATCGAAATAGACCTCAAAGGAATGACGAAGACGTTGAGGATGGAGATATATTCAATTTAAGGGGCAAGCCTATTGGGGCTAGTAAGAATCGGTGGTTAACTGACGATGAGTATGATGCCACGCACCGATATATATTGTTAAATTGTGACATACAAGAAGTGAGAGATTTGGAGAAGTAAGTGACTACACCTCGTTATAATCTCTAATTTGGTGAAGTAAGTGACTAACTTATTTTTATTCTCTCTAACAGTGTATTTAGAGATGAAGTAAAAATAAGGACACCCGATATTACCGATGAGGGACTTCAATGAGAGGTTGATTGTACCTTTCCGACCTGGTTTCAAAAATACGTAAGTAACTGAGATAATATGTTATGCGGCTACCATTAAAATATATGCAAGTAAAACATTTAAATTATCATTATTTGTTTACAGGTTTTATTGCCTGAAACAACACTCACAAATGAGAGCATTCGTTATTTGGCATTGGGATCGAAGAAGCATACGAAGACTTGGCCAGGCTATGTCGTTAATGGCTTCAAGTTTAGGGCAACTCAGCACGCTATAAATGCCGAATTTGTCAATGACAATTTCAGTACTAAGGATTCTGGTATTTGCATAAGAGGCACCATATATGACGACGAATCGGACTTTGACTATTATGGAGTGCTTCAAAATATTATAGATTTACAATATAGTGCCCCATATGATATGCATATTGTGATGTTCAAATGTGAGTGGTTCGATACGACACCAAATATCGGTTGGAGAATCGATAAACAATTTGGATTTGTCGATATAAATCATCGCATGAGGTATAGAGGATCCGACACATTTGCGATAGCAAGTCAGGATGTTCAAGTCTACTATACAAGCTACCCAAGGCGTCGTAGAGATCGATTTGACTGGTGGACAGTATGCAAGATTAAATCTAGAAATACATTCAACGTTAGAGACCCAGCATACCAAGAGGACGAGATCGAAAAGCCCTAATACTTGGGACAACAGTCGGATACCATGGATGTTGAATTAGAGGTTGATATACCTCATGCTGAAGAAAATAGAGGAAAGGAAGAGGTTGATATACAAGACTTAGATGTCAATCAGGGGAGAAAGAGGCGTCTTGTCCCAAGTATTGAGACTGGAGAAGAAGAAGAAGAAGAAGAAGAAGAAGAAGAAGAAGAACTTGATGAGGATGAGGATACAGATGAAGTCGACGATGAAGATGAGGATGAGGATGATGATGAGAACGAAGACGAGGACGATGACGATGATTAAATATCGGTATATTTCAGTTTATATTTTTGTCGAGGCCGAGGACGCTGACGAGGACGATTCAGTTTAAATTAAAACTTCTGTGTTCTTCTTTCAGTTCATGTTTTTGTCGTTCGATCATCTACTTATTATATAATTTTCATTTTGCAGATGGCACTCCTAGTCCTACTCCTCTGGCCGGCACTCGTCACCCTACTGCTGGTATATATATTTTAGTTTAGTTTTATATTTATTTATACTTTTATATTATTAATTATGTTTATGAGTTCTATTTACAGGGCATGATTGCGAGCACTCGTGCTGGTGGTGGTGGTGGTGGTGGTGGTGGTGGTGGTGGTGGTGGTGGTCGTGGGCGTGGGCGTGGTGGTAGCGGTCGTGGTCGCCAGACGTCTTTCCCGGATATGACCTCCGATCCCAACCTGGAGAGCCCGGGCACAGACTCTACCCGCCGTCAATCTATCTCGGTGCCACCATCATCTTCGTCGAGGCCTGCGACTCCATTCGCTAGCGGATCCGTTCCTCCATCCGCTAGCGGATCCGTTCCGCCAACGGATGCACCAGCGGATGCATCAGCAGATGCAGCAGCGGACCTAGCAATTACTGTACGGTAGGCCCCGGAGTACCCCCGGATTCAGTTTCATCCTGTCACCGGGGAGTACATGCGCGGACCCTCGGATCCTCCGACGCCACCAAAGAGGCCGACAGGTGAGTTCCGACGAGAGATATGGCCCGCGGATGAATCGTAAGTAAATTTAAGTTAATTTATTAAATTTGTTTCATTTATTCAAGTAAATAATCCAATCGTTGCTTTTTTTATAGATTTTCCCGTGGGATGTTGTCCGGAGTCTAGGGTGCATTATCCGAGAAAACTACCATGGCCCCTACCTCAATTTTTTTGAGGTGCCTCAGGACAGCCAGTACGTCTGGCTCGACGAGATGAGGGTATATATCTTTTGGTTAATTATTAATTATTCTTTAATTTATTAATTTTTTAATTACGTGAATTTGAATTTGTGTGTCAGAGGACGTTCTGGTGGCCCCTCCATCGCAAGGAGGCGATCCGCAGGACCTATAAAGCCGCCGCCGGGAAGAAGATACGGGATGTGGTGTACGACCTTCGTACGGCGCATACGAAGAAGGACTGGATCCGGGTGGAGTACTATGAGCAGATGTTGGAGAAGATGGATACTCCTCAATACAAAGAAAAATCAGAGAAAGCCAAGGAGAATAGGCAGGTCGCGGGTCTGCATACGGGGGGATCAAGGCCCCACGCACGAACGTGTGCAGATTTGGTGAGATACCGCAAATTTATTTCACTATTTAATTCGGTACTATTAATATACAAAGTTAATTAAATTCTACGTATGCAGGCCCAACAGGCAGTGAAGGAGGGGAGAGAGGCGGAGGCGGTTACCTCTCATGACGTATTCGTGCATACGCACAAGAGGCGGAAGGATGGGAGCTTCATCGACACGAGGGCCCAGGAGGCTGATGTAAGTACTTACGTTCATGATTATAACTATAACTTAGGGAAACATAAGAAATTATAACTATAACTTAATTAGGTAAACTTAGGATTAAAACTATAACTTAGGGAAACATAGGATTTAGATTATAACTTAGGAAAACTTATAGTATAAACACATTCATTGGATAGGCTGCGTATCGTGAGGCACTCCATCGGATTGAGCCCCCTACCGAGAATGTCGGCGAAACGACGTCCACCCAGACGCCCTCTTCTATGGTCGCTCGCTACGACAACGTGTTCATAGAATCCGCCGGCGGCTTTAGGAAAGGGCGCCTGTACGGCTTAGGTTCCATGGCAGATTTTTTGCAGACGTCGACTCCGAGATATCCACCGCCTCCGCCTCCTCCCGCGCCCCCCGCAGACTATGTGAGGACGCAGCTTGCGACTCTCGTCACGGCGATGTCGAATTTGCGGTCGATAGTGCTGGGGCACTATCCGCATCCTTCTTCTGCTCCCGATCCGTCTGCTCCTGGTTCGTCTGCTGCCGCTCCGTCTACTGCTGCTGCCGGTGCTTCGGATCGACCTGGTCCTTCTTGTTCCGGACGGCTTTCTTTTGACCGCTCTTCCGAGGCCCGCCTGGTACCGGATGCTACAATAGTGGCGCTCCTTGACATGATGTCGTCGGAGCAGCTACGCTCGCTTCCAGACCACGTCTTGTCCCAAGTGCCGCCACATATGGTTGAGGATTATATACGCAGAGCGGAGGAGAGAGCACGAGACGATCCACCTCCTCCTTCTCAGTGATTTTGTTTATGTTTTTGGACATTTAGACATTTGGATATGCCACAATTTTTTGGATATTTTGTTTATGTTTGTTGGTCATTGTGTTGGATATTTTTTATGTATGTTGTGATATATTGGATGTTTGGAGATATTGTATTATCAATATGGATATTTGTTGGATATATTGGATGTCGGATATGTTATATTTGTGTATGGTGGATGCTGAATATGTTATGTTACAGGGAATAGTCTCTTCCCTGCAAATTTTTTTCACAAATATTTCAGTTAGCGACGGATTATCGACGGGTTGCCGACGGACTTTTGCAGGTAGTGACGGATTACCGACTAACTTTTGCAGATAGCGACGGTTGTCCGACGGATTATCCGTCGGCCTGTTTCTGGAAAAAATTCGCGACGTGATGGCGACGGACAACCCGTCGCTCATATTCTGGAAATATGGAAGATATCTAGAAGCGTGGCGACGGATTATCCATCGCCAAATCACCGCTAATCCGACGAGGTAGTGTATTTAGCGACGTCTTGCGACATCTTCGCGACGAGCTATCCGTCGCTAATTGTATGAATACAAAATAGCGACAGATGAGCGACGGAATGGCGACGGAATACCCGTCGCTCATGTTCTGGAAATATAAAAGATTTCCGGAAGAGTGGCGACGGATAATCCGTCGCCAAATCGCCGCTAATTCGATGAGGTCGTGTATTTAGCAACGGCCTCGCGACAGCGTAGCGACGAAATAACCCGTCGCTAATTGTATGAATACAAAATAGCGACAGCTTAGCGACGGATTATCCGTCACTAAGCGACGGAATGGCGTAGAATTTTCCGTCGCTCATGTTCTGAAAATATGGAAGATTTTCAGAAGCATGGCGACGTATTATCCGTCGCTCCTCCGCCGTTAATCCGTCGAGGTTAGCGACGCTTTAGCGACGGATATTGCGTATCAGAAACCCTCTGATACGCGGTTAGCGACGGTTTGGCGACGTAGTATCCGTCGCTAAATATATGAATATATTAAAGATTTAAACAGTCGAAGTTAACGGAAAGTCGTCGGCTTGCTGTCGCTAAAAGTTTTTATTTTGCCGACGGAAATCCGTCGCTAATTAGTCGAAGAGCGGCAGACTAGCGACAAGCTTGTTTTAGCGACGAGGTTATTCCCGACGGATTTTTTCAGCCCGGATCCGTCGGAAATCCGTCGCTAAAGCGACGGAAATCCGACGGATCCGGTCTTCGCTAAATCGTTGTATTTTAGTAGTGTATATATTGGTCCCTTTTATTAACAATGTTAAAGTTTACTTCAGTTTGGTGAAAGTAAAGTTTTAATTATGTTTTGTAGATTTTGGGTTTGAATTCTCTCATCCACGTTTTTCTTTTCTCATGTTACATATCTTACTTCCTTTTTTCCAACTCCCACTCACTAAACTCCCTTATATTCCTCCATGTTATTTGGTACGTGGGACATTTTGCAATTATAAAAAATTGTAGTACCTAGTACAGAAGAAAGGGCTTTAGATCAAAATCTAATAAAAATATGTAACATTTTTAAATTTATGCACAAAAAGTTGCAAGGATCAATACCAAATTTGTCCATTGAAGTTTTAATAATAGGTCAAAAAGGAAGATAGCGTGTGACATGCGCCCAAGTATAAGAGTTTGCAACGAAAAAATTAAAAAAATACATTGATCCTCCTATCATAAATATTAAATAAATTATTCTTATTCCGAAAATAATTATGTGCCCAAGTACAAGAATTTGCAAAAATTAAATAAATAAGTACACCGATCCTCCTATGTTCTGTAAGTATTACATAGATTATTCTTATTCCGAAAATAATTACGTTGACCACCATTTTCTTTAGAAATTTTATAGAACATAGGGGTTGTGAGTCTTATAAGTTTCGATAAAAAATAGAAACTATAGCAACGGTCTGTATAATTAGCTTCGAAGTATAAAAAAAATTCTGTAATAAATACAAAATATATGGATAGTTAACGCAATTTGCCAAACAATCAATCTATGTATAGAGAACGGACGGCTATTATAGGACACATGTCCGTCCGTAGATTCATCGATCGTACGGACACGTTACGAAACAGAGATTCAATCTTAGCCATTGGTCTCGTCGGAATCAGGATCATCAAAACTGGCATGATATCGGTATTGTAGGACCTGACTTGGAACCAATCGTGTTGGGGTCGACCCGGTCATCACCGGCAGGGCCGGCCTTGAGGTAAGCCGGACAAGACTTAGGACTTTGATAATTTCCCTATGCTAGGACAACCCTCCAGGCTCAGCATGATCCCACCTAAGATGAGGGTCACGGATGACCACCAGAATCAACTGACAATAAGGATCAAGGGACAACCAAAATTAGTTTCAGAATAGAATAACCCAATCCTCCGGACCAGCCCTGACCAAGTGGGTGCCAACTAACTTTGGCCCTGTTCGGTTGGGATTAAGTCATCGTGTTGAGGTGGGTGTGCTAACGTTATTTTCTCTCCCTCTTTTCGCTACCAAAACTTAGTTGGAAGTTTTTGCAATCATGCATTACACTTAATTATACTTCAGCTGACTGTACAGAGTCAGTGTCGGACATTAGGTTTTTAGATCTGAGACGAACTATAAAAATGGTGCCCTCAAAACGTAATATCCATATAAATTTTTTCATAGAAGATATAATAATATCATCAACACAAAATTCAATAAATAAAACAATAAATATACTATAATATCCAAAATAATATGTCACAATAAAATTCTAATAAAATTGAAGATGTTCCAAATCAAAAAAATAAAAATATTAATATACCAGACAAATAAATAAAAAGAAAGTTAATAACGTTTAGGGTAATTATACGATAATAATAAAAAGAATAAGAAAAAAAATTGTAACGTGTTCTCTTGTTCAGTTATCTCCAAGGATCAAGAAACGCACACACACAAAGGAGATTGACAACGACAAAGGGGTAGAGAAGATTGAGACATAGGAGATTGACAATGACAGAAGGGTAGAGAAGGTTGAAAGCACCAAACTGTTTGAGCAAAGGAAACCAATTTTTTTTTTTTCAATTTTGACTAACTGACTTGTCTCTTGCTATTATAATACATGACGTTTATATATCTATAACAAAAATTTTTTTACGATGACTAAAATAATTAGAATGAGTTTGATGGACTCTTGTCCATAATTGACTAACATACATTAAGTAATATATATAAAAAATTGGTGCCCTCTAAATTTTTGGGCCTGAGACGACCGCCTCATGTACCTCATATTAAGTCAGGACATGTATATAGTTCGATTAAGTGAATTGAATGAGTGAGAGTTTTGGGGAAAAATGAGTAGTGTACTGAAATGGAGATCTGATTTTAACAAACGATATTTTCTTTTTAACTAAGAGACTATTTCAACCAAATAAAGTCGGAGAAATTGACCTAATAAGTGAGGTCTCTCAACGTCTTAAACGAATCGCTACTTCGAAAGAAAAAAAGAATTTTTGAGTGGCACTCCACTTTGTTTAACCTTATTTAAGGTGCACCCCACAACTTTACACTATTGTAATTTACCCCCCACATTTGACGGTTTTCGTCCAAAATGGACGGTCAGCTGGGTTAACCCAAATTTTTTGACAAAAATACCCCCCGACCAGTTATCTTCTTCCCCGTCTCTCGCCACCCCCCTCGCCCACCTCACCCCCCCCCCGACCTCACCACCACCACCACCACCACCACCACCACCATCACCACCTCCACCACCATCATCTTCACCAACACCACCATCACCACCGCCGCTGCCCCCCTCAATCGCACCCCCGCTCCGTCGCGCCCTAGCTCCGCCCCCCTCCCTCTCCATCATCAATGTAATGTCCCGCTCCGCACGGCGCATTACGCTGAGACGTTGACTCAACGAGTAGCGTTGACCGAATAAAATATATCGATGCGAGTCGATACGAGAGTTACGTTATCCCGAGCAACGCATTGAGTTGAATCGATACGAAGTGATGCATTGCCACTAAAGAAAAAATGATCATTTACGGCGCGCGAAACGTGCCGTAAATGGTCTTTTACGGCGTACATATTTGTACTATAAAAGACCATGCCGTAAATGATCATATTATTTACGGCGCACAAGGACACGCTGTAAATGACCGCATCTGAACGTTGTAAATGATCCTCTTTTACAACGCGCATTCGAAAGCCGTAAATGACCTTCTTTTTACAACGCGCATTCGAATGTTGTAAATGATATTCTTTTTACAACGCGCATTCAAATGTTGTAAATGATCTTTTTACAACGCGCATTGGAAAGCCGTAAATAACCATTTTTCTACAACACGCATTCGAAAGTTGTAAATGATCACCTACCACGCGCTGTAAATGATGCATAATGAATGCCATAAATAATTTTTCGCAAAAGTTTGACCTGCATTTAAGGCATATCTGGTGTGCCATAAATGACACTTGATAGTGTTGTAAAAGTAATTCCCACCAAATTGAAATGATCATTTGGCAAATGTAAATGACCTGTGATGAATATTGATACTTTTCATTCCTACCAAATTGTAGGTATCATTTGCGGCATGGAAAAATATTACAATTTAAACTAACATCAATTTTGGGAGAGCAAAGAAAGTATAACATAGCAAAAAAAGTAATTCCCACCAAAAGAAAGTTCATTATATTAGATAATAACATTAGTGTACAGTCAACCAACATATATATATATATGCCATATCAAAAGTATTTGACAACAATAGACCATCAATCTAAACAAACACCCACAAACAAAATCTCCAACAAAACGAAGAACGTGACGATAACGATTAAGATGAAGCAATTCCATATACGTCCGAGAAGATGAGAGCGAGAATCCCCAAGTCCATTGTTAAGCATAACTCCACTGATGCAAAAAAAGAACAAATATTAGTGTATAATTACTAAATGAAGTACATGAATGTAAGGTGTGCAAACATAAAAATGCCTACTAATCTATGGGCAAATCTTTAGTGTAACTTCTCATATTAGCCTCCAATGTGCTAATCTTGACCAAGTATTGCATAAACACTTTGTCTATATAAGTACTTTTAGTTTTAGAAGAATTTCTTCTTATAGTTTCTAAATGATGATAGAAACTTTGTGCATTCAGGTTGGTAGAGCTGGTTTAGCATTAAATTATGAGCAAAAGATCAAACTTTCTGTTGCACGGGCTGTAATCTCAAACCCACCTATTCTCTTACTCGATGAGGTCACAGGCGGCCTTGATTTATTGGCAGAGAGAGCTGTTCAGGAGGCACTGGATACGCTTATGTTGGGGAAGTCAACAATAATAATAGCTCGACGGCTTAACCTGATAAGGCATGCTGATTATATAGCAGTGATGGTAGAGAGCTGGGGGGAGGGGTTGTAGTACTTTCCATATGCAACTGATTGATAAAATATAGTTATGTACCTACGTTCTATATCTTTGTAGTCAACATTCACTTCCAAACAACCTAAGTATTAGTTGCCATCTCATACATAATGCTTCATAGACATCAGATGATGCATTCAGTTTACATACATATATAATTGAGTACCTCGCCTCTTCATCCATGTAAGAATTGAATAATCACTACCTTAGCTAATCAAGCATTTATACAAGATCAATGGGCAACCTTACACATTCAACATGAGACAAACTTGTGTAAAAAAGACTATGTAAATTGATTACCTTTGCTTTTTTATGTATCCACAGAGCTTAAAAATTCCATGAAGTTGTTCAAACTGCCAATAAAAGATAAATTTGCTACTACTATCCTTCAGACGTTGAATGACCACATGAACCCTATTTGAATCAATGAAGGTTTAACAAAATCTCAAATCTCAATGTAGATACAATAATATCACTCCAGGTATGAACCCATCTTCTATTAAAAGATAAATTTGCTACTACTATCCTTCAGACGTTGAATGATCACATGAACCCTATTTGAATCAATGAAGGTTTAACAAAATCTCAAATCTCAATGTAGATACAATAATATCACTCCAGGTATGAACCCATCTTCTATCAAAAGATAAATTTGCTACTACTATCCTTCAGACGTTGAATGATCATATGAAACAGCTATTTGAATCAATAAAGGTTTAACAAAATCTTAAATCTCAATGTACAGATGATGATCAATAAGGTGGCATATGCATAAACAAAGAAACAACCATTGCATCATGACAAAAGTTTGTGCTAGTCACTGTAGGGATAAAGTCTTCATAATTCATCCTAATAAAAACATCAGAAATTGGGGATGAAAAACTGGTAATTTTTGGCCAATGGATGGAAATACTACTTTGTGATGTGGGGACAACATATGGGAGGCATTTCAAACATTGTCAGAATTTGAATGTTTTACAGTTTTCATGACAACACTGAAAACAAAGCCCGAATGCAAGAAATTGGTCTTGTTTACGACAAAATCTAAAACTTGAAGCAAGGGGCTAACCTAGGTTTCTAATCTTGGTCTTCTACTTCATTCTTCTTTAGTTTCAGTTTGTTGGTTTAGGGCACTTTTTTCCTTACTGTGTTTAGGTTTTGATGTATTATGTCGATTTGAATAAATAGTTCTTGTGCAAAAAGAAGTGAAGATTAAAACTTCAGTTTCTCTTGTGGTTGTAGCCTATTGGTTCAAGCCAATATTCTCCAGATTGATTTTTGTAATAGCACAAACACGATATGCTAGTGGAGTCAATATAGATAATCATGCATATTGCAATCTCTAATTATTGGAATGAAGCTGCAAAAATAACTAACAACTTCAGTTGAAACTGAAATAAATCATTTACTGAATGACAGAACAACTTATAATCATTTACTGAATGACAGAAATATAGGTAAGATGCAAATAGAACAACTTATGTATTACTGAATGACAGAAACTGAAATAAATCCGACTGAAACTGAAATAAATAGAACAACTTATGTATTAAGCAAGCTTATTTCAATCACATTTGTCACGCCCCAGAACCAGAATACTGGAGAGCGGGGGCAGACATAGCCAGCTACGTATATTAAAATGGAAACCACCTCGATATACGGTCACGACTGTCTAGATATATGAGGGTTTACTACAAGCCAACAGTCTCTTATGGTCATGAACAAGCCTAATGTCTCAATCACAAGCAAGTAAGTAAGGTCGCAAGATGTATGATCATTAAATATACAATAATAAGGCGTCCCAAATATTACATATTCAGCTGATCATAAAGCTAGTCATACAAAATGTGGGGACTAGCAAGAGTTAAGTCATACATGATCAATCCTAGGATTTGTTAATCATGTTTACAGCCCGTAGGCAGACAGTAAGTAAAGTGCATAGAGCTAACAGGTGCTCGTCGGCTAAACGCCTCAAAAGAATAGTTTTACAATAGAGTGAGCGAAACAAAATAGAAAACCCACTCGTAGCCCGGGTTCCTTCTAGTCGCCACCATTGGGCTGGAAGCGTGGTAGATCCTCGGGAGCTGCTCCAAAATCTGGCCACACAAAACCAGTTGGGTCAACCCCAGAAAGAGCAAGTGCCACAAGGGGGCCACGAAATAAGAACAAAAGCCAGCAATCAGCACAAGAAAATCTAATGTTTAAAACTAGAATTTACGAAAACATGGCAGGATGATATACGACGAGATAACCATAGAACTATTCCGATAGCCAGGTTACAACCCGTAAACCAAACAAGGACCGGGGTTGTAACCCTTCGTCTGAACAGAACTTGGTTTCCCACCATTTATCGGCAAGATAATAATGTAAGAAATTACGACAGGAAACAATCTTGTACTGGATCAAGACATGGCTAAACTGGTTATACTTCATTCAATCAATCACGGCCAAGCAGATACTACGGCTTACTACTTTAACTAACTAGGGTTATCACAGGTCTAATTACTAACAAGATGCAGTGAGATTGTTCCACAGCCACAAGCCCTGCAGACCATCCAGGTTACCCAGGTCGAAAATTAGGGGTTGAATTCAGGTGGGTACATCGTCCAGGAAATGCATGTACCCTTAGGTGACTTAGAAGGTGCAACACATGACAGAGTGCTGGAAATGCACCCTACTCGTCGGCAGGCTACAGATCCCAAGAGCGCCCAGGTAACGGGATTGCCTGTAGCTGTGTCATCTCTTCATGACTACTGAGTTATTCTAGTTATTAACCTTAATCCATTTTAGTAGGTACTCCTGACCGTGGTACTCAGGAGTTCCATCCTAGACATGATGTAAGACAGGACAAGTAGATTTTTAACAAGCAAGCAAGAAAGAATTACCTACGGTGTCAAGGCAGGTCAAGTTAAGTTAGTCGTCGCAACAACATTAAGTTATCAAGTCATGCTACAAGTCAGAAGTGCGCCGCCACGGGCCACTATCAAGTTATCAAGTCACAAGGATTAATTACAAGTTACAAGTTAGGTGTGCACCCCACTGGGTCACTAGCAAGGAGATCAGAGAATACCAAAATCATAATCCACAGAAAATCCCGAGAGCCGTACTAGTCATAAACAATACTTGAAAACCGTGCTAGGCCGTGTCGGGTCAAGATAGTCGTGCTGTGTTGAACAGATCTCAGGAAAACCAAATCCACAAAAGAGAAACCAAGTCGAGAAATAAAACCAATACTCCAAGAGCCAATGGGTTAAGCAAGGGGTCAGGGTGCAGCGTACGCGTAAAAGCACGCACGCAGGGAGCAGCGTACGCATAAAAGCACGCACGCAGGAGAGCTGCATACGCACAAAAGCACGCTCGCAGGAGAGCTGCGTACGCACAAAAGCACGCACGCAGGAGAGCTACGTACGCGAAAAAGCATGCACGCAGGAGAGCTGTGTACGCACAAAAGCACGCACGCAGGAGAGCTGCGTACGCGTAAAAAGCACGCACGCAAGAGAGCTGCGTACGCATAAAAACACGCACGCAGGAGAGCTACGTACGCGTAAAAACACGCACGCAGGAGAGCTGCGTACGCACAAAAGCACGCACGCAGGAGAGCTGCGTACGCGTAAAAAGCACGCACGCAAGAGAGCTGCGTACGCGTAAAAACACGTACGCAGGAGAGCTACGTACGCGTAAAAACACGCACGCAGGAGAGCTGCGTACGCGTAAAAACACGCACGCAGGGAAGCTGCGTACGCACAAAAACACGCACGCAGGAGAAAGGGTCTTCTTCTCCGTGGCTGAGAAGAAGCTCCCATGGCTCCCAAAACTTCAAAGCATCACAACTTGGCCATCCGAACTCCAAATCCGGATTTCCAAAGTTCCAACCAGGGTGGAATTGAACTCTCTTCCACATGGAAACATCAAAACCCATAAAAATCCAACTTAAATAGATCAAAACCATATAAAACCGGAAATAGGAAAAACTTAGATCTAGAACAATGGAGACTCCAAATCACAAAATGCCAAGTTCTAATGTTGATCACCATATTCTAATCTAACAAATAGACAAATAAAATAGGGTTCTCATGTGGTGGCAAGGTGCACTTGCCTATGGGTTGGTGTTGTGTAGAGGAAGGAGAAGAGTGTTGTATAGAGGAAGGAGAAGAAGAAAATTAATGAAGGTTTATGAGGAGAGAGAAAAGGTTGGTAGAGTTTTAAAGAGGGTGGGATGTGGTGTGTTGAGGGTGGAGCATAGGCTAAGGTGTTCCAATACACATAAACCAAACCAAACCAATCCTAATCCAATTAAAACCGAGCCATGACAAAACCCAAAATACGAAAAATACCGAAATTCCACAAGTTGAGAAAAAATAAAAATACATGCCAAAATCCAGATACGAGTATAAATACGAAATACGGGAAATACGGGAAATGAGGGTGACAACTCTACCCACCTTAAAAGAATTTCGTCTTCAGAATTTAATCAAGGAGCTAGAGATTGTCACGACAAGCTACATTAAGCACAGGCAAGTTATACTAAGCAGTTCAATCATACAATCATACAATGTAAGCAAGGAAGGGAAAACGTAAGGCATAAGAAAGACATTATACCTCACGAGTCAAACATGTAGGGATATCGCGATCGGATGTCGTCCTCACGCTCCCACGTTGACTCACCTAGAGAGTGATGACCCCAAGCAACATGGACTAATTTAATAGTCTTGTTCTTGAGTATCTTCTCCCTCCGGTCCAATATAGACATGGGCCTCTCCTCATACGAAAGGTTGGTACCAACAACCAATTCCGAATGGTCTAGGATATGGCTCGGGTCTGGAATATACCATCGTAATTGGGACACATGGAATACATCATGCACCTCACTTAGCGACGACGGAAGAGCGAGACGATAGGATACATCTCCTACTCGCTCTAGAATATCGAACGACCCTATATACCTAGGACTAAGCTTTCCCCGCACGCCAAAGCGAATGACGCCGCGGTTAGGCGAGATCATAAGGAATATATGGTCGCCGACAGCAAATTCTAAGGGACGCCGATGAGCATCGGCCCAATGGCGCTGGCGGTCCTGGGCAACTAGGAGGTGATCTCTGACCTTCCTGACCACTTCAACCGTCTGGGAAATCAATTCGGGTCCGAGCATCTGCCTCTCTCCGACATCGTCCCATGCTAGCGGGGATCTGCACTTCCTGTCATAAAGAGCCTCGAAGGGTGCCATCTGGATACTGGCCTGATAACTGTTGTTGTATGAGAATTCCACCAGGTGCAGATGATTCTTCCATGAACCACTAAAGTCAAGGGTACAGGATCTCAACATATCTTCAAGATTCTGGATTGTGTGCTCTGATTGACCATCCGTCTGTGGGTGATAAGCTGAGCTGAATTGAAGGCGAGTCCCTAAACTCTTCTGCAAGCTGCACCAAAAGTGTGATGTGAATCTTGAATCCCTGTCCGAGGTGATGCTGAATGGCACACCGTGAAACCTGACAATCTGCCTGAGATACATCTCTGCTAACTGCGTCGTCGATTGTCCAACTCTGAATGGGAGAAAGTGTGCCACCTTGGTAAGCCTGTCCATAATTACCCAAATAGCATCTCTGTCGGCCGGAGATCTGGGCAATCCGGTCACGAAATCCATGGTTATATGTTCCCATTTCCATTCTGGGATCGGTAAAGGTTGAAGAAGTCCAGCGGGCCTCTGATGTTCAGCTTTAACCTGTTGGCAAACCAAACACCGAGAGACAAACCGGGCTATCTCCCTCTTCATGCCATTCCACCAAAAATGCGGACGAATATCACGGTACATCTTCGTACCACCCGGATGAATAGAATATTGTGAACTGTGGGCTTCTGCCATGACTTCCTGTCTGATATCTCCACTGGGTACACAAAGACGAGTACCGTGCCGAAGTGTACCATCTTCATGGATACATAACTCTGGCCTTCTTTCTGCTTCACACTCTGCTCTGAGTCACTGGATCTTGGAATCTGTTGACTGTGCCACCCGAATTTTCTCAACTATGCTGGACTGAACCTGTAGGCTGGCCATCAATGCCACGCTGGTTGGAAGAACCACTTCAATTCCCATCTTCTGAAGATCTGCCAATAATTCTGGTTGTGCCGTCAGGAAATAAACTCCGGCTCTCCTACTCAATACATCTGCTACAACGTTGGCCTTCCCGGGATGATACTGCAAATCCACATCATAGTCCACCAGTAGCTCGAGCCATCTTCTCTGTCGCATATTATGGTCCTTCTGGGTGAAAACATACTTCAGGCTCTTATGATCAGTAAAGATCTCCACTCTATCTCCGTACAAGTAGTGTCTCCACAACTTCAAAGCAAATACTACCGCCGCCAATTCTAAGTCGTGGGTCGGGTAATTCTTCTCATGATCACGTAGTTGACGTGACGCATAAGATATTACCTTTCCATGCTGCATGAAGACACACCCCAATCCTCTGCCTGAAGCGTCGCAATAAACTATGAATCCTCCGATCCCATCTGGAAGGGTGAGAATGGGAGCCGTTATCAAACATCGCTTCAACTTCTCAAATGATTTTTGACACTCTGCTGTCCAAACAAATGGCACATCCTTGCGGGTCAACTGGGTCATCGGCGCTAAAATTCTTACGAAATCTGAAATGAACCGCCGGTAGTAGCCGGCCAATCCAAGAAAGCAGCGAACCTCTGCCACTGAGCTGGGTACCGGCCATGACTCGATAGCCACAATCTTCTGGGGATCCACTTCCACTCCTCCTCAGGTAATGATGTGACCCAAGTATGATATGCGATCGAGCCAGAACTCGCATTTACTGAACTTGGCGTACAACTGATGCTCCCTAAGCGTCTGGAGGACGACTCTGAGATGCTGCTCATGCTCTGCTTCACTCTTGCTGTAGACCAGGATGTCATCTAGGAACACGATCACAAATTGATCCAAGTAAGGCATAAAAATGCAATTCATGAGGTCCATGAATACGGTCGACGCATTGGTCGCTCCAAAGGGCATAACAAGGAACTCCCAATGTCCATACCTCGATCTGAATGCTGTCTTCGGGATGTCCTGCTCTCTGACTCTGATCTGGTGGTATCTCGACCGCAAGTCGATCTTCGAGAACACTGAAGCCCCTCTGAGCTGATCAAACAAGTCATCTATCCTCGGAAGAGGGTATCTGTTCTTGATTGTCACCGAATTCAAGGTACGATAATCAACACATAGCCTGGACGTACCATCCTTCTTTTTCACAAGAAGCATCGGGGCTCCCCAAGGCGATCCACTTGCACGGATGAATCCCTTGGTCCTCAGTTCTTCAATCATCTTGTATAAAATTTCCAACTCTGAAGGCGCTATCCTGTAGACTCGCTCTGATACTGGTGCTGTCCCGGGAATCAAGTCTATAGTGAACTCAATCTCCCGCTCCGACGGTATTCCTGGAAGCTTCTCTAGGAAGACATCTGGAAACTCTTCAACTATCCGGGATAATTGCACTGCCGCTACTACCATCCGCAATGCTGGGGAAGATGGCTCCACTGCGCCTCTGGAAAACGAAAACTCTGGCTCGCCGGAGATACTAAAGACAACTCTGCCAATATGGCAGTCTATCCTAGCATACTGGTTTCTCAACCAATCCATGCCTAGGACTACATCATAGTCTGCCATAGGAAACTCTATGAATCTAGCGGGGAACTCCCTACCGCTAACTACGATCCGACACGAGGAAAACACTCGATCTACTCCCACAAGGCCATTACCAGTAAGTATATTGAGCCTCACTGATAATGACTCGGGCTCCAATCCTATCCGTGTCGCGAATCGTGCAGACATAAATGAATGTGATGCACCAGAATCAAATAATACAGACGCTGGAGAGGAGTTGACGAGAATAGTACCTGCCACTACCTCACCTGGTGCAACTTCTTCTTCCATAGCCATCATCATGGCATGACCTTGCCCTCTGGCTGCTGGTCCCCTCTGCTGGAAACCTCTCTGCCTATTCTGGGTCTGAGCTTGGGCTTGTGCATACTACAGGAGGTGTTGTTGCTGGAATGCCTGAGACTGAGGTGGCAAGGGCCTCGAAGACTGATACTGCTGCTCCTGAACTGGTACTGGGGCCGGTCCTCTCATCGAAGAGCTAGAAGGGTTGGATGCTGATGAACCACCCCTATTCGGGCAAGCCCCTATCCTATGATCTGCTGCTCCACAAGCCAGGCACAATCCCTGCGCCCTGCAACAGTCTGCCACCACATGCCCTGGCTTCCCGCAATGAGAACATCCTATCGCGGAAGTCTGCTTCTGCTTCTGCTGCTACGGGTACGTCGGGGTCGAATGCTGAACCGACGTTACTGAGGCCGCCCGCCTCGGAGTTCCAATGGTCAATCTCCTAGCTGCCGGGGCTGGAGCTGATGATTGGTACATCTGACTGTGGGACCGCTTCCTACCTCCGGTCCTATCCACGATCCTCTGGGAGGTATACTCATGCCTCCTAGCTGCTCTCAAGACTGCATCGAACGTCTGGTGCTCGAACTGCTCAACCGCCAATAAGATCTCCAAATGCAGTCCCTGCTGGAACCGCTGGGCCTATCAAACTCGGTCGCCACCAAGGTGGGGACAAACCTACTGAGTCTAGAAAACTCCGATGCATAACTGTCGACTGTTCTGCCTCCTTGCTTCAAGTTGGTAAATCTGGTCTGCAGGTCGTACCGAGCCACAGTATCGAAATACTTCGTCTGGAATCTCTCTCTAAACACTGCCCAAGCAATGGGTGCCACTAATTCCATAGCTTGCGCCGCCCACCAACTGCGAGCCAAGTCCAACAACTGCAGGCGTACCACCGCCACCTTTTCATTCTCGGGTGTCCTAGCTGCTTCCAGAATTACCTCGGTATCCTGAAGCCATGCATCCGCGGCAATCGCATCCTCGCTGCCGTCGAAGAAAGGAGGGTTCAATCGCTTGAAGCTGTTAGCCGCCTGGTTCCCTGGATGTCCGCCTCGGGTCAAAGCATCTTGAACTGTCTGGTGCAGGGCGTCGCTTCGACGATCCTGGAAAGCTATCAAGGTTCTGATGAGGCCTACTAAGGTACCATCATCTGGCTCTGCGGGCTGGACGGGCCGAACTGGTGACTCTCCTCCAATAGGCACAACTCTGGAGGCGACTCCGGAATGCTGGGCTTGATCTCCGGGTTGCTGCTGGTCCACGGGAGGTGCTCCTCCTTGCGGATCGGCAGGGTCAGGTACAGTGCCGCTGAGGAAGACGACACAGAAAAACAATAAGGAAGGACCAGGACAGATCAACGATACAAGCATGTAATCAGGGCAAGAATTTCAGGGATTTGAAAATACGGGCGGAGATCAAGGGCGAATACTGATTGAGACATCTATTCGGTAAACCCTCACATTTCTTGATTGACAAGACCTGTATGGGCCACCACTTAACCATGTCACGCCCCAGAACCAGAATACTGGAGAGCGGGGGCAGACATAGCCAGCTACGTATATTGAAATGGAAACCACCTCGATATACGGTCACGGCTGCCTAGATATATGAGGGTTTACTACAAGCCAACAGTCTTTTATGGTCATGAACAAGCCTAATGTCTCAATCACAAGCAAGTAAGTAAGGTCGCAAGATGTATGATCATTAAATATACAATAATAAGGCGTCCCAAATATTACATATTCAGCTGATCATGAAGCTAGTCATACAAAATGCGGGGACTAGCAAGAGTTAAGTCATACATGATCAACCCTAGGATTTGTTAATCATGTTTACAGCCCGTAGGCAGACAGTAAGTAAAGTGCATCGAGCTAACAGGTGCTCGTCGGCTAAACGCCTCAAAAGAATAGTTTTACAATAGAGTGAGCGAAACAAAATAGAAAACCCACTCGTAGCCCGGGTTCCTTCTAGTCGCCAGCATTGGGCTAGAAGCTTGATAGATCCTCGGGAGCTGCTCCGAAATTTGGCCACACAAAACCAGCTGGGTCAACCCCAGAAAGAGCAAGTGCCACAAGGGGGCCACGAAATAAGAACAAAAGCCAGCAATCAGCACAAGAAAATCTAATGTTTAAAACTAAAATTTACGAAAACATGGCAGGATGATATACGACGAGATAA
Source organism: Iris pallida (assembly GCA_029216955.1). Classification (NCBI taxonomy): domain Eukaryota; kingdom Viridiplantae; phylum Streptophyta; class Magnoliopsida; order Asparagales; family Iridaceae; genus Iris; species Iris pallida. Next base: position 10,514,758 of record JANAVB010018196.1, read on the forward strand.
CCATGGAACTATTTCGATAGCCAGGTTACAACCTGTAAACCAAACAAGGACCGGGGTTGTAACCCTTCGTCTGAACAGAACTTGGTTTCCCACCATTTATCGGCAAGATAATAATATAAGAAATCAAGACAGGAAACAATCTTGTACTGGATCAAGACATGGCTAAACTGGTTATACCTCATTCAATCAATCACGGCCAAGCAGATACTACGGCTTACTACTTTAACTAACTAGGGTTATCACAGGTCTAATTACTAACAAGATGCAGTGAGATTGTTCCACAGCCACAAGCCCTGCAGACCATCCAGGTTACCCAGGTCAAAAATTAGGGGTTAAATTCAGGTGGGTACATCGTCCAGGAAACGCATGTACCCTTAGGTGACTTAGAAGGTGCAACACATGACAGTGTGCGCCCTACTCGTCGGCAGGCTACAGATCCCAAGAGCGCCCAGGTAACGGGATTGCCTGTAGCTGTGTCATCTCTTCATGACTACTGAGTTATTCTAGTTATTAACCTTAATCCATTTTAGTAGGTACTCCTGACCGTGGTACTCAGGAGTTCCATCCTAGATATGATGCAAGACAGGACAAGTGGATTTTTAACAAGCAAGCAAGAAAGAACTACCCACGGTGTCAAGGCAGGTCAAGTTAAGTTAGTCGTCGCAACAACATTAAGTTATCAAGTCATGCTACAAGTCAGGAGTGCGCCGCCACGGGCCACTATCAAGTTATCAAGTCACAAGGATTAATTACAAGTTACAAGTTAGGTGTGCACCCCACTGTGTCACTAGCAAGGAGATCAGAGAATACCAAAATCATAATCCACAGAAAATCCCGAGAGCCGTACTAGTCATAAACAATACTTGAAAACTGTGCTAGGCCGTGTCGGGTCAAGATAGTCGTGCTGTGTTGAACAGATCTCAGGAAAACCAAATCCACAAAAGAGAAACCAAGTCGAGAAATAAAACCAATACTCCAAGAGCCAATGTGTTAAGCAAGGGGTTAGGGTGCAGCGTACGCGTAAAAGCACGTACGCAGGGAGCAGCGTACGCGTAAAAGCACGCACGCAGGAGACCTGCGTACTCACAAAAGCACGCTCACAGGAGAGCTGCGTACGCACAAAAGCACGCACGCAGGAGAGCTGTGTACGCGAAAAAGCACGCACGCAGGAGAGCTGCGCACGCACAAAAGCACGCACGCATGAGAGCTGCGTACGCGTAAAAAGCACACACGCAAGAGAGCTGTGTACGCATAAAAATACGCACGCAGGAGAGCTGCATACGCGTAAAAACACGCACGTAGGAGAGCTGCGTACGCACAAAAGCACGCACGCAGGAGAGCTGCATACGCACAAAAGCATGCACGCAGGAGAGCTGCGTACGCGTAAAAAGCACGCACGCAAGAGAGCTGCGTACGCGTAAAAACACGCACGCATGAGAGCTGCGTACGCATAAAAACACGTACGCAGGAGAGCTGCGTACGCGTAAAAACACGCACGCAGGGGAGCTGCGCACGCACAAAAGTACGCACGCAGGAGAAAGGGTCTTCTTCTCCATGGCTGAGAAGAAGCTCCCATGGCTCCCAAAACTTCAAAGCATCACAACTTGGCCATCCGAACTCCAAATCCGGATTTCCAAAGTTCCAACCAGGGTGGAATTGAACTCTCTTCCACATGGAAACATCAAAACCCATAAAAATCTAACTTAAATAGATCAAAACCATGTAAAACCGAAAATAGGAAAAACTTAGATCTAGAACAATGGAGACTCCAAATCACAAAATGCCAAGTTCTAATGTTGATCACCATGTCCTAATCTAGCAAATAGACAAATAAAATAGGGTTCTCATGTTGTGGCAAGGTGCACTTGCCTATGGGTTGGTGTTGTGTAGAGGAAGGAGAAGAGTGTTGTGTAGAGGAAGGAGAAGAAGAAAATTAATGGAGGTTTATGAGGAGAGAGAAAAGGTTGGTGGAGTTTTAAAGAGGGTGGAATGTGGTGTGTTGAGGGTGGAGCATAGGCTAAGGTGTTCCAATACACATAAACCAAACCAAACCAACCCTAATCCAATTAAAACTGAGCCATGACAAAACCCAAAATACAAGAAATACCAAAATTCCACAAGTTGAGAAAAAATAAAAATACATGCCAAAATCCAGATACGAGTATAAATACAAAATACGGGAAATACGGGAAACGAGGGTGACAACATTGGCATGTATTTTTCAAGAAGACATCAATGGCTCAAAAGAAAATAACTTGAACACGGGTTAGAATATTTACCTCAGTAAACAAAACTAATCCAATTTGATGTACTTGATGGGCCATGCAATTGTACTTTGTTCAGCACTAGCAAGTTTACCAAACTCTGTTATTGGTCGATATAAAGCAATGTCACCTATTACATCGCGCACCCAAACTTTCCAACAATCGTGGCCTAAAGGAACATGATGGACCAATGCACTTGGATCCGTTGAAGAAATTTTAGCGGTAGCAACAACAACTTCATCTTTTGCAAACCAACTTAGTAGTTTGCACATCCTATTCTCAAGAGTAGAACCTTCAGCAACAGTTGTTGTTTCCTTTTGTTTTTTTTGTGCTCCTTCACTACCAAAAGCATGTATATTTGTTGCACTTGCTTTGTTGCATTTTTGTGTTGTGCTCTCTCACTAGCATAATTTTGAGTGCTCTTATTACCTTTTTATTTTCTCTGATCATTTTGTGTTCTCTCATCATTACAAGAATCTTGATCGTTGGGATTTTCTTTGCGTTTTCTTCTTGCTATCTCATTAGCAGAATGTTGAGCACATATATTTTCCTGTTGTCATTATATTAAGGGGCTCAAATATAAAATATTGTGATCAAGTGCATAAAAGAGACCAAAAGAAAAGTCGACATAGATATTTCATAAACTTACAGAGTTACTTCCTCCTTTGTCTAATAGAACAAAAAGGTCTTTCACCAAGCCCTTCAAGCTTTCCACTTCATTCTCCAATCTTGTGAATTTATTGCCCATATAAATTTGACCATCCACTTTTGAAGGGTTTGCTCCAAATCCAAACCCTCTTACTCGTCCTTGTGGATCCGGACCAAGTACTTTTGCAACAGCATCATTTTTTATAGAATTCTTTTGTGAAGGATCTTCCTCAGCCTTGTATTGTTTTACTTGTTGCTAGAAAAACGCAAATTGGAGATATATAAATACGAAAATATAATACAAACAAAAGTAAGCTGAAATGTGTAACAATATATTGTTACCACTATTTCCGAGTCTTGAACTTCCCCTTCTGAATTTTCCTTTCTCGCTTCATTGCGTGAATCCAAACATCAACCCTTGAAATTGCTTCGGGTGTCGTACTTTTTTGCTTCTGCAAAGTAATAAATATAGATAATCTACACTTATCACACATTTTAAACCAGATATAAACTAACATATTATTCTTACCAACTCGTCTTCAACAACGGCAAAACATTTTCTACTTGTATGATGCACTAAATCAACTTGTTTTGCTCGCATCTCTTTAAAATTTTTAGTTTTTTCCTACAAAAAAATTGGGGAGAAAAACTGATGATATAACAAGATATAAAAGTATAAAAAACTGAAATATGTACTACAAAATTGCAAAACTATAACTACCAAAAAATTAGGACTTGTTCTGGCTTTAATAAAAGACATCCACTTATCCATAGATTCAATGTTTCCAGGTTTGAGGAGGGCAGCGGCACGTGGTAGGCCTACCACTTCCGCTTGCTTCTTTACTTGTTTCACCAAATTGGATCTCCATTCTCGCCAAATCTTCAGTAGCTTTCTAAAAGTATAATCCTTGTGACACTCATCCACTGCAAAATTTTGCTGCAAAAATTTGATCAAAAATTTTGTGGCTAAATATCATGTAAAATATACGGAACAAATCAATAACAATAATAACATCATTACCGTTATATGTTTCCAAATCTGATCTTTGAAGTCTAGTGAGATATCCTTCCATTTACTCATATTAACTGGTAGCAGCTCCATTGCCGTCATGCCCAGGAAAGAACTAAATTTTGGAGCATTTTCTTTAATGGGCTGGCCTCTATGGTTGAAATCTAGGAGAAGAGGAGCATGTTTTGCCTGTTTGCTAACTGCCAAACATTTTGCCTTACCCCTTGGTGTTCTTTTAGATTTTTCTGGATGTATCTCATCTACTGGACCATTTGGTAATGTATTAGATGATGTCTTTGGTGGAGAGTTAGAATCTTCATTAGAAACGCCAAAGGACCGGTTCTTTTCTTGTCTACTTGCAATAATAGCAGCAATGTGTGAAGCTTTCTGTTGCTTTTTGGTTCTCTTTGCAGAACTGTTTGAACACTTCATCAAGCACAAAAAATTAAAATAATAACAATATAAAAGAAGACAACATGAGTGTCAGTTTACTAATACAAGGTGATAGTATTTAACATTTAGTGCATAATGGTATCAACTGTCAGTTATGCCATATCAACTGTCATTTTCACAAGATAAAAGTAAACCCATTAATAATAATGTTACTCAGATATTTAATAGCCATCTAGTATCCATATCTAAGCTTTTATATGTAAATATTTATATATACAAGTGTATTTTGCATTTGGGCATATTGTGTCCTGTTTTGGGCTTCATGGAGTTAATTGCCATCGAATGTCCTGTTTTGAGTGCCTAAGTGAGCTACTGTCCTGACAGTGAGCAGTATTATATCTAAGTGTAATACATATATATTATAAGTATGGATACATGTATAGGTTTATAGAATATAAGGGTGTATATATCTATGAGATGGGAAAGGCTGTTAATGACAGTAGTTAGAAGGGAATTGAGAGGTAGGCAGTTGATGTGTTGTGTTGTAGAAAAGAGACACACTGACAAAGTCAAGACAACAGCTAGTTAACGTTAGAAAAGCATTTATAACTAAGAATTAAGAATATAATTTCATATCTGGTGTGACTACTTACCATGTATCTACTCTTATAACCAATAAGTAACTAATATGGAGGGTTGTGAATACAAACATGAATGAAGGCTACCAGTACCAGTGGTACGTACGTTTAAGTGAACTTCTTTTCTCTTAGGCCTTGTTTGGTTTGCGGAATCATGGGATTGGAAAAGAAAAAAAACCATTACTTTCTGTATCTGTGTACCAAAGTAATTGAGGAAAGGAAAGTGATTCCCAATGAAATTCCTACCTTGAAGTATTCACTTTTCCTTCCAATTTCCTTAAAATTTACAAACAGGAAAAAAGAAACACCGAAAAAAATCGATGAAAATTGTAAAGCCACACTTGTACTAAAGCCACACTTGTACTAAAGCCTATGGCAGTTTGATTTCTACCCTCAACCCACACACCTATATATTTGTTCATATCTGAATCAGTAGCATACACAATTGTACTAAAGCCACACTTGTATTCATCAACTGGTTGCACCCAGTTACCTACTCCAATTTGACACCTACACACATGTGCACTCATGTGCACAGCCCCCAGGAAATTCCCTGGCGCATACTATCCTCCTACCTTACCTTCCTCTAAGTACTGAATACTCATGTGCTTACCCAAATCCTAACATATCTTGTTGCCATGTTATTTACAGGTTGCAACTCTCACAATTTCTATTGCTTCCTACTGTCAGGTAATACTATGACTGTTACCTATTTCTTGTACAGTTCTTTAAGAATCCCAAGGTACAAAATTTGATACCAAGATTCTCCTACACCTATCCCCAGATACAGTCAATGGTACAAGCCATCTACATCCACCCTTATGCACAAGTCTTCCCTGACCCTCCTAAAATTTGTTACCCTCATGAATACACAGATCCGTTGCATTGCTCAACACAAATCCCCACATCAACACCACCCCTATATATCTGTAGGTATGATCAATTTCATATCATATGGTTTATGTCTGCAGGTCTACCTATAGTCAGAAGGTTATGCTGGTTTCAAGTAGCAGTATATCAATTGATATGCAAGTGCACCTGTCCCCTATGTCATGTATACACACCTGCCATAATTTATATCCCTACAAATTTGCAGGAACACAACATTCTTCCAACTACATCACTGATACGTATCCCTGTTATCCCCATCTACACTCTTAAATAATTCTAATCACGATACTCTCATACACACACGACTCTCTGCTGTACTTATTGATCATTGATCCATAACCAAATCTGGAACCCAATAGTGGTATCCTGATATCAAAACCTGCTTCTACTATGCAGCAGTTATTGTTGCATTTCCTTCTTATAAATTTGCTCCTCTCTACGACTCACACATATCTATGGTTATACAGGCTACAAGAGGAACCTACAACTATATATTATGTTGCAACCTTGGTTTCAAGAAATCATTACAGGGTGCAACTGAGTTGAACTATATGCTAGGTTCTCCAAAAAATCTTGCTAATAAAACCTACATAAGGATAATTGGTAACTTTGTTGTGTACTCCTTAAGCCCTATCTTTGTCTTGATATGTATGCCATTAGATTGTGCTCTTACAGAAGACAAGGAATCGTCAAAAGTTCAGGGAACACTGATTTATATTATAATGGATAATGATTTATATTGTAATATTTTACAAACACTGTTGTTTCACTGATGTTGGCCTCAGGCTATAGGCATATAGCTATGCGAGCTCACTGTCTTGACAGTTAACTGAAGCCAGTTGGTTTAGTGAGAAAGAGTGAATGTGAGAACTGTCAAATATGACAGTATGGTATTGAGAGCAACACATCTATCAAGTATGGTATTCAGAGATATAAAGTGTTTTGATATCAGGTTTTGAGAGCAAAATTTGAAAGTTCCCAATGAATACAAAACTGATGTGTCTAACATTATATGAGATCAAAATTTGAAAGTTCCCATTCAGATTTTTAAGGAGAAAAAATAAAAGTTTGAACTTACTTCTTCTCCATTTTCAGCCATCTTATTGACCAAATATTTACTCTCGGACAATTTGATCAATCTTCACCGTCTTCACTTTCAGTCTGTTAAGAAAACAATAATAATTTATTAGATTCATAACATTAACATCTACTTAAACAATAAATCAAGATCAATATAGATGATTATAAAAATGGTATTGGATAATTACCGATACATAAGATAGTTCCTCATAATCACGTATTTCACAATCTTCATCATCAATATCAAAGTCAAGCTGTGATACATCTAAAGGAGTGCATGGCATGTATTCATTCCCATCGTCTGTCTCATTCTCATAGAAACCTCTTTGTGGTGCTTTTAATACGACATATCAATTCGATGTGTCTGACTCTCTTGAATAAAATACTTGTTTTGCTTGTGATGCAAAAATAAATGGATTCCTCTCAAATTGATGTTGTCCTTGGTGGAGGTTAACTAATGTAAATCCATCTTCAAGTTTGATACCATTTTTTATATTTGCCCAACTGCAATCAAATAAAGGTACTTTAAATTTGTAATAGTCCAGCAACATGATATCTTTTATGATACCATAGTAAGTTACTCTTCCCATTACTTGCGAAGCATCTTTCACACTTGCTTGACACATTGTTTCTGCTTCAATAGAAACCCCACAATTTTGTGTACTTTTCTCGGCATCCTTTGTGTGAAATCGATTTCCATTGATAACATAACCAGAATAAAACTTTACTTCCTTAGGACTACAAGCAAGCCATTTCATAATATCTGACATTGGACCACTGCTGCCACTTCTAACTTCATTTCCCAGCCATTCACTAAACGTGTTCATATGTCGCTTTTCTGAAAGAGATTCATTCTTGGCTAAACGTTTATCTAAACGTATAAGCTGCTCTTTGTGCATTCTGGAACAGTTAAAAAAGATAATTTAGAATGTGAATTAAAAAAATAAAACATAAATTTACTATAGTATTATAACTTACTCTCTCCATGGATCAACTTCTGCGATATTCTTCAACACATAACGATGGGCAATCTCTAATATAGAAGAAGTCATTGTGTTTTTTGTCCTACCTTGACCAAGTGGTCGCCCTTCTACTATTGTTCTATCTTCAAAATCTTCATTGCGTCTATGTTGATGTCCTATATCAGCTGCTTGTTTTATGTACCCAGAACAAAATTGTGTCAATTCATCAGCTAAATACTTCTCCGCTATGCATCCTTCGGGATTAGAACGATTCTTAACATATCCTTTTAGGACCTTCATATACCTAATCATGATTAAAAGATTAGCTTGATAAACAATCATATTAGGCTATAATTAATATACAGTTATACCATAAACATTAATCCTCACCTTTCAAAAGGGTACATCCATCTGAAAGGTACCGGTCCAGCAATCAGTGCTTCTTGTCCAAGATGAATAGTTAAATGGACCATAATGTCAAAAAAAAGATGGAGGAAAGAACCTTTCTAACATGCACAAAGTCTCAGTAATTTCATCTTCAAGAAGCTCTAGTTTATTTTTATCAAGTACCCTTTGACACAATTGATTAAGAAATGCACAAAGGCGAAAAATAGCAATTCTTGGTCCCCGAGGTAAAAGTCCTCTCAATGCCACCGACAATACTTGTTGTACTAAGACGTGACAATCATGGAACTTTAGGCCATAAATCTTGTGGTCTTGTAATGACACTCGATTTGCAATGTTAGAACTATAGCCATCTGGCAATCTCAAATTTACCAATCTTTCACAGAATATATGTTTCTCTTTCTTTGAAAGTACGTACGGAGGTATAGTACCTTTAGAACTATTAATCTTATCATCTTTGAGATGCAATTTTTTTCTGATGCCCATCACCTTCAAATCTTTTCGAGAATTCAAATTATCTTTCGTCTTCCCCTTTATATTCAATAGAGTACCAATAATACTCTCGCAAATATTCTTTTCAATCTGCATCACATCCAAATTGTGTCGTAATAGTAAAATCTGTATTATGAAAAGAATACATATTAAATTTAACAACTAATACTATGATGTTTGTCAAAGTTAAATATAAATAAAGGAAACAAAAATACCTCCCAATATGGTAACTCAAAGAAATAGATTTTTTTTTCCACCGCTTTGTAAGTTGTGTAGGATCATCACCATCAATATAATCGATATCTTTATTTCTCTTCCTTCTGTTTTCATGTTGTTGGTTCTTTGACTTTCCCCAAACATTTACTATATTGTTGACTACTTGAAGAACCTCTGAACCGGTTAATTTTTTAGGCCTTAATCGATGTTCTTCGGTTCCATCAAACCATGAAGCTTTCAACCGCAACAGATGATCAGGTCGAAGAAAAATCCTATGGCACATATAAGCAAAAATTTTTCCATTTTGCAGCCATTTTGAGCATGTCTGAACACCACACACAGGACATGCCTTCTTACCCTTTGTAGAATATTCTGATAAGTTTCCATATGCTGGAAAATCATTTATCGTCCACATCAAGATAGCTCTCAAATTAAATGTGGTCTTAGTGAATGCATCATATACACTAACTCCATTGACAAATAACTCTTTTAAATCTTCTATAAGTGGTTCCAAATATACATCTATATCATTTCCTGGTTGCTTCGGACCGGGGATAAGTAGTGACAACATTAAATTTTCTTTAGACATGCATAAAGATGGAGGAAGATTGTAGTTAACCAAAATCACTGGCCAACAACTATATCTAGAACTAAGATCACCAAAGGGGTTAAATCCATCAGAAGAAAGACCAAGCCTGAGATTACGAGGATCCGATGCAAAAGTTGAAAACTTACTATCAATCTTCTTCCATGCAAACGAGTCAACTGGATGTCGCATCATGCCGTCCTGACTTGTGTTATTGTAATGCCATGTTAGTTGTTCTGTCTTTTCAGATGACTTAAACATTCTCCTAAATCGAGGTATGATTGGAAAGTACCTCAAGACATTTGCTGGAATTCCTTTATGAACCTTTTTAGTACGCTTATTAACCTTCCGTCGTGATTCACCACATTTTGGACACATCTCCGTATGTTCTAAATTTTTTCAAAATAAACAACAGTCATTTATACAAGCATATATCTTCTCATACCCCAAATCAAATGCCTTAAGAAACTTTTTCATAGAGTACAATGAATTTGAAAGTATGTTATCATTTGGTAGCAGATTTCGAATGATGTCAAGAAGTTCTTCAAAACCAGTATCAGATAGGCTATACCTGGCTTTATACTTGTATCAGATAACCGTTGCAGACATCTTTGTGATAGTGCAACCCGAATATAAAGGAAGTTCTGCCTCCTCCACTAAATCATTCAAATCAGGCTCCATTCTTTCATCTGTAGGTTCCATAATATTATCATCCTCAAAAAGTGCATCTTTATACATGTTATAAGTCTCTGGAAACTCTAAATTCCCATCTTTTAATGTATTCAGCTTTTCTCCATGAAAGATCCATGTAGTGTAACGAGGATGCATACCATTTATGATCAAGTGATCATATATAGTATCAAAATTATGGAATTGTAGGTTCATACAACGGCTGCAAGGGCATTGAGTCTTTCGTAGATCCACCTTACTTGCTTGAACCATATCCACAAATCTTCTTGCACCATCACAATAGGCTTTACAAGTTCTAAAGATTAAAAAAACAAATATGAGAAGCAGAAGGAAAAAAATCAATCTATTTTTATTAAAGAAGGCACACTATGTATATTCATATGATTATATAGTCTAGAGTTTTAAAAATAACCTTGAAAGGTGCATCCAACTTTTATCCATGATGTCTCTATTTTCCTTGGGGGTCCTCTTTAACTTTAATCTAGAAACTCTACAAATATATTTTTTAAAATAATAAAAAATGATGATGATAATAATAATAATAATAATAATAATAATAATAATATATATTTTCTACAACAAAAATTTGGATATGAAGGATATAGAGAACTAAATCATACTTACAAAGTAGTAAAAGATATTCGCTACTTTTCCGAAATTCACTTGATCAACTACTTGAAGTCTTCAACATAGTCACTGTAACAACAACAGAAAGAAGAACGAAATACATTTCAATAGGAATCCATTTACAATCTGTAAACACCTAATCCATTAACAACACCATACAAAACAATAGAATTCAAATCGTTGGAAAGATGATCCTGGAGAAGAGTAATGATTATCACAAATTGTCCAACAGTACTTTTAAGGCTCTACATAGATTAAAGAGGTGAACTAGGGTTTGATGAATAAAGTGTCAGCCAATGTGAATAAGTTCATAAATTATTACTTTTCCATGTTGTAGACAACCCAACACGTGGAGTAAAGTATCGTTCTGTGCAAGTTATCCATGAACAAGATGAAGAAATGATTTGTTGACCCCTATTTTGAATGGAATCACACAAACTCATACAACACACCCTAATATGGACACCATAATGTGAGCTAAAGGTGCGAGATAAGTTGACAAATTGAATATACTGCCATCTAGTAGCCACACAAATTGAATATACTAAGTCCTTGGACACGAGTGTTTGGACTTAACGTCTAGGAACTAAATAAATTACCCTATATATTATGTGTGCTGATTGGACAAAAAAAGCAATTAAAAGGGGAGGCGTAATCTGACATCTAAGGTTCATTATACCCTAATCACTAATAGGCTTGGCTAAGCTACCAGAGGAATACAACAAGTGTTGTTATCACATCATCTAACTTTTCATCTCAGGGAATTGAATTAATAAGTTACGACAGGAACTGGTAAGCATATATTATGTTTAAAAGAAGCAAAGACCGACATCATAAGTCCGAGGAAAAACTGAATCAACTCTAGCCAATCTGTCCCATTTATCATCGAATCATCACCACTGCAAAAAACTACAAGCCTTGATCATCGAATCATCACCACTGCAAAAAAACTACAAGGCTTGCAATGCCCAGCAGCAAAAGGGGCAAATATGGAACTCCAAAACACTTTTAAGTCAGCAAGTTGTCTCCAACATATTGAAACAAGAGGAACGTGCCAAAGAGAAGCAACAAATCAGGTATCATACATCAACGATAGAGAAGCATAGTAGAGATCCATCAACTAGGCTGATGGAGATCACAAAATAAGTTCCTTATACCACAGCAAGTTACATTCCACATTGATTAGGTTATTATTATCAAGACAAGTCGGCAAAAAAATTAAAAACAGAAATGTCCCAAATTTTACGATATAAGTTTGATAGTATATAATTAGTCTTGTTGTTTTCATTTCTTTCTATAAATGCAAATATCCCATCTTATATGGATTGTTACGTTAATACTTCTTGGTACTCACCTATCAGGAGCTCAGACCACCACTATAGAGGAAGGTAAATAGAAATAACCTAATGTTCCACTAGAAGTCCAAACGATATTACGAGGTATACAAATACTTCTTTAGCAAGCTGATCTCTTCCGCCATCTCAATTCTGTCGCAATTCAATTACTCTTTTTCAACACGAAGAATCATCATATTAGGATTCAATGCTTCAGAAAGGGGGAGGAAGCAAAAAAAAAAAAATTAAAAAAAAATCTCAAATTCCTTTTTTGGTTGTTAGAATTGGGGAAAAAAAAACCTTCCCCTACTTCAAGGATAACCAAAAAGGTTAAGTAACCCAATGGTTTAGGGCCTTCTGTAGGGGAAGGAAGGATCAGCTAGAAACAGACAGATACACCCCTGAAATTGCTAAAACTGATAACTCATGGGTCCGAAACCGAACTTCAACACAAGCTAATTGAATGATGTCAATGATAGACAGTGAATGGGCAACTACTGATTTTAAAAAAACACTTAACTGATTGACGGGTCCAAAATCAAGGTACAACAACTCGGTTTCGATATCAGTTTTGGACCCTCCCTGTGACCAACAATTTCAACAGTTTCAGGGGGATTTGGTGGTCTTGAACCCGTCATTTTTTCATACTTTCATACCCTTCCAATTTCCATCCAAAATGGCAGAATAGTATTGGTTTCGGCTGATGCTCAAAATCTCTTCCAAAACGCACAGAAAGTAAATCAAATTTATTTCTTCTTTTTGTGCAAGAGTCATTGTTGTGTCTTGGAATCAAACTGAAAAGTGAGTGCGACTAATATTTCTTTACTACCAATACTGCAAGCCTTAGCCATCTGAAAGTCCTAATTTTTTTACTATAACACGACAAGGACATGAGTAACTTCTCCCGGAAGCAGGAATTGAAGATCACTAGAACGAAAGCTACAACTTTGAACCCAGTAAAAATATCAATTTACTCTTAATGTTCCAGAAATTGGGGTCGTTAATGAGATCGGGTGCAAAAAGAATTTGAATAAAACTATCCTTTTAAACATCATATTAAAAACTAAAATGAAGAATAAATAATTCAAGATCTGAAGAACGAAGATGAAATTGGATTATGAAAAGAAATCTGAACCTGGAGAAGAATGAAAATCTACCGATCCGATCCCCTTCTGCTTGATCTCCCCCTTCTGGCAGAAGAAAAACTTGGGGCAAAATTTGTTAGGAGGAAAGTAAGGGGGAAGTTCCTTAGGGAATAAAATTTATGAGGAGGAAAGAAAAATTGGGGGGAAAGAAAAAGTTGTGGGAAACTTTGACAGTAGGGAAATTTCGGTGGGAGAATAAAAGCTGAAGGGGGGATAGTTCCTTAGGAGGGAAATTTCTTGGGAGGGAAATTTTGACATAGGAAAATTTCGGTGGGAGAATAAAAGCTGAAGGGGGGATAGTTCCTTAGGGCAAAGTTTTAGAGGAGGAAAATTTCGGTCGGAAATAAAAGTAAGGGAGGGATAGTTCCTTAGGGCAAAATTTTAGATGAGGGAAGGTGATTTCTTTTCTTTGATGAGGAATGTTTTATTAAATAATTTTTCAACCATAACAATCTTTAATCATCCGTAAATGAGTCATTATTTACAACACGCAAAAATGTATGCCGTAATTGCAGACTCATTTACAACGCACAAAAATACATGATGTAATTGCAGACTCATTTACAACGCGCACAGAATGCATGCCGTAATTGCAGACTCGTTTACAACATGCAAAAATGTATGTCGTAAATGAGTTATCAATTACGGTGTGCATGTCAAGCACGTCTTAAAAAAGACAAAAAATACCTCTTTTAAGGCACGCATATTTGCACGCTGTAAAAGAGTATCATTTACAACGCGCAGCAACTGCACGCCGTAAATTGCACGCCGTAATTTAAGGCACGCATATTTGCCCTGAATGATAAGTACGTTGAGTCGGCTCGATGATTCTAAGAAATCGAATCGACCAAGGTGCAAGTTCAAATCGATGCAAGTATTGATTTTAGTTGGTTTCATGTGCAGGCTATCCATTTACGCTGAAATATTAGAGGTCGACATTTTGCCTCATTCGCAACGGGTCCGCAAAACCCAAACCACCGCCTTGCAACGGGCTAGGACTTGGGCATGGTAGGCCAAAATCGATCGAGTAGTTCAATAAAATAAGAAGTATCCGAATGGCTAGGTCAGAGGATTTGGTCGTACAACAAAGATATGAAATCAAGCCGCATCGGCTCGACAAACAACAAGGCGTATCGGCTTATGGGAGGATTGACTCTTTTTTTTACTCCTTCATGCCTAAGTCAGAATATATTATTGTATGCTAAGTTAACCTATTGATGCCACGGGCATGGTCCGATCGAAAGATAAATCGTAGTGTGTGTCGAACACTAGTTAGAACAATTGAAATAAAACGTGCATCAAATGCACGAGTCGCTATGGAACATTAGATATCACAAAGGCGAGCGCCTCGGTGCACAAGCCGCAAGAACATGAGATAACTGTATTCGGCGAGTACCTTCGTGCACGAGCCATTCCGTGCCTTCGCGTACGAGTTAGAAAGGCTAGCACATTGAAAGACAATAGACGAGCGCCCTAGCGTGCAAGCCACGAACATTGAAGACTAAGTCATAGAACATGGAAATACGACTTCGATGCGTGCACCAAGTGCACGACGCGAGAAAAAAGATGATAAATGTGTCAAAACGTGCCTACGTGCACGAGATCATATATAAAAGATGGTTTCGTTGCAAAAGAATACAGTTGTGGCATGAATGTGATGGAACTGTCGGATATGACATGATGCCTCGAAAGTTGTTCGGGACCTTCGTGTCGATCGATTGACGAACATTGAGTTGAGGCATGATGACATTGAACATTGAAACAAAGTATGAAATGTAAGAACATAAAAAGTTAATGAAAGAAATATGAGATGATAAAGTATGTAAGAACATAGAAAGTTAATGGAAGAAATACGAGATAATAAAGTCTGAGTCTCGGACTCAAGACTATGTTTGGTTGTTTGAATAATAGGGCGTTGCATGGTCGAATGGACATGAGATAATTGTGATAATCTTTTGTGCACAGAACGTTCCCTCCGAACGGGCTCCACCGGGGCATCGGGACCGTTCGGCCTAGGAGGGATATAATCTTTGATGGGCGCTCATCTGTAAAACAACTAGCCATCGGTTATAGATGTAAAAAGTCGCAAATAATGGTAGGCACGCGGTATATTTCGGTTGTTTGGGATAGCAACCCAACCTATGAAACGTTGGGCTATCCAAATTCGAGAAAGAAAAGAAAGAAAAGAAAGAAAGAAAGAAAAGAAAGAGAGAAAAGAAAGAAAGGAAAAGAAAAGAGAAACACCTTTAGTCCATTTTGGCACGAATACGCCAACGATCTTTTCATATAGTTATAGAACGTTGGCTAAAAGTACAGGCATGTATGTGTCCCGTACATAGATCCTGCATAAAGAGCTCTTATAATATGACAGAGAAGGAATGTGACGTATTCACCTTGCGTCGGTGCAAGGGCGAGTGCGTCTATGTTGGTAAGAAGTCGTGCTACGAAACAAACACGAGATTGATTGCATGTTTGCCTATTCAATTCGAATAACATGCTTGCCATGATAACATGCTTTACCGCTTTCGAATATACCATAAAATCGACCCTAAGGAGAATATAGCAAGATCATAAGCCAAATTGCATGATTTAACATAAATACTACAATGTCGATTTAGAAAGAAGGTCTTTCCATCAGTACATGCGAGAACGAACGTACTGACCCTCCACCAGCTTTCATGCAGGGTGCAAGGAATGGATTGCTCGCGATGAAGCTTCGCTTGATCGCACAGAGGCATGGAATGCCGTAGCGTTTGAAGCGTGCGATCGCATTGACGCTTGGACTTACAACAAGATTGATGCGGCCGAGATATAGAAGACATGATGTATAGAACATGTAAAACCCACACCCGTTCACCACTCCCCCAAACCCGTTCAAACCCATTACTCTCCTCCCCACGTTCTCATAATACTTCCTCTAAAAATCTCTCCACCACTTCACACTTTCCCCCCAAAGTCTCTACCAGCACACACCACCATCACCATTACTTCTCTAATCAAAAGCATCATCCCTATCATTTCTTTTCAATTCCTCCATCCAAGTCCACAGCACTCCTTCATCCATCTGGCGCTCGACCTTCGGGTCTCCTCTCCATCCGCCTTCTCGCAAGCCTCCGCGATCGACCCTCAGCCACCGCGACCGTGCCTCACCGACGGTGACTCGCGCGGACCCCATCTGCGGCCGCCCTGGTCGCGACCGCCCCGGCTGCCTGACCAGCGTGCAACCCTCGCGCAGCGCTGAGTACCCCCGCCCTGTCTCGCGCTCCTCGCCGTGCCGGATCCCGACGCCGCCGGCCCCCTCTGTACGCGTCCCGCGGCCGCCCAGGCCTACCGACCGCCTTCCCGCGGCCCTGCGGTCTTCCGTGCCGCTGTTCGGTCCATCCCAACCCCGATCTGCTGTTCCCGCGGCCCTGCGACAGCGCTGCCGTTGTCCACTGTTGTTCCGAGCGCCGATCCGCGGTCCGAACGCTGTTTCGGTTTTCTCGAGTTTATCCTGCGGCTCCCCGCCAACGGATTTTGGTAATTTCTGATAATCATAGTAGTTCGTCCCTCCCAGTCAATGATGACACGGTCCCGACCCCGTTACGGGGATCGGCATTTTTGTTAATTGTTGCGTTAGGGGAATACGACGTTCGAGTCCTACTCGGACTTATTTCTGTGAGTTATAGTTAATTTCTTGGGTGGATTATTGTTTGGAACTTTTCCTATGTGCTGTGCGTTCACTTGGTTTGGACATTCCTATGTGCTGTGAGTTCATTCTCTATTTGGACATTTCTTAGTTTATATCTTTGTTCTCTTGGTTAGTTATTTTGCGGTAGACTTTTTACCTTTGAGTTTAGTTATATTTATGTTCTGTGACTTATTTTCATTTGGGTTGGATGTTGTGATGCTGTGGTTGTCTTCCTAGTTCGGGATAGACTTTTGGGTGTGGATCGGTATTGGCTAGGTCGTCCTAGTTACAGAGGAGGTGCTGCCCAAATTTTCGAAAAAGTATTTAAAAATGATATTTTATAAGTTCGGTAATTTTTGTATATCAAAATCTATTTCTAAAACCCTGGTCCTTGCAAATGGTTTATAAAAATTATTTCATTGGTTTTTTATTTTGTTTTAAGTGTTGGTTGGTTAGTTTTCTGTATCACCTGTCAGGCGACGACCGTATCGGTCGGATGAGCGTCGGCAACACGCAAACGTTACAGAAAATTACTGTATGTTGAGGCGTTAGCCAGCAACGTGAGATTGCATGACCAAGTCTGAGATGCCCCATTTTCATAAGTTATATTTAATTATATTTATATTTTTAGAACTTGTTACTGGGTATTTTGTACCTTGGGTGCAGGGCCTCGGTTTCTGTTTGGACCGCTTCACGGCACTCAGAGCTCACCTCGGCTAATTAATTTAATTAATTTGTTGTAAGGGCATAAGTCCATTTTTTTCTTTATTTTCTGTGGCCCTGTAATTGTGTAGTGTAGACTTTCTACTTTATTTTCTGGATTTTGTTGTTGGCGTAGCTAGGCGCATAATAAAAATTGGTTATTAATTATTTTGTATAAAATTAATAAGGATTTCTTACATTTAATTAAAATAGATAAATTACTAGTAAGTTAACAAGTTTATGATTTTATCATTTAAAGAAAGTTAGTTTTATATATATTATTAAAAATACAAGTTTTGCCAATTAAATTATAATTTGCTATTTTCTCCAATAAATCAGTAATCGGTTTATCCTGTTAATTGATAACAAATATAGTTTACGACGTTAGACAAATTTCGATAGATTAATTAAATAACTTAAAACCTGGCTAGGGTCTGTTTCTAGAAATTGCAACTAGCATACCTAGATATGGTTTTCTCTATGGTTCTAAGTCAGGGTTCTCAATTGTAGGGTTTTGAGGACGTATTTGACTTCCTACCCGGTACCGACATCTTGTTCCAGTCATTAACAAAGACAAGTTATGGTTATATTTTCTTGCATTTTATTTAGTAATTGTCAAGTTGCATGTTTAAACCACATTGCTATACGGAACCCTCTCCTAGGATTCAAATATTGATTGATATTGATTGTGGAGATATTGGAGGAATAATGTAGCATTTATGACCAATACCCCTCATATTGCATATTGTTATTGTGCGAGCTTACCCCTCTTACACACGGGGATAAGCCGTATCGCGTCGCTAGGATGCTATTATACAGCCCAAGCCGGTCATAGACGTTACATATTCAAATCACATTGTTTCAAGTATTGAATTATTAAATTGCTGGAAAATATTATTTTAACTGTTTAGCTTGCACTTTTTTGTTATTCTTTGAAATGTGAGGTACATACTCATACTTGCTTCTTTCCTGACTGGATCCCCCCAATAGGTGATATTGATGACGCTGAGCTATTGTACAATAGCTATTATGATCCAGTGCTATACCCTGCGGTGTTACCAGAGTCTCCCTTGGAGGACGTGGATCCTGAGGCCGAAGAGCGGACCGTTTAGCTAGTTGCTATTTCCTTATTTTTTTAGTTTTATTATGTTGGAGATTGTAGACTTTTGATTTTAATGTTTATTTCAGTATTTTTCTTTCCATTTGTATTTCTCTTTGTTGAATAAATTTTTTAAATATTCGTAAATTCGTGTTGTGACAAATGTATAGATGTTGTTGAGATTACCTGCAAATAGAAACAGCTTACTGCCGCCGTCTCACAATGGTGCAGGCTGGACATGATCCGATTCGACCCAATAATTTGGGATCGGGTTGTGACATGTTTTTAGTGGTAGCTCATGCAGGTCGATCAACAACTTAAGTGAACATACCTAGAAACAACTAGAATACTAGAATATTGATTTGTCACAATATAGGACCGAATTATCTATATATAAGTAACTATTTTTGTTTGCTTATAGAACGGTAGGTTACCTTGTTTATGCTTACCTCTAAACTTGCCAGACTATGAAGACAACCTGACCTATGCCTATCAGTCGGTACTAGCAAATCTTGTTTTCTATGGATGACGCAAGAAAATATGACAAGAGAATCGTAGTAGTAGATTGAGCAGCGGGAGGCTGCTCGAACTAGACCAGGGCCAGAAGAGCTAATGATACCTTAAATTATTGATTAGCACTAGATGATACCCTACCGAAACATAACATATTATCCTTGATTATACTTTTTTTCTGGCCAATATCTTTTCCAAAGTCATGTCTCCCCTACGATACAATTTCTAAAAATTGTAATCTTAATGAGAATGTATGTAAGACGGTATTTATCAAGGATATATTAGTGATTAAGAATTGGAAGAATAGAATTTTGGAATACCTAGATATTAGTTGGTACTGATAACAATTGGAAGTGATAATGACATAAGGAGTGAATTTTGACATGAACAAATTACAACGACAAGACAAAAGACTTATCGAGGAAATGAACTACGAGATGTAAGGATGAAAAGTTATGGATACTTGGGAATCGAAAAACATTTATGGAGTAGTCATGGATGCAAATAAGGATCAGTCAACTTTGTGACTTAAGTAGAGGTTGTTGAAATAATAAATAATGAGGTGTTCTTTAAGAATATATATATATATATATATATATATATATATATATATATATATATATATATATATATATATATATATACATGGTGAACAGAGAGTCTACTATATTCACCATGTTACAATATAGGGCCGAAATTATTTATTTTAAAATATTTATTTTGGCTTGCTTATAGTTTTATAGGTTACCTTGCTTACGTTTGTACCTAAACCTTATCTAGATTAGGCCGATTGTATGATGGTATATTTTACTACCTATTTTATTTTCTAGATTTTTGGTATATTTTGGTGTCCCGTGGCTTTCGGGATTATTTTCTTCCATATCTTTATCAGATTCTAGCATACTTTAGGATCCATACTCTTTCGCCGTTTTTGGATTAAGATTAGACTCTCTCTTTTTCAATCTCCTTCTTTAGCAAACCTATTTCCAACTTCTCCATTTGTTGATCAAATCTTACTCCTCAATCTTTATTTGGAATCTAGATCCATTCGTTATTTAGAGTTTCAAATTTTTCTATAGCAAACCTAATAAACTCTTATCTACCCAAAGTATTTCTACGACTAGTGTATCCAACCATTTCTCTTAAGCTTATTTCCAATTGACTTTCTCAGAACCAATTTCGAACCGAATTCTTTTGGAACCATAAAGTCCCAAGGTTAATTGTTACCAAAGAATTGGTTCAACTTCGCTGGTTCACATACCTCCCAAGGAAACTATTTTCTGAAAATTAATTCCAATATGGATTGATATTTCCTAAGTTATTCCAAGTACCGAAAATAATTTTTTTGTTGATTTCCTGCACTCAACTCGAAACCTTAATCTTCCTAGGCAACTTCTTGATCAATTCAAGGCCTAGAAAGCTTTTAAACTCAATGCTTGAGTATCATGAAGCATGAACGGTCAGAGAATTGATTCCATCCTAATATTGAATTTCCTTTAGTCATTGAAAAACTTTTTGAATTGTTGAATTATCCTTTTGAAATTTCTATGGACAAAGTTAAGAAAATATTCAGTGACCTAATATGGCTTCACACATATTCGTCGCAACCATCTATTTGAATTATAGAAATTGCAAGTATACTACAGCCAGTTGCGCATTGGCGGGGCATAGATTCTAAGTTGAAGTGATTCAGGTGTTGATAGGTTTTTGGATATTATTGAGACTACGTCATAAATGCATCAAATTTGTCTCCAATGTTGTTCAGCCAGAAAATAGATAAAGTTGATAGACTACTTGAAAATCTATTACTATTCAAGTTATGGAGCCAAAATTTTACTGCAGTCAGGTGCACTCTGGCGAGACATAAATTTGAGACAAAGTGACTTCGGATATATTTGAGTTTTCAAATATTATTAAGACTATATCCATATATGGTTGTCTTTTCTGCACCATTAAATTATTCTGACTGTTGTCCGATTAGAGGATTTATATTTCTAGCGGCTTTCCATTTTCAGAAATCTCTTATCACATCCAGAACGGATTTTTTATAAAATTGTACTTGATTTTTCCTAGAACTTATTAGGACCATATCAATCTCTATTGGCTCAATCTCTTTCCTGTTTCAACCTTAGTACGTTGCATATATATATTTTTATATTTATTTATTTATTTATTAGTTACATATTTTGAAAGTTGTAGATAGTTGTGGTTAGCTTTATATATTAAGTAGTTGATATACATCTTGTGGATGACCATATGTATATAGTTGATAGCTATATTCGGAGAAAATATAGATTGTTACTTATCTCATTCCTTATAAGGGATCTTTGGGATTAATATTAGATAGCTAAAGGGTAGAAAAGGTAGAAGAATACCTTGAGTAAGCTAGCCTTGAAGGAGTGGTATACCTAGCTTGTGACTTATTTGGAATAGAATCGTTAGTAGTGCTCGTTAGCGTCTAAATCTCATTAAAAAAATGATGGTATTTGACGATTTTGAATTTTATGCTTAAAGGAAGAGTTATTGAAGATAAAGGAAGACGTAGGTAGAGTTAGCGAGGAAAGTATAGGATTTGGTAATGTTCTCCCATGGAGGAAGTTAATTTGGATAATATATAAACATGTGAATATAATGATCAAGTAAAGAAACACTTGACGAGGATCAACTTTTATGGTTAGATGACTACTATACCTAGAAGGGACGGATATAGTCATGGAAGGAATAACACGAGCAATGGAATGATAGGTTCTAGAGAAGGAATAAGCAGAGAGGAATTGAGATAAGACCATTGGCATACAACGATGGATGAAAAATTAATTTAGGTGACAGATATCTTAGTTTTATGTAGATACCGAAAGTTCAGTTAGTTAGAGATTGGTTTTGCATGGTATTAATTAGATAGTTATCTTGTAAGTCTTTTTCCTGTATATGTTATCTTCTGACCGTTGAAATAGTGAAACGATATTCTTTCCATTCCTTTTGATCATCACTCGTCCCTCAGTGGAAATATCTTACTCGATTACATTCCGATCATAGTTATATTATTCTAATCATCTTTGCTATCCTACCATCATACAACTTTTTATCTTCCCTGGGTCACAAACCCTTGTACCCTATTCCAATTTGATTTGACATTTTAGTCCCTCATCTCAAAAGATTCTATTACTTTTTGCCTTCTCAATAAACTGTTGACATTCGCTTCTTTCTTGTATTTTCTATTTCACGAGAGCTCATTTGATTTTTCCTATTTTATGATCATATTTTATTCGTACCTAGATTTTACTCATGCCTAACATAATTTGATCACAACAAGATTCCAACTCTATATCAAATAATATCTAGATACTTCTGATCGTGCCTATTTTTGTTATTGTACCTAGTGATCATGCCTAGAATTCGATCGTGCATGATGATTTAAAATTCGTTTTAGATCAAGGATAAGTGATTTTGATTGTACCCCAGCCTTTAACTTTGAAATTTCGAGGATAAAATTTTCTAAGAAGGGAAGGTTGTAAAACCCACACCCGTTCACCACTCCCCCAAACCCGTTCAAACCCAATACTCTCCTTCCCACGTTCTCACAACTCTTCCTCCAAAAATCTCTCCACCACTTCACCCTTTCCCCCCAAAGTCTCTACCAGCACACACCACCATCACCATTACTTCTCTAATCAAAAGCATCATCCCTATCATTTCTCTTCAATTCCTCCATCCAAGTCTACAGCACTCCTTCATCCATCTGGCGCTCGACCTTCGGGTCTCCTCTCCATCCGCCTTCAAGAAAACCTCTGCGATCGACCCTCAGCCATCGCGACCGCGCCTCGCCGGCGGTGACCCGCGCGGACCCCATCTGCGGTCGCCCTAGCCGCGACTGCCCCGGCCGCCTGACCAGCGCGCAACCCCCAAAAAGCGCCGAGCACCCCCGTCCTGTCTCGTGCGCCCCGTCGCGAAGGATCCCGACGCCGTCGACCCCCTCTGCGCGCATCCCGCGACCGTCCAGGCCGATCGACCGCCTTTCCACGGCCCTGCGGTCTTCCGTGCCGCTGTTCGGTCCATTCCGACCCCGATCTGTTGTTCCCGTGGCCCCGCGACAGCGCTGCCGTTGTCCACTGTTGTTCCGAGCGCCGATCTGCGGTCCGAACGCTGTTTCAGTTTTCCTGAGTTTATCCCGCGGCTCCCCGCTAACGGATTTTGGTAATTTCTGATAATCACAGTAGTTCGTCCCTCCCAGTCGATGATGATGCGGTCCCGACCCCGTTACGGGGATCAGCATTTTTGTTAATTGTTGCGTTAGGGGAATACGACGTTCGAGTCCTACTCGGACTTGTTTCTGTGAGTTATAGTTAATTCCTTGGGTTGATTATTGTTTGGAACTTTTCCTATGTGCTGTGTGTTCACTTGGTTTGGACATTCCTATGTGCCATGGGTTCATTCTCTAGTTTGGACATTTCTTAGTTTATATCTTTGTTCTCTTGGTTAGTTATTTTGTTGTAGACTTTTTACCTTTGGGTTTAGTTATATTTATAGTTCTGTGACTTATTTTCATTTGGATTGGATGTTGTGATGCTGTCGTTGTCTCCCTGGTTCGGGATAGACTTTTGGGTGTGGATCGGTACCGCCTTTGTGGCTAGGTCGTCCTAGTTACAGAGGAGGTGCTGCCCAAATTTTCGAAAAAGTATTTAAAAATGATATTTTATAAGTTCAGTAATTTTTGTATATCAAAATCTATTTCTAAAATCCTGGTCCTTGCAAATGGTTTATAAAAATTATTTCATTGGTTTTTTATTTGGTTTTAAGTGTTGGTTGGTTAGTTTTCTGTATCACCTGTCAGGCGACGACCGTATCGGTAGGATGAGCCTCGGCGACACACAAACGTTACAGGGAATTACTGTACGTTGAGGCGTTAGCCAGAAACATGAGATTGCATGACCAAGTCTGAGACGCCCCATTTTCATAAGTTATATTTAATTATATTTATATTTTTAGAACTTGTTACTGGGTAATGTCACGTCCCGATTTCGTAGAATCGATAGTCGTCCCCCGGGCGTGATGCCGTACGAACCTAAATTGCGATCGCACAAGGCACATTCATAAGGTTATCCGAAACACAACATCAAGTTAGAGTACGCAGAAAAATTGATTGACACAATTAAAATAGAAGTAGACTTTTCATTGATATTAACATTTTATTTACATTGACTTCTTTACAATCATTGCCGCGCAGGCTACAATATGACTCGACTTACAAAATGAACGTTGATGAGATAGTCGTTCCATACATTACATCCCCTTTTTACAAGCAAAATAGTTACACTTTCCACCTGCGATCGAGGAAAGCCGAGCCGCCATTGGTCTTCTTTTGTACTGAATGCGGAGTCTTCAAAAGGAATTCAGTAACAAGCCTTTACACGGACGAGGCTTCAAAAGTGTCCACGCCGCCTTGAGATTTAAGTGGCACGTCCTTCGTGGTTCAGGATACCTGCGTGGAGAGCAAGGATCAGTACATTACACTTTGTACTGATGCGTGGCAAGTTAAGTTCCAAGCTCTCATTTGGTTGATGAGTCTATATGACTTAGTTCATGAATGTTTCTAACCATCCTAATGAATTTTAAGCGAGCAATAACAAGCATAATGTAATTTACGTTGGAACTTACCCACGGCGGGCCGTGCCGCGCCTTATGAGACTTACCATGTTCTTTCCTGTCAATTGTTATCATTTTTCATACCAAGTGCAATATTACGTGTGATTGGCCACTGGCATAATAAGCCATCCTGGACGTATAGCTTCGTTAATCGGGGTCCTTCCAACGCGGGTAGCGAGCCCCCTTTTGGAAGTCCCCGCTTAACCCGTGCTATCATCCAACACAACTATACCCTGTTTCCTCCTAGACCTAAACGGTCCCGTGGCCCTGAATTGCCGCTCGAGAAAACTATCACCTTGTCGACAAGTTGTCCTTGACCGTGCAATAGCAAATTTAGTTATTAAGGTATAGCCTACATTCTCTTTGAAAACTTGATCATTTTACCGTGTTCGTGCCCTTGCATCCATTTTTTCTTCCGCAACAACACTATCGATTTACTTAAGAAGGGGTCGAGAAGAGAAGGGTCAACCACTCACTTTGAGTTTACTTCGGCGAGAGAACTTGTTGGCCGCGCTAGACGTCGCCTACGCGATTACCTGAAATCGCACAAGCAACCGATTAGAACACTGCATTATTCAAGGAGTTCGATAGGAAATGCGAGTTCGAAATGCAAGCCATGAAAACCATCGAAAACATTCACGAAAGCGCATTCAGAAAACAAAGCCAAAACCAACGCAAGCGGCGTGAAAAGCAGAGCAACGGAAGGTCTCTCCCGACTCAGCCGCAGAGTCAATCCTCGAGGCGCAACCCGCTGAATATAGGACTTGGTTCCGAAGAAGACATTCCATAACGAGGAATGGATCTTAATTCAACCGTTCTCGTTCGATCGGCTCGGTCGATCCCGACCTATCGGTCCCGACCGAATCGATAGCGACAGTGTTCCTTTCTCGCACACCCCGTAGACAGAGTAAGGGACATGATGTAGGGACGGGGAACTACACCATAACCAACTAAGAAAAAGTTTCTTCCTCAAAACTTAAAATAGAACCTACCTCTACGAGAACAATGAAGGGAAATTTTTTTTCATTTCTGTCTCAAGCTCCCACGTCGACTCTTCGACCGAGTGGTTCCTCCAGAGGACGCGGACGAGGAGAATAGCACGGTTGCGAAGAAGTTTATTCTTGCGCTCCAAGATTTTTACCGGCTCTTCGACATATGACAAGTCCGCCTTCAGGTACAGCTTACCCAAATCCACAACATGGCTCGGATCATGCACGTACTTCCGCAATTGCGATACGTAGAAGACGTTATGTACCTCTGACAACGCAGGTGGCAAGGCGATATGGTAAGCTACCGGGGCGACTCGCTTTAATATTTCGAACGGGCCAACAAATCTTGGGCTCAATTTCTCCTTCGCACCGAACCTGGAAACTCCCCGCATGGGCATGACTTTCAAGAATACATGGTCGCCTTCCGAGAACTCGAGGGGGTGTCGGTGCGTGTCGGCATAGCTTTTCTACCGGCTTTGTGCTATTTTCAATCTCTCTCGTATTAACTTGACCTTCAGCACAGTCTGCTCCACTAGCTCCGGACTAAGTATCTGCCGTTCCCCGACTTCATCCCAGCAAATGGGCGATCTGCACTTCCGGCCGTACAAAGCTTCATACGGCGCCATTTGGATGCTGGACAGATAGCTGTTGTTGTATGCAAACTCGGCCAGCGATAGATGGACATCCCAATTTGACTTCAAGTCGATCGCCGTAACATGTCTTCGAGAATTTGGTTCACCTGCTGTGTTTGGCCGTCAGTCTGAGGATGATAAGCTGAGCTGAACTTCAACTTGGTCCCCAGTGCTGAATGAAGACTACTCCAGAAGCGCGCTACGAACCGTCCATCCCAATCTGAGACGATAGAAACTGGAACCCCGTGCAGCTGAACTATTTTATCAAGGTATATCTGAGCAAGGCGGTCGACGCTCCAAGTAACTTTGATGGCAATAAAGTGCGCTGACTTGGTTAGTCGATCGACGATGACCCAGACGGCATCGTTTCCCCGCGGCGTCCTCGGCAAGCCAACAACGAAGTCTATAGTGATGTGATCCCATTTCCACTCTGGAATGGCGAGGTTCTGCATCTCCCTGCCCGGCCGCTGGTGCTCGGCTTTGACTTGCTGACAGGCCATACATTTTGACACAAAGAGTGCTACGTCCCTCTTCATGCTGTGCCACCAAAAGACAACGCGGAGGTCCTTATACATCTTGGTGTTGCCAGGATGCAAGGAATATTTTGCATAATGCGCCTCCGATATTATCTCCTTTCTAAGTTCTGCGTCGTCCGGTACGCATAGCCGTCCCTTCACGCACAACACTCCCGACTCGTCCTCTGTAAAGTCGGATGCTTTTCCTGTCGATATCAGCTTCCGCATCTTCTCCAGGTATGGATCGTCCTTCTGTGCAGACTTGATCCTCTCCAGTAGGCTCGGTTCCACCCGCAGTTGTGCTAGTTTCACGTCTCTAAAAATAACTCGGAGCTCGATGCCCATTCCTTCCAAGTCACGCAGCAGTCGATCGTTGATGCATAACGAAGCTAAGTACTTCCGGCTCAGCGCATCCGCTACCACATTTCCCTTGCCCGGCGTGTAGTCGATTGACAAGTCATAGTCTTTGATCAGCTCGAGCCATCGCCTCTGCCGCAAATTTAATTCTTTTTGGGTGAAGAGATACTTGAGGCTTTTATGGTCCGTATAAATCCTGCACGCCACGCCATAGAGATAGTGACGCCACAGCTTTAACGCGAACACAATCGCCGCTAATTCTAGGTTGTGCATGGGGTAGTTCTTCTCGTACGGCTTCAACTGTCGGGAAGCAAAAGATATCACCTTATCCCGCTGTATGAGCACACACCCCAAGCCCTGGCCAGAAGCATCGCTGAAGATTTGAAATCCCTCCGTCCCTTCAGAACGTGCAAGTATCGGGGCCGAAACGAGCTGTTGTTTGAGCTCTTGGAAGGAAGCTTCACAGTCGTCTGACAACTAGAACGCGATTCCTTTCTGGGTGAGGCGAGTCAACGGCGATGCAATCTTTGCGAAGTCCTTCACGAAGCGCCGGTTGTATCCCGCCAAGCCTATGAAGATTCGAATTTCGCTAACTGATGCAGGCCATTTCCAATCAGCAACTGTCTCGACTTTCTTCGGATCGACTGTAATGCCCGCGACGGAGATGATGTGTCCAAGGAATGAGACGATGTTCAGTCAGAACTCGTACTTGCTCATCTTTGCGTACAACTGATTCTTTCGAAGGGTTTGGAGTACCGTCCGCAGATGCTCTGCATGTTGCGCTTGATCCTTCGAGTAGACGAGGATGTCGTCGATGAAGACTACTACGAATTTGTCAACGAACGGACGGAACACCCGATTCATTAGATCCATGAAGACGGCAGGGGCGTTTGTCAGACCGAACGGTATTACCAAGAACTCGTAGTGGCCATAACGAGTACGGAAGGCGGACTTTGGTACGTCATCTGGCTTGACCTTGAGTTGGTGATAACCCGATCGCAGATCAATCTTCGAAAACACCGTTGCACCTTGGAGCTGGTCGAACAAGTCGTCGATACGGGGCAGGGGGTATTTGTTTCGGACGGTGGCTTTGTTCAATTCCTGATAGTCGATGCAGAGTCGCATCGATCCATCCTTCTTCTTTACGAATAGCACGGGCGCACCCTACGGCGAGACACTCGGACGGATAAACCCTCTGTCGAGTAATTTTTGTAGTTGTGCCTTTAGCTCCTTCAGTTCTGCAGGGGCCATTCTGTACGGAGCCTTCGAGATCGGCCGGGTGTCGGGGAATGTGTCGATGGTGAACTCTATTTTTCGATCGGGCGACATACCGGGTAGCTCGTCCGGGAACACTTCTGGGAATTCTGCCACAACGTCGGTCTCTCTCGCGTTTGCACCATCCTGTCGCATGTCTCGAACGGAAGCTAGATAGCCTTCGCATCCGGAATGCAGCATCCGTCGAGCAGATATTGCGAAGATCACCATACAGGTCGACGACGCCTCACCACACGAGTAGCAGAATTCAGGCACTCCAGGTATGCGGAATGTGACCTTCTTTTTAGCGCAGTCTATGGTTGCGTTGCACGGACCGAGCCAATCCATGCCCAGTATGATGTCGAAGTCCTTTATATCTAGAACTATCGCATCAAGACCGATCTTTTGACCCCCAATACATACGATTCCTCCCCTGCAGGCTAAGTTTGTGAGTAGTGGCACACCCGAAGGCATACTTACGCTAAGGTCAAGGTCTAACAACATTACAGAGAATTTGTGCTCGGCGGCGAAGTCCGCCGATATGAAAGTATATGATGCACCTGAATCAAATAACACACGAGCAGGTACATTATTGAAACTCGATATACCTGTCATGACAGTGTCACAAGCGAACGCCTCGTCCCGAGTCAGAGGAAAGACACGCCCCTGAGCATTAGGGCGTCTGTCTTGGTTGTTGAGTTGAGTGGGCTGAGGAGGTCGGGGCGCCTGTCCTCAATTTTTTTGAGGGTTTTGTTGTGGCGGGATGTTGCGTTGTTGTCTTTTTGCCATACAGTTTCGAGCTCGGTGGCCCTTTTCTCCGCAAAAGTAACATCCTCCTTCGCTGACGAAGTACTTGTCGGTGGTGTGTCCAATGGAGCCGCAATTGGCACAGCGGGGTCGTGGATGGTTTCTCTGATAGCTGCCGTGGTTTGGACACTTTGATGTATAATTGTTGCCTCCCGTATAGCTAGGACGTTTGTGATTGGAGTGGCGCACAACGTCATCAGCACCGGAAGGATGCAGGTTCTCAAGGCGGAGAGCGTGATTCAGAGCCTCGCCCACGATCTTGTATTCCGGGACCCCGACATGCGCACCGATATAGTGTCGCAGACCCACTTCGAACCGTCGCATACGGCACTCTTCAGTAGGCAGAAACTGACTAGCAAACTTAGACAACTTGTTAAATTCTGCGGCATACTGTTCCACTGTCCGGCTCCCTTGCTTCAACAGCATAAATTCATTTTCCTTCGCTTGACAAACGGCTGACGAAAGGTACTGGACTTCAAAATCTTTGCAGAACGTGGCCCAAGAGATCGACGCGGTGGTGTTGTCCGGTCGGATCGCTCGCTTGCGGATGGCCCACCAGTCGTGCGCGTTCAACCGTAGTTGAAGTTGTGCGCAGGTGACTTACTTCGACTCTTCAATGCCGAGAAGCTCGAAGTGATCTTCCAGCTCTTCCAACCAGTCGATCGCTATGGAAGGGCCTTCGGTATCGCTGAAGGAAGTGCGGCACGCCTTCTTGAATTCTGACACTTCAAAGTTGTACTTTTTCGATGCCGCTGGTTGACGCTCGGGATCCTCCATATCGACTTCAATGGGTTGGATCGTCGGCACGGTGGCAGCAGATGCGGTGATGGTAGGCGCAGTCACAGAATTCCCGTTGGCCACGATTGTTTAGACGATCTGCTGCAGGGTATTCAGCTGCTTTTGTTGAAGTTTAGCATGTGCGTCGAGGCGAGCTTCGAAGCGAGCTTCGAACTGGCCTGTCGTTCCTCCGTCTGTTGTTGTCGTTTCTCGGACTGGTTTCGCTGTGCCTCTATCATGCGCAGCATCCTTTCGATGGTATCGTTAGAAGGTCCGCCCCGTGAACGATGCGAACTACTATAGCCGCTATAAGCGCTCTGCTCTCGCTCGGCCGTGGGTTTCGTCACTTCTGCGATACGAAGGCAAACGCATCAGTCACAAAATATTACGGACTCATTGTATGGAACAACTTATCTCATCGATGCGAGGTCAAAGGATGTAAAGCCGTGCTTTGATACCATTATGTCACGCCTCGATTTTCTAGAATCGATAGTCGTCCCCCGGGCGTTATGCCGTACGAACCTAAATTACGATCGCACAAGGCACATTCATAAGGTTATCCAAAACACAACATCAAGTTAGCGTACGCAGAGAAATTGATTGACACAATTGAAATAGAAGTAGACTTTTCATTGATATTAACATTTCATTTACATTGACTTCTTTACAATCATTGTCGCGCGGGCGACAACATGACTCGACTTACAAAACGAACGCTGATGAGATAGTCGTTCCATACATTACATTCCCTTTTTATAAGCAAAATAGTTACACTTTCCACCTGCGATCGAGGGAAGCCGAGCCGCCATTGGTCTTCTTTTGTACTGAATGCGGAGTCTTCAAAAGGAATTCAGTAACAAGCATTTACACGGACGAGGCTTCAAAAGTGTCCACGCCGCCTTGAGATTTAAGTGGCACGCCCTTCGTGGTTCGGGGTACCTGCGGGGACAGCGAGGATCAGTACATTACACTTTGTACTGATGCGTGACAAGTGAAGTTCCAAGCTCTCATTTGGTTGATGAGTCTATATGACTTAGTTCATGAATGTTTCTAACCATCCTAATGAATTTCAAGCGAGCAATGACAAGCATAATATAATTTACGTTGGAACTTACCCACGGCGGGCCGTGCCGCGCCTTATGAGACTTACCATGTTCTTTTCTGTCAATTGTTATCATTTTTCATACCAAGTAAAATATTACGTGTGATTGGCCACTGGCATAACAAGCTATCCTGGACGTATAGCTTCGTTAATCGGGGTCCTTCCAACACGGGTAGCGAGCCCCCTTTTGGAAGTCTGTAGTACCCCGTCCCTACATCGTGCCCCGTTGTTTGCCACAGGGTGTGCGAGAAAGGAACACTGTCGCTATCGACTCGGTCGGGACCGATAGGTCGGGATCGATCGAATCGATCGAACGGGAACGGTTGAATTAAGATCCATTCCCCGTTATGGAATGGCTTCTTCGGAACCAAGTCCCATATTCAGCGGGCTGCGCCTCAAGGATTGACTCTGCGGCTGAGTCGGGAGAGACCTCCCGTTGCTCTGCTTTTCATGCCGCTTGCGTTGGTTTTGGCTTTGTTTTCTGAATGAGTTTTCGTGAATGTTTTCGATAGTTTTCATGGCTTACGTTTCGAACTTCGCATCATATCGAATTTCCTTAAATAACACAGTGTTCTAATCGGTTGCTTGTGCGATTTCAGGTGATCGCGTAGGCAACGTCTAGCGCGGCCAACCAGTTTCTTGCCTCAAGCAAATACTAAGGTGAGTGGCTGACCTCCTTCGCCTCGACCCTCTATTTCAAAATAAGAACTCGGGTAATGATATCGAAACCGAATGATTCGTTTGAAGAATACAAGTCCTATTTACAAGAAGAGAAAAGAGATGTGTTGTGTTGAAAAGAGATAGAATTATTTTAGGCCAGTAAAACAACCAAGTAAGTGAATCGACTATGTAACAAGCCCCAACGGTACCCTAAATTATACCTTGTTAACCTATCACGGTCATGGACAACTTGTCGACAAGGGCGTTGGTTTCTTCGAGCGGCAACCCGGGGCCACGGGACCGACTCGGCCTAGGAAGAAACAGGTTATAGCCGAGCTGGGTAATAGGCAATCGGTAAGACGGGGACTTGCATCGGAGCTCGCTACTTGCGTTGCAAGGGTCCCGTATTACCAGGCTATGTCCAAGATGGCTAGTTAATGCCAGTGACCTCCATATCAAACACTTGATATAAATTGTTATCAACTAACAGGGAAAGTGATGGTAAATTTTATGTCGCACGGCGCGCTCTGCCGGAGAAAATCTTGGTGTAACTTAATGCTTCTTATGAAAATATCTAGGATGACTAGAAAGACCACTAAAAGCAAGTTGTATGATTTTATCTAAATTCTTGAACCAAATGAGAGCCTGGAAATTAATTAGCTACTCGCCAGTACATGTTGATTGTACTGATCCTCGCTCTCTCTACAGGTACAATAGATCGGGAGGAGCGTACTACGTGAAGGAAGGCAACGCTCGTGTGTTTTGAAGCTTCGTCCGTGCATCGAAGCTTGGATCAAACCTTTGAAGACTCCGCTATTGAAGATCGAAGACAAATGGAGCGACTTTCCACCATCCCAGGTGGTTTTGTAATTTTGGTTGTATAAACAAGGGATGAATGTATGGAATGACTATCTCGTCGACGTTCATTTTGTAATGGAGTCAGTTTGTAAAAAAGCCCGCACGGCGCCCTTGTATCGAGTCTGTAAAAATGATGTTCATTATCAATAAAGCTTTAAATTTCCTTCTCTATAATGTGTGTTCAATTTACTCTGTGCATTCTTTTGTTGTTGTGTTTCGGATAACCTTATGACTATGCCTTGTGCGAGCGCAACTTAGGCTTGTACGGCATCACGCCCGGGGGACGACTATCGATTCTACGGAATCGGGGCGTGACATATTGGTATCAGAGCACGGCTTTACGTCCTTGGCCTCTAGTGTCGAGTTTCTAGTCTCAAATCGTTGGTCTCGTGTCGATGAGATATGTCGTTCCATACGAGGGAGTCTGTAATAAGTTTTGTGACTAATGTATTTTTACCTTCAAAATCCCAAAAGGTGCGGCGGTGAACGTGGCATTGAACGAAGAAAGTGCTTCGAGCGGCTCAAGTAGCTCGAGGCTCGGACCCTCTAACGATGCCATGGATCGGATGTTACGCATGCTGGAAGCGCAACAACAACAAGCTCAGGAGAATCAACGCCTGAATGAGCAATATCGACGGGAGACGGAGGCATATCGACGGGAGGTAGAGGCACGCCAGACCCAGTTTGAGGCCCGATTCGATGCACAATTCAAGTTGCAGCAGAAGTAGCTTGATACTCTTCAGCAGATTATACAGACGGTGGTTGCCAACAACTCCGTGACAACCCATGCCGTAACCGAGCCAGCGGTCAGACAAAGTGAAGTCGATCCGGAGGCACCCGAGCCTACACATGCAGCACCGAGAAGTTCTAACTTCGACGTGTCAAAATTCACAAGAGTTGCCGTACTTCCTTCAACGGCACGGAAGATCCCTCCTTGGCGATCGACTGGTTAGAGGAACTGGAAGACAAGTTCGAGCTGCTGGGCGTCGAAGAGTCCAAGAAAGTCGCATGCGCTCAACTTCTACTCCGGTCGAACGCGCACGACTGGTGGGCCGTACAAAAGCGAGCGATCAGACGCGACGATGAGACAGCGGCAATTTTTTGGGCCACCTTCCGCGAGGCGTTCGAGATCGAGTACCTCTCCGAAGTCATTCGACAAGAGAAGGAAAATAAATTCATGCACCTAAGGCAAGGGAACATGACGGTGCGGCAGTACGCGGTAGAGTTCAACAAGTTAGCCAAGTTTGCTGGAGAATTCTTACCCTCCCTGGCGAGTCGTGCTCGACGGTTTGAAGTGGGTCTACGACCATCCATCTACGCCCATGTATCCGTTCCATAATACAAAATGATGGGGTAGTCTCTCAACCACGCCCTCCGCCTTGAAAGCCAATACCCTCCAGGTGCTGCCGGCGATGTGCATACATACAATCACAAACGCCCTAGCCACGTGGGAGGAAACAATGTGACCAAGCGTCCAAACAATGGGCAACAAGGCGGGTATCAAGGGCGTAATCCACGGCCTTACTGCAATCGATGTCACCGTCTCGGTCACACGATCGACAACAGCCAGATACCAGAGGATGGATACTGGAACTATGGAGAGAGGGGCCACTTTCGTGCCGATTGTCCAACCAGAAGGCCGAACCCATTGGCACCCCAACAGCAACGTCCAATGGCGCCCCAACAGCACCGTCCAGGGAATCAAGTCCCAGCGCCTCGAGCCCATCAACCTTCGCCGCAAAATAGCCAAGACCGTCGCCCCAATACCCAGGGCCGCATCTATGCCATGACTCGGGATGAAGTGCATGCATCAGATACGGTCGTGAAAGGTATACTAAATTTCAATAATGTGCCTGCTCGTGTACTATTTGATTCAGGTGCTTCGCATAGTTTTATATCGGCAAATTTTGCCGCCGAGCACAAATTTCCTGTAATATCATTAGATCTCGACCTTAGCGTAAGCACACCTTCTGGCACACCAATACTCACAAACTTAGCTTGCGCTGACGGGATTATCTGTATCGGCGGTCAAAAGATCGGTCTTAACGTGATAGTTCTAGATATGAAGGACTTTGACATCATTCTGGGAATGGATTGGCTCGGACCGTGCAACGCAACCATAGACTGCGCCGGAAAGACGGTCACCTTCCCCATACCCGGAGTACCTAAATTCTGCTTTTCGTGTGGTGAGGCATCGTCGACCTGCATGTTGATCTCGACAATTTCTGCTCGGAGGATGCTGCATTCTGGGTGCGAAGGCTATTTGGCGTCCGTCCGAGACATGCGACAGGATGGTGCAAACGCGGGTCAGACCGACGTTGTGCCTGAATTCCCCGATGTGTTCCCGGACGAGCTACCCGACATGCCCTCCGACAGAGAAATCGAGTTCAGCATCGATACATTCCCCGATACCCGGTCGATTTCTAAGGCCCCGTACAGAATGGCCCCCGCCGAGCTGAAGGAACTAAAGGTCCAGTTACAAGAGTTACTCGACAGAGGATTTATTCGGCCTAGTGTTTCCTCGTGGGGAGCGCCCGTGTTGTTCATAAAGAAGAAGGATGGGTCCATGCGTCTGTGCGTCGATTACCGAGAGCTGAACAAGGCCACCATCCGGAACAAGTACCCATTGCCCCGCATAGACGACTTATTCGATCAACTGTAAGGCGCCTCGGTATTTTCGAAGATTGATCTCCGCTCGGGCTATCATCAACTCAAGATCAAGTCAGACGACGAGCAAAAGTCAGCTTTTCGCACTCGCTATGGCCACCACGAGTTCCTGGTGATGCCATTCGGCCTGACGAACGCCCCTGCCGCCTTCATGGATCTAATGAATCGAGTATTTTGACCCTTTCTTGATAAATTTGTGGTAGTCTTTATTGATGATATTCTCATCTACTCAAAGGACAGAGCGCAGCATGCAGAACATCTACGGGCCGTGCTCCAGACACTTCGAGAGAATAAGTTATATGCAAAGCGGAGTAAGTGCAAATTTTGGCTAAGCAGCGTATCCTTTCTCGGTCACATCATTTCGTCCGAAGGCATTGCAGTCGATCCGAAGAAAGTTGAAGCTGTTGCTGATTGGAAGCGGCCTGCGTCTGCTAGTGAGATTTGAAGTTTTCTTGGTTTAGCGGGATACTATCGATGCTTCGTGAAGGACTTCGCGAAGATTGCATCGCCTCTGACTCGCCTCACTCAAAAGGGAGTCGCGTATGAGTGGTCGGATGACTGTGAGGCTTCCTTCCAAGAGCTGAAACAGCGGCTAATTTCGGCACCTATACTTGCGCTTCCGGATGGGCCAGAGGGTTTCCAGATATTCAGCGATGCTTCAGGCCAGGGCTTGGGATGTGTGCTCATGCAGCGAAACAAGGTGATCTCCTTCGCCTCCAGACAGTTAAAGCCGCACGAGAAAAACTATCCTACGCATGACTTGGAGTTAGCGGCGATTGTGTTCGCGTTGAAATTGTGGTGTCACTATTGTAGGAACGATATAGTAAAGCGTAATACTCTAGAGGGGGGGTGAATAGAGTTGGCAGCGGAATAATGCTAATTAAAAAAGTTAGCAACACAATCACAGTATATAATCACAGATGAAAATAAAGTAAAGACAGAGTTCAGAAAGCAAACGCAAAGACAGCGATGTATACTGGTATCCCTCTGTTGAGGACTAATCCAGTCGGTAGAACTCTTGCTACCAGTTTGAATCCACTATAGGAAAAACCGCAAGTTTTCTTACGAAGTCCTTGCAACTTCTACAACGCGAGCTTTGATACGAAGAACTCGTCCAACTTTAAATGTGAAGAGGTATTCTTCAATCAAGCCTTCTGATTACAATCTTTCAGAAACTTCTAGACCGTACCGTACTAGCAAATCGACTAGAGGATTGTAACTGGCTTGGGATCTGAAAATGAAAGCTCTAGAAAACTCTTTGGAAGATAGAAAGCTTTAGATAGAGAGAAGATTGAAAGTGAATGAGTGATTTGAAATGATCGAAATACTTCTCTATTTATAGGATTTCCAAAGGGAGAACTCTGTCAGAATTCGGGCAGAATTCGGGCAGAACTCGATGAGCAAATCTCGGTCAAATCCGCAACTGCAGGAGGACCAAGTTCCAGAGAATTCAAAATCAAAACGGCTACTAACCGAACTCTGGCCGAACTCTGGCCGAACTCTGGCCGAGTTCTGTCAGGGTTAGGTTAGGGTTTTTAAAATAGGTTTTGGTGATTTTTGAAAACCTTTTTGAAAACCTTTTTGTAAACAATTTGATAGGTCATTTTAAAAATATTTTGAACTATTTTTGGGAATAGCCTATTTGCCAGTACGACTCGGTGTACAATGTATTCCTAGACTCAAATAAAAAGAAAATTACATTGCATAGGAAATACAGACTCAAGTAGGCAAACAGATCTTCAGTCTTGAACGAAGTGAATATCCAATCTTGCTTATGTCCAAGAAGCTGAGAATGTCCCAACAAGCTTTGTATATCCAGACAGAGTTTTGATCAATTATTAAAATCAGGTTGACCATATGACCAATGGGCCAACAATCTTCCCCATTTTGATAATTGACAAACTATGAATGATATAACAATAAGCTAGTTCGAAAAAATATCAAAAGGTGAAAAATTGTTCATAACCTGTATTCAACTCAAAAAAAATGTTAGATCATTTTAATTTTCTCCCACTTTGTCACTTAGCAAAATAGTTGTACAAGAGAAGGCTCCCCCGCATGAAATGCAAAAGACTCCCCCGCAATCAATGCATAAGTAACAAACAGTGAGAAAACAAAAATAAAAGATACAGTAAATAATTAGAGAAATTTATCATCACAAGCATGTATTGCATAAAAAAAAAATCTCAGGCATGCTATTTCACAGACAGTTTAAAAATAAAAAGCAATATAAGAAAATAGTGCTAAACAAAATGCTGAACTTAACTGAGATGTCATAAATGAAACATCATAAACATGTCCATGAAGATAAAAGAAATACTGATAGCAAACTACAAAGTACTAATCAAAAAGTAAATGATAAAAACTTGGAATGTCGGAGCATTTCCAAGTATACAGTAGAATGTCACTAGTAATCAGATCAGATCTCATCATCACTATCCTCATCAATATCATCAGCA
This sequence comes from Iris pallida, assembly GCA_029216955.1. Lineage (NCBI taxonomy): Eukaryota > Viridiplantae > Streptophyta > Magnoliopsida > Asparagales > Iridaceae > Iris > Iris pallida. The sequence goes on from JANAVB010018196.1 coordinate 10,552,842, forward strand.
GCACGGCCAGCATGACCGGAAGTACCAGCACCAGAAGTACCAGCGCCAGTAGGATGAGTAGGGGCGCCAGCATAGAACTCGCCAACATAATCTCGAGGAGCACGATACCAATCATAGGCGTTACCGGGCTGGAAGTAGGCATGGACAGCCTCATCCTCACAGCGGTAACCCGAAAAAGCTGGATCTCGAGGGATGGAAGCGGCAGAGTGACCAGTCTGTGCAAAACGCAGATCGGCCAAGGAGTTTGCCATCGCCTGGTAACAGGTGACATCGCGGAACTCATGCTCGCGAGCCATGTCCGTCATCGAGACGTGCAAAGCAGATAGGTGCTGATGTATGCCCTCAAAAGTCATGGCATACGGCTGATGTGGTGGAGATGGTGCAGTAGGAGGAGCAGGAGGTGTAGCTGAAGCAGTCCGACTGCGACGAGAAAGCTGGAGTAACTTGGGCTCAGAGTCCTGAGTACAAGTCGATAGATCGATGTCGAAGCGCTGAAAGATACGAGGGAGAATCATCGCGTAATAGAGATTTCGATCTCTTGCACGACAACGTCCCATCATCTGAATAATAGTCTTGGGGACGGAAAAAGGAATCCCCTTGATAAGATGATACATAGCGGACAGCTCAAGCGAAGTCACATCATCCTTGGAAGTAGATTTTGGAAGTAGAGTAGAGTAGATGATGCGATGCAATTCGTAGTTAAACAAGTTAAGGTTGTTAGCCTTAAACTTTCCAAAACGTACTCTGTCAGGTGCACAAAGTTCCGTTTTGAAACTCGTGAGTGTAGTGCCTTCGGGAAACTCGAATTTCGTGATATCAACTAGCGGTTCACCTTCATTGGGAATCCCAAGAATCTCCGCTAGGAGGACATCATTGAACTCAATATCTATGCCTCCAACACGTGTGCTCACGTCAAAAGTGTTAACTACGAGATTGCAATAGAACAATCTAATGGCATTAGTAGCAATTGGGAAGCACAGTTTAACAAGCAAATGTAACCCTAATGCCTCAAATAAGTGACGATGGTCAGGAAATACCGTCCATTTAACCGGAGCGCCGCTGCATATGGATCGGGTGGAAAAGTCATCGTACCATAATAAAGCTTGATCGAGGGTTTGAAAGAAAAACCCATCGAAAGCACCGTCGCTCTTTTGGACTGGCAAAAACAAAGAATCCGTGTGAGGATTCGAAGAGGACCCTTCCTCACTAGGAGTAGTCTTCTTCCTCTTAGACGGATTAAATCTAGGTGCCATTGAAATAAATAAGCACAAATTTGAAAGTGGAGAAAGAGAGAGTTATACCTCACAAAAATTAGATATATTGTAGAGAAGGATGATCTCCGCACGATTCCAAAGTTTGGAAGGATTTCACCAAGTAGATAGGGAGCAATGGGTTGGTGAATACCTAGGGTTTGGAGGATTTTCGGGCGGCTGTAGCTGTTGGTTGGAAATATGGAAGCAATGGAAGAGAAGAAGCTCTCGGGTTGTGTATATATACACAGATACCCTCAACCGAACTCGGGCCGAATTCGGTCAGAGTTCTGGCCGAATTCGCCTAGGGTTCTTTCAAGTTGATTTTGCTACTTCTTTTCATTGACTCGTTTCAAATATTTAATTCAAAGATTAGTTATTTTAGCCTTCAAATAACATAATTAATAATATTTTATGAATTAAATGTCATTATACAGTGACTGTCTCAGATTAGCTGTAGGAGTACTGTCCCAGCTGGCGGAGGTTCACCGGGGAACTCTTAAATACCGCTTCGCTTCAACCGTAGTTGTGGTGACAGACAGACTCTTTATTAGCTTGTCTCTAACACAGTTTTTGCATAATGATATACAATCATAAAATAACATCAATTAATATTATTGACGTCCAAAATTCCTAATTCTCGACGTAAATAATTGAAGCGATCTTCCGCTAGAGGTTTAGTGAAGATGTCAGCTAATTGGTTATCAGTATCTATGTATACAAGGTTTATATCTCCATTTTGATGATGATCTCTAAAAAAATGATGCCGAATCTCGATATGTTTAGTACGAGAGTGACATACAGGATTCTTAGTCAAATTAATGGTGCTAGTGTTATCACAGAAAATGGGAATATGTGTGTAAAATAAATCAAAGTCTTCTAAGGTTTGTTTCATCCACAAAATCTGAGCACAACAACGTCCTGCGGCGATGTACTCAGCCTCTGTTGTTGATAAGGCTACAGAATTTTGCTTTTTACTAAACCAAGAGACTAGAGCCTTGCCTAAGAAATGACATGTACCGCTAGTACTTTTTCTATCAACCTTGCATCCAGCAAAATCTGCATCCGAGTAACCAATAAGGTCAAAGGATTTGGATTTGGGATACCACAAGCCGACAGAAAAAGTGCCTTTAAGGTATCGGAAGATACGCTTAACTGCGGACAGATGTGATTCCTTTGGGTTAGCTTGAAAACGTGCACACAAGCAAACACTAAACATTATATCTGGACGACTAGCAGTTAAGTAAAGTAAACTACCAATCATACCTCGATACTTACGTGTGTCGACTGGCTTACCTTGTTCGTCAGAATCAAGCTTTGTTGAAGTTGCCATCGGAGTGCCAATAGGTTTGACATTGTCCAGATCAAACTTCTTTAGCAAATCTTTTGTGTACTTGGCTTGATTAATGAACGTCCCATTGTCGGTTTGTTTGATTTGTAATCCGAGAAAGAATTTCAGCTCTCCCATCATGCTCATCTCAAACTCATTCTGCATACACTTAGAGAATTCTTGACAAAGAGATTCATCAGTGGATCCAAATATGATATCATCAACATAGATCTGAATTAAAAGCAGCTTGCCATTAAAAGATTTAATAAAAAATGTAGTGTCAACCTTTCCTTTTGTAAAACCGTTGTCAAGTAGAAAAGAGCTTAGACGATCATACCAAGCACGAGGGGCTTGTTTCAAACCGTATAAGGCTTTCTTCAACTTGAAAACATGGTCAGGATTTTTGAAATCCGTGAAACCCGGAGGTTGTGCTACAAAAACTTCTTCTTTTATAAATCCATTTAGAAAAGCACTTTTTACATCCATTTGAAAAAGTTTAAAATCATGAAAACATGCAAATGTACATAACATACGAATGGATTCTAATCTCGCAACTGGGGCATAAGTCTCATCGTAGTCGATATCCTCTTCTTGATTGTATCCTTGAGCTACGAGTCGAGCCTTGTTACGAGTTACTAAACTATCCTCATTCAGTTTGTTTCGGAATACCCAACGGGTGCCAATGACCGGATGATCAATAGGCTTGGGAACAAGTTCCCAAACTTGATTCCGTTCGAATTGGTTCAATTCCTCTTGCATGGCATCTATCCAGAAACTATCACTACATGCTTCATCAATAGATTTAGGTTCTAGCTGTGAAATAAATGCAACACTAGAAATAATATCTCTACTGGATGATCGAGTGCTTACTCCTTTGGTAATGTCACCAATTACCAAATCTTGTGGATGATCAGCTGTGAATTTTAACCTTTTCGGTAGACTCTGTAGGTAGCTGGTTCCTGGATCTCCTCTAGGGGGTTCAGCTTGTGCAGAGCTTGGTTCAGGTTCAGCTGATGTTGAGCTTGATGTAGGCAGATCTTCATCACTGTCATCGAGTGTCATTTGGTTCATTTTATCAAAAGTGACGTTGATTGACTCTTCGATGATCATGGTACGTTTGTTGAAGACTCTGTATCCTTTGCTCTTGGCCGCATAACCTAAAAATATACCTTCATCGGCCTTTTCGTCAAACTTTCCCAAATTGTCTTTAGTATTAAGAATAAAGCACTTACAGCCAAATATCTTAAAATATGAAACTGAAGGAATTCTATCAAACCATAACTCAAATGGAGTCTTCTTCGATTTGGGTCGAATTAGAACTCTATTGAGCACAAAGCAAGCTGTATTGACAGCTTCAGCCCAGAAGTATTTGGGTAGGCTAAATTGATTTAACATTACTCTGGCCATTTTGGTTAGAGTTCTGTTCTTACGTTCCACAACTCTATTTTGTTGTGGAGTTCTAGGGCAGGAGAACTCGTGTATAAAACCGTGTGTGTCACAAAATTGCTCAAAATCAGCATTCTCGAATTCGCCTCCATGATCGCTTCTAATACGAGTGATCATGTAACCTTTTTCATTCTGTACTTTCTTGCAAACGGCGACAAATTTGGATAATGCGTCATTCTTGCGTGTCAAGAAATATACCCACGTGTATCTAAAAAAATCATCTACAATTACAAATGCATATAATTTACCTCCGAGGCTAGCAACTCTGCTAGGACCGAATAAATCCATGTGTAGCAATTGTAGAGGTCTAGTAGTACATACTGCGTTTACAGACTTGAATGTGGATCTGGTAGCCTTGTTCTTTTTGCATTGGCTGCATACCGAATCCTTCTTGAATGTTATGTCCGGTAAACCGTGTACTAACTTCTTTGTGGATAATCTTGAAATTGTATCCATGTTTGCATGACCGAGTCTCATATGCCATAAATGACTCTCATCACTTTTGGCCATTAAGCATCTACCTGAAATGTTAGCTTCTTCCAATAGATAGAAAACATATATATTGTCTTCCCTGATTCCTTCAAAGATAGTACTACCAGTTGAGCTATCAACTATAGTACATTTGTCTTTGCCAAAGTTGATACCATAACCATGATCAGCTAGATGACTTATGCTGAGCAGATTATGTTTCAACTCGGTAACCAGACAGACATCTTTAATCACGGGATAGGGAGATTTACCAACATCACCGATACCAATAATATACCCTTTTAAATTATTGCCGAAGGAAACATAGCCTTCTTTCTTTTTCTTCGACAGTGTTGCAAATAGAGTAGCGTCACCGGTCATATGCCGTGAGCAACCGCTGTCGAGGATCCATTTGCTTCTAGCATGTGAAGGGTGTTCCACCTACAAAACAGTTTGCAGATGAAACTCTTGGTACCCATTTCTTGTAGGGTCCTGAATTGTTAGCTTTAGGTATCCAAGCATAAACATTTAAATCAACTAGCTTTCTCATTCTACATGCAGATGAAATATGACCAATGAGGCCACAATAATGACATTGTGCATGTTGAGTGTTGAAAGCAGAGTGATGTGCATGGTTGGTAGGTTTAGGTTTTCTAGAATAGAAGAATGCATACCTATGATCATGTTTGGGCTTAACCTTTTGGGGTAAAGGTTTTATATGGTTTGGTCTGACAGTGTTTGGCTTGGGAATGTTCCGAATTTTCGGTAAGTGACACGTGTTAGGATAGGAAGCAGCAGGCTCAGGCTGTTTTCCTAACCTAATTTCCAACCTTTTGGAAGTGTCATATAACTTAGTATAATCAGAAGTGAGTGATTCCATTCTGATTTGTGCAGATTGAAGACTTTTCTTTTGAAAGATCTTCTCTCAATTGGTCTATAATCTTATCTTTCTCTTCGGATGACTGTTTAGTCTCGTGTAATAAGAGCTTTATAGAGGAAAGCTCACCAAACTCACTAACACTAGTTCTAACCTCAGCTAGTAGGTCGGTAAGTCTTCCTATTTCTCCTTTGTACTCTTTGAGTACCTTCTTAGCGGTCTGATATTTACTACGCAGTTTCCTGTAGTCAAGCATCAGGTCACTGAAGGCATCTCCTAATTGCTCAAAGGTAAAGTCATCATATGTTTCTACAGGTTCAGTAGGTACCTGATCGATTGCCATGAAACAGATGTTTGCAGCGTCCTCTGAATGTTCATCTTTGAGTCGCTAGCTTCACTCTCATGCCATATGCTGGTGTTGGCGTATTTCCGAGACGTTGATCTTTTCAGGTTGCCTTTTTCATACCTGTTGTTCTTCTTGCTCGATGATGAGTTGATGGGACAGTCCTTCTTCATATGTCCCTTCTTCTTGCAGCCATAGCAGACAGCATCTTCTTGGTACCAGTTGTTGTTGTTGTTCTCTTTGACTCTTTTCTCATGTCTCATGAATCTTTTGAACTTCCTTGCTAGGAGTGCTTGATCTTCAGCGTCAGATCCACTGCTGTCTGAGTCATCTTCAGCAGCTTTTCTGTGCTGAGCCTTGAGGGCGATAGTCTTCTCCTTTGGTACAGGCTCTTCAAAATCTTGTAGATCCAGTTCATGAGTGAGTAGCTTACCCATGAGTACTTCAAGTGACATTGTGGTGAGGTCGTTTCCTTCAATGATAGCTGTAGCCTTCGGAATCCAGTTCTTGGTGAGAGCTCGCAGGAGTTTGCGAATCTTTTCGTGGTTAATGTATTCTTTGCCTAAGGAGGACAAAGGGTTTACAATATCCAAGAACCTCTCGAACATTTGTGTGACTGTTTCATTTGGCTTCATTTTGAACGCCTCGTACTCTTGAGTAAGTCTGCTGACTTTTGACTCCTTGACTTGAGTCGTGCCTTCATGTGTAACTTCGAGAAGCTTCCATACACCATTTGCCGTTGTGCATGTAGATACCCTGTTAAATTATGTTCTGTCTAAGGCACAAAAAAGAGCATTAATGGCACGTGCGTCAAGACTGGCCTTTTTTTTTTTCTTCCTCTGTATAACTGTTTTGGAGTTTTTCAACTAAAACACCCTCGACATTTATACGAGGTGGCTTTTGATAGCCATCAAGAACAATAGCCCATAAGTCAAAATTAAGAGACTTTAAGAAGAAACTCATCCGTGTTTTCCAATAAGTGTAGTTAGTACCATCAAACAGAGGAGATCTGTTTGTGGCCTGACCTTTACTTGTGAATTTCATAGTAGCCATGTGATGTGCTGTGATCTAATAAATAATGAATAAATAATAGCACTTTTACCTTGCTTTACCTGTAACACCAGCTCTGATACCAATTGTAGGAATGATATAGTAAAGCGTAATACTCTAGAGGGGGGGTGAATAGAGTTGGCAGCGGAATAATGCTAATTAAAAAAGTTAGCAACACAATCACAGTATATAATCACAGATGAAAATAAAGTAAAGACAGAGTTTAGAAAGCAAACGCAAAGACAGCGATGTATACTGGTATCCCTCTGTTGAGGACTAATCCAGTCGGTAGAACTCTTGCTACCAGTTTGAATCCACTATAGGAAAAACCGTAAGTTTTCTTACGAAGTCCTTGCAACTTCTACAACGCGAGCTTTGATACGAAGAACTCGTCCAACTTCAAATGTGAAGAGGTATTCTTCAATCAAGCCTTATGATTACAATCTTTCAGAAACTTCTAGACCGTACCGCACTGGCAAATCGACTAGAGGATTGTAACTGGCTTGGGATCTAAAAATGAAAGCTCTAGAAAACTCTTTGGAAGATAGAAAGCTTTAGATAGAGAGAAGATTGAAAGTGAATGAGTGATTTGAAATGATCGAAATACTTCTCTATTTATAGGATTTCCAAAGGGAGGACTCTGTCAGAATTCGGGCAGAATTCGGGCAGAACTCGATGAGCAAATCTCGGTCAAATCCGCAACTGCAGGAGGACCAAGTTCCAGAGAATTTAAAATCAAAACGGCTACTAACCGAACTCTGGCCGAACTCTGGCCGAGTTCTGTCAGGGTTAGGTTAGGGTTTTTAAAATAGGTTTTGGTGATTTTTGAAAACCTTTTTGAAAACCTTTTTGTAAACAATTTGATAGGTCATTTTAAAAATATTTTGAACTATTTTTGGGAATAGCCTATTTGCCAGTACGACTCGGTGTACAATGTATTCCTAGACTCAAATAAAAAGAAAATTACATTGCATAGGAAATACAGACTCAAGTAGGCAAACAGATCTTCAGTCTTGAACGAAGTGAATATCCAATCTTGCTTATGTCCAAGAAGCTGAGAATGTTCCAACAAGCTTTGTATATCCAGACAGAGTTTTGATCAATTATTAAAATCAGGTTGACCATATGACCAATGGGCCAACAACTATCTATATGGCATGGCATGCACAATCTATACCGACCACAAGAGCCTCAAGTATCTCTTCACCCAGAAGGAATTGAACTTGCGACAGAGGCGCTGGCTCGAACTGATCAAAGACTATGACTTGACGATCGACTGCACTCCGGGCAAGGGAAATGTGGTGGCGGACGCTCTTAGTCGAAAATATCTTGCCTCGCTATCCATCAACCGCAGACTACTACAAGATCTAGAAGAAATAGACATCGATCTTCGGGTTCGATTCAGGGATATACGGTTGGCGCAGCTTCAGTTAGAGCCGAGTTTGCTGGAAAAGATCATGGCCACTCAGAAGGATAATCCATACCTGAAGAAAATGTGCGAGCGAATTTCGACAGGTAGTGCGACCGACTTTATGGAAGATAAGACCGGCGTGCTGAGAATGAATGGCCGACTATGTGTTCCGGATGATTCAGAACTACGAAAAGAGATAATATCGGAGGCGCATTGTGCGAAATATACCTTACATCCAGGCAGTACCAAGATGTATAAGGACCTCCGTACGACCTTCTGGTGGCATGGGATAAAGAGAGATGTGGCGCTCTTCGTGTCGCAATGCATGGTCTGTCAGCAGGTGAAAGCTGAGCATCAGCGACCGGGCGGGGAGATGCAGAACCTCGCTATTCCCGAGTGGAAGTGGGATCACGTTACTATGGATTTTATTGTTGGCCTGCCGAAGACACCACGGAGGAACGACGCCATCTGGGTCATCGTCGAGCGATTAACCAAGTCAGCGCACTTTATCGCCATCAAAGTTACTTGGAGCGTTGATCGCCTAGCGCAGATTTATCTTGATGAGATAGTACGGCTGCACGGAGTTCCAGTATCCAACGTCTCTGATCGGAATTCACGGTTCATGTCGCGATTCTGGAGTAGCCTTCAGTCGGCGTTGGGTACCAAGTTGCAGTTCAGCTCAGCTTACCATCCTCAGACCGACGGCCAAACGGAGCGCGTTAATCAGATTCTCGAAGACATGCTACGGCTCTGCGCAATTGACTTCAAATCAAGCTGGAACATCCACCTTCCGCTGACGGAATTTGCATACAACAATAGCTACCAATCCATCATCCAAATGGTGCCGTATGAAGCTTTGTACGGTCGGAAGTGTAGATCGCCCATTTGCTGGAATGAAGTCGGGGAACGGCAGATACTCGGCCCGGAGGTGGTGGAACAGACTGTGGAAAAGGTCAAACTAATTCGGGAAAGACTGAAGATTACACAGAGTCGGCAAAAGAGCTATGCCGACACCCATCGAAGATCGCTTGAGTTCCAGGTGGGCGATCACGTGTTCCTGAAGGTGTCGCCTATGCGAGGAGTTACTCGGTTCGGCGCGAAGGGAAAGCTGAGTCCGAGATTTGTTGGGCCATTCGAAATACTCGAGCGAGTCGCCCCAGTGGCCTATAAAATAGCCCTACCGCCGGCGCTTGAAGGTGTGCACAATGTCTTCCACGTCTCCCAGCTGCAGAAGTACGTGCACGACCCTAGCCACGTGATGGATTTTGGCCAGCTGGAGCTAAAGTCCAACTTATCCTACGTTCAAGAGCCAATTCAAATCTTAGAACGCAGGGATAAGCTGCTGCGAAATTGGGCGATCCCTCTCGTTCGCATACTCTGGAGGAACCATACGGCAGAAGAGTCGACATGGGAACTCGAGTCAGAGATGAAGGAAAAGTTTTCTTTATTGTTTTCATAGAGGTAGGTTCCGTTCTTAAGTTTCGAGAACGAAAATTTTTCTTAGTTGGTTATGGTGTAGTGCCCCGTCCCTACATCGTGCCCCGTTGTTCGCCACGGGGTGCGCGAGAAAGGAATACTGTCGCTATCGACTCGGTCGGGACCGATAGGTCGGGATCGATCGAATCGATCGAACGGTAACGGTTGAATTAAGATCCATTCCCCGTTATGGAATGGCTTCTTCGGAACCAAGTCCCATATTCAACAGGCTGCGCCTCAAGGATTGACTCTGCGGCTGAGTCGGGAGAGACCTTCCGTTGCTCTGCTTTTTATGCCGCTTGCGTTGGTTTTGGCTTTGTTTTCTGAATGCATTTTTGTGAATGTTTTCGATGGTTTTCATGGCTTACGTTTCAAACTTCGCATTCATATCGTATTTTCTTGAATAACACAGTGTTCTAATCGGTTGCTTGTACGATTTCAGGTGATCGTGTAGGCAACGTCTAGCGCGGCCAACCAGTTTCTCGCCTCAAGTAAATACTAAGGTGAGTAGCTGACCTCCTTCGCCTCGACCCTCTATTTCAAAATGAGAACTCGGGTAATGATATCGAAACCGAATGATTCGTTTGAAGAATACAAGTCCTATTTGCAAGAAGAGAAAAGAGATGTGTTGTGTTAAAAAGAGATAGAATTATTTTAGGCCAGCAAAACAACCAAGTAAGTGAATTGACTATGTAACAAGCCCCAACGGTACCCTAAATTATACCTTGTTAACCTATCACGGTCATGGACAACTTGTTGACAAGGGCGTTGGTTTCTTCGAGCGGCAACCCGGGGCCACGGGACCGACTCGGCCTAGGAAGAAACAGGTTATAGCCGAGCTGGGTAATAGGCAATCAGTAAGATGGGGACTTGCATCGGAGCTTGCTACTTGTGTTGCAAGGGTCCCGTATTACCAGGCTATGTCCAAGATGGCTAGTTAATGCCAGTGACCTCCATATCAAACACTTGATATAAATTGTTATCAACTAACAGGGAAAGTGATGGTAAGTTTTATGTCGCACGGCGCGCTCTGCCGGAGGAAATCTTGGTGTAACTTAATGCTTCTTATGAAAATATCTAGGATGACTAGAAAGACCACTAAAAGCAAGTTGTATGATTTTATCTAAATTCTTGAACCAAATGAGAGCCTGGAAATTAATTAGCCACTCGCCAGTACATATTGATTGTACTGATCCTCGCTCTCTCTACAGGTACGATAGATCGGGAGGAGCGTGCTACGTGAAGGAAGACAATGCTTGTGTGTTTTGAAGCTTCGTCCGTACATCGAAGCTTGGATCAAACCTTTGAAGACTCCGTTGTTGAAGATCGAAGACAGATGGAGTGTAACACCCAGTTTTCCAGATGAGGGTAATTTTGAATTTTATAATTATAATTATTATTTATTGATAATTATTTCATATTATGATTTTTGGTGATTTTTAATTATTTTTAAACTATTTAAAATTATGACTTGTGATTTTGATATTTTACTATTGTTTGGTTTTAATTTCGAGGAATTTGTCACCCCCAATTTTTAGAAACAGGGGTATTTTTATCATTTTGTATTTTTAAAATATTTTTGAAATTTATTTTATTATTTATGATATTGTTTTGGGGTTATTTGAGTCGGGTTCGAATTTCAGCTCAATCCGACTAGAAACGGGGACACGGGGGTAGTGTTGACTTTAGTGGACCCACACATTAGTTAGCCATGGCCCACATGATAGAAATATTTTAGTTAGAGGTTAGACTAATTATTATGGATAAGGTTAGTGTGATTAGAGACTTTAGAATGACTAATTTAGCCCCAACCAATTAGCCCTTTCCTAATACTAATAGAATAGGTTAGTGGAGGCATTTTGGACCTTACCATAATAGGACAAATAGCCCCATATGGCCAGCCACTTTGGGAGAGGATAGGCTCAAGTTCATTTCATTATTCTCATCCACACTCTCTCTCTTGTTCTTCCCTAAATTTCTAGAGAGCAATCCCTAGCAATTTCTCCACCAAATCCTTCCATTTCGCCACCAAATCTTCTTCTTTCCTTCTCCATTCTAGCCAAGGAGGAAGCTACCCAAGTTTGGGATGAGTCGGAGCTCGTTCGTATCCTTTTGGAATCTCTACGCGGTGTCGCTCCGGGAAGGCTTTTCTTCGATTCGATCTACCGGGAGGTATAAATCCCTTCTCCTTTTTATTTCCTCATGCATATAGGTCTATTTTGAACCCATAGGAATGACTCCCATGGTTGTATCTCCATTTGTGTCCATTTCGTGTCTATTTGGAGGTCATAGGAGTGTCCTTTGTGTTGTGGTTGTGTCCATGTGGGAAAACCCCAAATTTGGACACACTATGTGTTGTTGTTATGTATGAATGAATTATTACATGTTTAATCTCATATTTTTGTATTGGAGATGTGTTCTATAGTGTCTCATATATATATATTAGTGTAGAGAGTGAGTTCTTGATATATTATGTTATATACTTGTGTTCTTTTGTTTCAAACTACCCAAATTCGTCATAATTTTTATCCACATTTTTAGTAGCAATAGCAACTTAGAAATGTCATAACTTTTAGCTTAAAACTCCGATTTATTTCCCCTTTTTTTTAAAGAACCGTATCGAAGTTAGATTTCCAAATATATATTTTAATAAGCCAAATTCTTTCTGTAACTTTTTGTAGAATTATTTGAGTGTCAGTTGTACGAAAGACGAACGCGTTTCGGTATTTTTGCGATTCCGGAAGCTTCCGGACACGAAAATGCGATCCGTTTGAAGTTTCAGAAAGCTAACATGAAGTACTACAATATACTTTAATCCTAGAATTTAGTGAATGCCCAATTGGTACAGTATTGGTTTTAATTAAAAGAGTGACTATACGATATATGCATTTTGTGTAACCTATGAGCCTATGTAGTATGGATATTAAATGAATATAGAGTATGTAATGCATGATATGTTAGATGAATGAAATGATATATATATGATATATATCCTCTTTACATTAATGTATATATATGGTCGAATGCAAGCATGTAGGAATGCAATTAAAGTAATATATGTAAGCAATGCATAAATACATGAATGAAAGAATGATATACAATGCATGCATGAAAGTATATAATGAATGCTAGATATAAATGCAAGGTATATATGTAATGATAGATATGAATGCATAATGTATAAATATTGTAAATGCAATATCAGATTTCATATGTAGACATAGAACCAAGGCATAGCTGATATTTAGATTGAATGTTAGTTCATTTTAGGTTGTTCGAACACTGAACTGTCCATTTAAGCATATATACCTTTCTTTTCCTATTGCCAATCCAATTTTAGTTTCCAATATAGTGGAATGTCTATGAATGTAATGTTAACCTTCAATCCCTTAATTCGAAATGTTAGTTAATTTCAGTATTAGATAATGCATGAGCTGTATGCATATGGGATATTGGCTTAATGGCAGATTTCAGATAACATGGTTCATTTTATGTGGTTAGTTACACCAGTTTATGAGATAGCTCACTTTAGTTTATATATAAATATGGAACTAAACTGAGAATGAACTTCACCCTCTGCACAAGGACACCCCACTCTATATCAACCACCATGCCATGTAACCCTTCTCTAAATGATTGCTATAATATATATAGATTTATGTAAAGTATAGATGCATGTTAGTTATAACTTAAATAGTCTCTACTCTAATGTATATAGATGTATACTTGTAGCCATGCATGTTAAGTATAATACATGTGTAATGTAGATGGGTTAGCTTTGTGCCATGTGTAGTGTAAACTCATAACTAGTGTTGATTTCTCTTTTCATGTACACCTCCATGTTCACACACACACACATAGCTTTACATGTTTTATATATATATATATATATATATATATATATATATATATATATATATATATATATATATATATATATATATATATATAATGTTGAATATGCATGAATGTGATGTATCTTGATATGTGACTTGTGTTGGCTTGTATAGCCTTGGATTTGTATGGTGTGTACTAGCTAGGGTAGACTGGTTAGGCCTAGTGAGACTTCATTGAGTCTATGTTGACCCAGTTGACCTAGCTTTGACTATATAGTTGACTAGAGTTGACCAAGTATTGACTTTAGCCTAGTTTGACCTAGACAGCATGTAGATGCATTGTAGCAGTCTATTTTCTTATTTTAGACATGTTGTAACTTGTGTTGCTCTGATTAGAAGACAGACACCTCTCCTCAGGCAGTACACCCTCTTCGGACATTCAATTATCAGGCGAGTACATTCTCTGACCGTTTCATACTTGTCTGGATTTATATTCTTGCTCTAGATTACTATACTTGATGCTGACACGTTGTTATCACGGATTGATACTATACGGATCTTCTTTTTGGGATGTTATCCCCTTGTATTTACTAGATACATATTGTGATGTGCGTTTCACTTCCATATTGTATTTATTGAATACCTATATCCTTGTATACTCCTTGTGCATATTGTACTCTCAGTATCACATGAGTCCCAGGAATAGACCGTTGTACACTATTGTATAACATTGTACAACTATTGTATAACATTGTACATCTATTGTATAATATTGTACATCCATTGTATAATATTGTACACTATTGTGCAAGATAACGTGACTAGAGTGGATCCTTGTGTACTGATTGGGGAGGGGGAGTAGAATTGGTTATGTAATCAAATCCTATTGTACAAGATTGTATAACTATTGTATACGTTTATTGTACACCCACGTACAATGGAGTTACCATTGCATTTTCCTAGACCGTTTATATAACCATATTGTACTCTAAATCACAGTAGGCTTACAGTTCTTACTTATCATATTTAGATATTTCCTGTTATCAAATCTCTACTGTTTTTCATATACTTCTTTCTTTCAACATTTCATGTACATTACTCTATTGCATGCTTTATATTTCCTAACATGATATGAACTGCGTGAGATGTTTTATGCTCGCTCCCGTCCTGACTGGACCTGTTGAAAATTTTACAGAGAATAATGAGGAACCCTGCACCCTTACTTGGAGTTTGCCTAGTTGACACTCGCGACCTGGACCCCTGGGGAGGTTCAGACAGCTGCTCAGGATGATACCTTGTATAGTGTAGATAGCTTAAACTGTCCTCTCTTTTCATGTTTAAATTGTTGTCTTTATTTTCAAAGTTGTATATTTTATAGATGTTGAGACTTGTATTCCATTTCTGCTGTACCTCAGTTGAGGATTTCTTATCTATTTCCATCGTGCTATATTCTACCTTAGATTGTGATTGAGTTATAACTCGGTGTTGGCCTCCTTCTGGAGAGTATATTTCATGTTATGTAGTTATAGTTCATGACCTAGAACAGCGTTCTACCGCCGATACTGTGGCGTAGGATGGGCGTTGTTACGTTCTCGTACCCTCACGGTGGGTGTGGGTCGTGACACGTTTTTAGTGGTGGCCCATGCAGGTCGAGTTTATGTAGTGGTATTCGAACTAGAGTATCACTACAGCCTGCAGTAGGATTAGGATATTTTTGGGGTACTCAATCACATTAGGAAAAACTCTTAATCAGATTCCTTTTATCCAATTGCTGCTTATTGATTTCCCTTGAATATAAACTGTCCTCCCTTGATTTTTTGCTTCATTCTCAGTAATTGCTTCTTGTTTTGATCTGTCTTCATGATGGTTATGAAGACACGATCTCATCGCTTCGGTTCGGAGGATACTATCGAGAGGCTGGCCACCTCTCGTCCTGTTCATCAGGGCCTCAAAGTCCGCAGCTTCTGTTGTGTCGACTCAGGTTGGCATTTTTGCTATATTGGAGGTGCACCTCCGTCTGTACAGAGACTTTTTCCTTCATTTTCGGTTTCTCTCAGCAGCAGCAATTCATGCAGCATCAGCAGCAGAGATTTGTACAGTATCAGCATCAGGCTGGAGGAAAACTAGCAGGGCGAGCTATCGTCAGGACAGTCAAGAATGCACAGACCATTGGAGATCTTGCTGCAAGTTCCGTTCTTCTCAATTCCATTCCCGCAATTGTCTTTTATAATTACCTTGAAATCCGATTCCATCTGTTCCTTGTTGATTGATTAATTTTGTCATGTTACTCTTTTGTTGTGTTTGTTTTTTCTTCTGAGAAAATCATATGGGCTAGGTCGCCTAAATCATGGAATCTAGAATCCTCGATAGTCGTGTTAGTTGGCATAGTGAGGACATGTAGTCAGATTTTGGATGTATTCTCGGGTATAGGAATTTAAGGTTTTCGCCGTCGCATGCGGCAGTGCAAAAATTTTAAATACCATGAACCTAGAGGTACGTACCTTAGTCAAGGACTCTGTGATTATCGTAGCCTTGCTCACTAGCATGATGAAGACTCTGGACAACATGATTTTGGACAGACGCATATGATTAACAGATTGTATCTTGAGAAGGTTTAAACATCATACCCTTTTGATTGTTATAAATGACTTAGGATGTAAGCCCCTAAATTTTGGGCTTATTTTTTTCAATTTTATAAATCAATTATTTTGAACAGATATTATTATTTGATTATTATTTGATTTAATGCTCTTTACCGTGACTTGGAATTCTAGAGCATCAGGGATGCCAGTCTCTGGAAACTTCCTTCTCGGAGTTTGTAGTAGACGAGATTATCTTCATTTTGATATATCGTGTCCCACTCGAACTTGTTCCCTTGTATCCTTTTTGCTTCGTGCAAGATCGGGTCAATATTAGACCATTTAATTATTAATTGAATTCCCACTCTTTTCCTTGATCATCATATGCGCGTTACCGTGACTTTTAATTTAGGAGCACCAGACCTGTCATTTTCTCGAAACCAACTTGGCATGCCTGATCTACTCGAGACGCTCTTCACCCATGACCATTGTGTCCCACTCAGACACTCCATTTTGTGCTCCATTTCCTTCGCACAACTTTCGGTTCAATTTAGGCCACTTAATTATCTACCGTGAAACCTGATTTAATTTCCAATTTAATTTTGGGACCCGACATCGACCCAACATAGTCGACCCCAAATAGGGACATGGCCCACATGAAGCCTACTACCCGCCTGACACTTGTGTCCTATTTATTTGAGCCCCCACATGCTACTTATTTACCCATGATTATAAACACCCATTTTAATTCGAATATTGCCCCCTGTCCGATTTTGGCCCAACCCGGCTCCACTGAAACCAACCCCAACTCCATGTTGCCCTCCATCATGACTGTCCATACCCTCACTGATATTTTTCCTCTACCCTAAATATCTCTTTTTATGTAAATATCTAATTCTCTCATTGTATATATATATACACATATATATATACATAATATATATATATACATATATATATATATTATACACACTCTTTCATCCATCACCCTCACTCTCTCACCCATCACCCTCACCAGCACAACAACTCCCCCCCATGTGGCCGACACCCCCATTCTCTCTCTCTATTTTCTCTCTCATTCTCACTCTCCCACTCTCATTATTTACTCACAACTAATTCACTTCACACATTTAACTCTCTCTCTCTCTCTCACCATCACATAACTCTTTTCCCTACCCCTACCCGTACAAGAGAGCAGCACAACCCCCCTTCCATTATTTTCTTTACATTCTCTTCTTCTCCTTCTTCGTGTTCTTCTTTTTCTTTTCTTTTTAACAAACAACACCAACACCATCACCATCTCTTCCACCCCGACGACCGAACCACTGCTCCGCCGCCGTCGTGCTCAGGCCTGGCCTGCCCCGACGCGCGCGCAAGTGCAGCACAGCCGCAGCTGCAGCAGCAGCTTTCCACCAGGGCTGCGACGGCAGCGCACACCGGCAGGCTGCGCGGTGCAGCGTCGCCCGCCGTCGACCGTGGCCGGCCCCCCAAGGCCGGGCGACCTCCGACGAACACCCCCTGGCCACCGCCATCCTCCCCGGCGCGACGCACAGCCTATTCGTGCGTTTTGAACGGAACCCCGTCGACGCGCGCGAGTTTTGAACTCGAAAATGGCGCTTCGTCGCAGCAACTTCGTACCAATTTTTTGGACAATCCGACCGTTGGATCGGTGATTTCTTTGCTCCGTCTCAATCTCGGTATATACCCCTTCATCCCTCTCAAATTTGAACCGTTAATTTCGTCGTTTGATACATCAAAACCGGCCACCAAGTTGACACTTTAAATTGTGTTATTTTTGGACAGTTTTGTGGAGCCGACTTCGTCGACTCGTATCTCCTCCATCGCAGCTCTGTTTTGCGTGCCACCAGTTCCGGTGCACAGCTGGTATAACCCTCTTCCTGCTCCCTTTAGATTTCATTTCAGTTTGAGCTTGTTAGGTCGGTCGAATTCGACGTCAAAATTGGCCGTTCAAATTCTTAGTGTTGTACTTATAAAATTCCATTTTTGAACCCGGGACTCCGGATTCAATTTCTGACACCACTAGTAGACTCGTGGCGTCGTTCTGGCATGTTTTCATATAAAGTTTGCTTGATTTGAAGAACGTGGGCCCTGGCACGCATTTCGGTGCAAAGCGGGTCCCACTTTCTGAGTCAACGGGACTTTTTGACGCCGGCTCATCGGAATCCAATTCCGGATATACCGTTGAGTTCGTATCGTCATTCTGGACTCGTTGACATATAATTTGCTAGGTTTTAGTGGACATTGGTTCTGGCACGCATTTCGGTGCAAGTCGGATACCAATATCCGGGCCAACGGATCATTTTGAGATCGGCTCATCGGAATCCAATTTCGGATATACCGTTGAGTTCGTATCGTCATTCTGGAATCGTTGACATATAATTTGCTATGTTTTAGTGGACATTGGTTTCGGTACGCATTTCGGTGCAAGTCGGATACCAATATCCGGACCAACGGGTCATTTTGAGATCGGCTCATCGGAATCCAATTCCGGATATATCATTGAGTTCGTATCATCATTCTGGACTCGTTGACATATAATTTGCTGAGTTTTGAGGACATTGGCTCCGACATGCTTTTTCGTGCAAATCGGAATTTCAATGTCCCGGTCAACGGACCAATTTGAGATCGGGTCAACGGAATCCAATTCTGGATATACCGTTGGGTTCGTATCGTCATTCTGGATTCGTGGACATATAATTTGTTAGGTTTTGTGCACTTTTATTTTGACACGTTTTTCGGTGCAAAGGGTGTCCAATTGTGGACATCATTTTGGCCCGAAATTACCGTTTTGCCCATGTGTCCAAATTAGACTTTTGGATAGGCTATCCTAGCTGATTTGACCATTCTGGACACGTTGGTGATGTTAGTTTTATCATCCGACAACATTTGTAGATTTCTTCCCTTTTTGTGTCATCCTATTATTATAATATTTTCTCCTTTTGGTTGTTTTAGAGACCCGTCGATTTCAGTGATTTCTAAATCATTGAAATTCATAAGTTGACCTAGTAGATGTTTATAGAGACTAGCTTGACCATGGTTGACTACTTTGACTAGACGTCGAAGTAGAGTCAACAGTTGACCTAGGTTTGATCAGATTTGACTAACGTTGACTTTTTGACCAAAGTCAACTGTACGTCAACCTTGATCCAGTTTGTCTTAGTTGACTTACTTTGACCTAGATGTTTAGTATGTCTTTTGACCCTGATCAGCTCTTGTATTATTTCATCTTTAGGTCTGTGGCTTTACTCTGAACCCAGATTCATATTGACAGCAGGACCCCAGGTGAGTACATTCTCTGATAACTTATTCCCAATTTATGATAACTGTTATGATTCATGTACTTAGTGTTGATATGCTTATTTCCGACACATGGTTCTCACGAATTGGTATTCTTGGATCCCGACGAGAGATGTTTCTCCTTCTTTGGTTGGGATGTATTGTGCAAGCTCCCTTGTAGCTCTTGCTCAATATATGGTCACTGATTCTAGAGAAGGTTCGCGACCTTCTCGTTAGAATCCCGTGCAGTGACGTGTCCTGTTTGGATCCATTCTACCAGTTGGGGTAGGGGGAGTAGTAGCGTATGCCTGTGATCATATCCCCTTGCATTCTTGAACAGTGTGAGTCATATACCGCACTTATGACTTGCCAGGCCGGTTCTCGACAGGTACCCAAGCCGATCACAAGTTGAAACTGCTACTCACACACATTGGATATATGGCTTACCTTGATTGGTGTACATACCATGATTCAGTTCTACTTTCTTGTTCTAGCTCTAGCTCTACAGCTTACCATGCCATGATACATATATGTACACTCCATGATTCATTGTATATGCTCTATTTACAGTCTTATAGCTTTTATTCTATCTTGAGATCTGTTATGAGATATATGTACTCGTTCCATCCTGACCGGATATGTTGACAAATTTTAGGAGTAGTTGTGCCCTCATTATTGGACTTCATGATGTTGCTAGCTGAGGTGGATCTCACTATTCTTCTATGGGAGTTGCCTGGTAGTTATCCTTAGTTAGTCTTGTTGTTCCTTCTTTATCTTTCATGTCTTATGATTATTGTAGATTCTAGTTGTTCTAGTGATATTGTTATTAATTCTTGTCTTATCTTCCTTAGTTTTCGTGATGTGACATGAGTACATTTCTAGTTATAGATTCTTAGATGTTATAGTTAGTATAGTATACTTGACAGCGTTCTACCGCCGATACCGCGGCGTAGGCTGGGCGTGGCCTACGTATTCGTACCCGTATATCCGGGTGCGGGTCGTGACACGCTTTTAGTGGTGGCCCATGCAGGTCAGTCTTTGTAATTAATGCGAAGTCGTGGTAGTACTTGAGCTTATCTGTACTACTACGAGCCTGCCCTAGGATTAAGGTTGAGTAATGGAATAATTTAGGATTTTTGTACTCAGTCACATATTAGGAACTCTTGGTAGATTCCAGGGATGACCCCTGGGAATCTTGTTTCGAAGGCTTTCAAATCTTTTCCCACTTGTTTCCATTCGTCATGATTTCTGAAATATCTGTCCGTATCAAACTTTATTCCTTCTTGGGATGAGTTTGTGGACCCCAGAGGAAGGTATAAATTGGACTTGTATATCATCTAGGTTGGGGAGAGAATATGATTTATCAACCTCATATCATGGTCGAGGTTTGTTTTAGATTATATCATCATTTTTATCTTGACCTAGGTAGTACACTCGGGACTTTTCCTGAGATTTTCCTCTGAACCCTATCTCGGAAGTTGTTTCCGTTGTTTCTATTAACTTACCCTTGACTTGTTGTTGAAATTTAAATCTTAATATTCGTTGTTGACCTTTAATTTTGTTTCGGATAATTCTTTTAAGAATTGAGTTAAGATATCCTGATAAACATATTTTGGATAAGGACGATGAGAACGGTAAGTGTCTACTTTATTTATGGAGTTTAGAATTCATCGCAGTCATATTAGCTAGCGAGACAAGGACATGGAGCCTGATTTGGATATACTATCCTAGTTATGTCATTTAGATTCTCTTGCAGCCATACCGGTTGGCGTGGTAAGGAATCTAGATGACATGATTATAGGGTGTATACCATAGTTATGGACTTCATTGTTTATTACCGCTATGCTTACTGGCGTGGCGAGAATTCTGGCAACATGATTTGGGATAGACATGTATGGTTATCAGATCGTATCTTAAATTGATTCACTTGTTTTAACCTATTGGGCAAGAGCAGTTCTTACTATTACTTCTGTTTTCCTATTCTTCTCTTCCTCATCGCATGATGATTTCCTCACCTTACCCTTACTCCCTCCGTCTTGATCAATTATGTCTTGATTCCACCAATTACCTATCTCGTATCTACTTCTGTCAGCCATACTTTAAAAAAACTTGAAAATTTTAGAATTTTCATATCTTTTTATCTTGGGAGAAATCGAGGAAGTATCATAATCATCCGTCTCGGAGTAGACATTGTTGGTAGTAGTCGAAGCAGAGCGAGATGATTACCCCGGCTTCCTCCTACGATCCCATATTCAGGTTTCTATGATAGCAGAAGCAATTCAATTCTACATCCTTGATTTGTTTATTATATTTTGATATCGTGAGATTGATCCTCTCTGCTTAACCAATCAATTTTGGTCGTCTTGTTTATCGTGCCAAAGAGTCTTGGTTGCTGTCTAGACTCTAGATGACTTCAAATTCCTTTGTGACTTGGGTTCCTTCCTAATTGTGCTTTTAGGACCTTGATTTCGATTTCATGATTTTATCGTCTTTCATAACTGAACTTGGATCTTGATCGTGCTTATTTGACCTATAATTCGATTTCTATCAAATCTATCTCTCAATCGTGCTATTCTCAAATTTTTCTTTCCATTTGCTTCTCTTAGCCTTGTTTTAGATTATGACTATCCGACTTTGATTTTTATGATCTTGATAATCTTAACCCAAAATCTAATTTCATCGAGCTGAAATCCTGTTAATCAATACTTGACTCGATTGTAACCGGACGAAGCTCAAGTTTTGATTTCGTTGTCATATCTAAATCGTGCCCCAATGACTTGACTTATTTCTGAAATCATGCACATATAATTTTGTTCATATCATGATTCTATCGTGCCAAATCCCTCATCGTGCCTGAACAATTGTAAATCGATTTTCTTGATCATGCAAACTCGTCATTCTTGAATCGTGCCTAAAATATTGCCTAAATCTTCTATCATGTTTTAACCCCACTACCAACCTTTAATTTTGAGGACAAAATTTTTATAAGGTGGGTAGGATTGTAAGCCCCTGAATTTTGGGCTTATTTTTTTTCAATTTTATAAATCAATTATTTTGAACAGATATTATTATTTGATTTAATGCTCTTTACCGTGACTTGAAATTCTAGAGCATCAAGGATGCCAGTCTCTGGAAACTTCCTTCTCGGAGTTTGTAGTAGACGAGATTATCTTCATTTTGATATATTGTGTCACACTCGAACTTGTTCCCTTGTATCCTTTTTGCTTCGTGCAAGATCGGGTCAATATTAGACCATTTAATTATTAATTGAATTCACACTCTTTTCCTTGATCATCATATGCGCGTTACCGTGACTTTTAATTTAGGAGCACCAGACCTGTCATTTTCTCGAAACCAACTTGTCATGCCTGATCTACTCGAGACGCTCTTCACCCATGACCATTGTGTCCCACTCAGACACTCCATTTTGTGCTCCATTTCCTTCGTACTACTTTCGGTTCAATTTAGGCCACTTAATTATCTACCGTGAAACCTGATTTAATTTCCAATTTAATTTCGGGACCCGACATCGACCTAACCTAGTCGACCCCAAATAGGAACATGGCCCACATGAAGCCTACTACCCGCCTGACACTTGTGTCCCATTTATTTGAGCCCCCACATGCTACTTATTTATCCATGATTATAAACACCCATTTTAATTCGAATATTGCCCCCTGTCCGATTTTGGCCCAACCCGGCTCCACTGAACCCAACCCCAGCTCCATGTTGGCCTCCATCATGACTGTCCATACCCTCACTGATATTTTTCCTCTACCCTAAATATCTCTTTTTATGTAAATATATAATTCTCTCATTGTATATATATACATATATATATATATATATATATATATATATATATATATATATATATATATATATATATATATATATATATATATACATAATATATATATACATATATATATATATTATACACACTCTCTCACCCATCACCCTCACCAGCACAACAACTCCCCCCCCATGTGGCCGACACCCCCATTCTCTCTCTCTATTTTCTCTCTCATTCTCACTCTCCCACTCTCATTATTTACTCACAACTAATTCACTTCACATATTTAACTCTCTCTCTCTCTCTCTCTCACCATCACATAACTCTTTTCCCCACCCCTACCCGTACAAGAGAGCAGCACAACCCCCCTTCCATTATTTTCTTTACATTCTCTTCTTCTCCTTCTTCGTGTTCTTCTTTTTCTTTTCTTTTTAACAAACAACACCAACACCATCACCATCTCTTCCACCCCGACGACCGAACCGCTGCGCTGCCGCCGTCGTGCTCAGGCCTGGCCTGCCCCGACGCGCACGCGAGCGCAGCGCAGCCACAGCTGCAGCAGCAGCTTGCCACCAGGGCTGCGACGGCAGCGCGCACCGGTAGGCCGTGCGCACACCGGCAGGCCGCGCGGTGCAGCGCCGCCCGCCGTCCGCCGCCGGCCGTGGCCGGCCCCCTATGGCCGGGCGACCTCCGGAGAACACCCCCTGGCCACCGCCATCCTCCCCGGCGCGACGCACAGCCTATTCGTGCGTTTTGAACGGAACACCGTCGGCGCGCGCGAGTTTTAAACTCGGAAATGGCGCTTCGTCGCAGCGACTTCGTACCGATTTTCTGGACAATCCGACCGTTGGATCGGCGATTTCTTCGCTCTGTCTCAATTTTGGTATATACCCCTTCATCCCTCTCAAATTTGAACCGTTAATTTCGTCGTTTGGTACATCAAAACCGGCCACTAAGTTGACACTTTAAATTATGTTATTTTTGGACAGTTTTGTTGAGCCGACTTCGTCGACTCGTATATCCTCCGTCGCAGCTCCGTTTTGCATGCCACCAGTTCCGGTGCACAGCTGGTATAACCCTCTTCCGGCCCCCTTTAGATTTCATTTCATTTTGAGCTTGTTAGGTCGGTCGAATTCGACGCCAAAGTTGGCCGTTCGAATTTTTAGTGTTGCACTTGTAAAATTCCATTTTTGAACCCGGGACTCCGGATTCAATTTCTGACACCACCAGTAGACTCATGGCGTCGTTCTGGCATGTTTTCATATAAAGTTTGCTTGATTTGGAGAACATGGGCCCTGGCACGTATTTCGGTGCAAAGCGGGTCCCACTTTCTGAGTTAACGGGACTTTTTGACGCCGGCTCATCGGAATCCAATTCCGGATATACCGTTGAGTTCGTATCGTCATTCTGGACTCGTTGACATATAATTTGCTAGATTTTAGTGGACATTGGTTCCGGCACGTATTTCGGTGCAAGTCGGATACCAATATCCGGGCCAACGGGTCATTTTGAGATCGGCTCATCGGAATCCAATTCTGGATATACGATTGAGTTCGTATCGTCATTCTGGACTCATTGACATATAATTTGCTAGGTTTTAGTGGACATTGGTTCCGGCACGTATTTCGGTGTAAGTCGGATACCAATATCCGGGCCAACGGGTCATTTTGAGATCGGCTCATCGGAATCCAATTCCGGATATACCGTTGAGTTCGTATCATCATTTTGGACTCGTTGACATATAATTTGCTGAGTTTTGAGGACATTGGCTCCGACACGCTTTTCCGTGCAAATCAGAATTTCAATATCCCGGTCAACGGACCAATTTGAGATCGGATCAACGGAATCCAATTCTGGATATACCGTTGGGTTCGTATCGTCATTCTGGATTTGTGGACATATAATTTGTTAGGTTTTATGCACTTTTATTTTGGCACATTTTTCGGTGCAAAGGGTGTCCAACGGCGGACATCATTTTGGCCCGAAATTACCGTTTTGCTCCTGTGTCCAAATTGGACTTTTGGACTGGCTATCCTAGCTAATTTGACCATTCTGGACATGTTGGTGATGTTAGTTTTATCATCCGACAACATTTGTAGATTTTTTCCCTTTTTGTGTCATCCTATTATTATAATATTTTCTCCTTTTGGTTGTTTTAGAGACCCGTCGATTTCAGTGATTTCTAAATCATTGAAATTCATAAATTGACCTAGTAGATGTTTAAAGAGACTAGCTTAACCATGGTTGACTACTTTGACTAGACGTCGAAGTAGAGTCAACAGTTGACCTAGGTTTGATCAGATTTGACCAACGTTGACTTTTTGACCAAAGTCAATTGTACGTCAACCTTGACCCAGTTTGTCTTAGTTGACTTAGTTTGACCTAGATGTTTAGTATGTCTTTTGACCCTGATCAGCTCTTGTATTACTTCATCTTTAGGTCTGTGGCTTTACTCTGAACCCAGATTCATATTGACAGCAGGACCCCAGGCGAGTACATTCTCTGATAACTTATTCCCAATTTATGATAACTGTTATGATTCATGTACTTAGTGTTGATATGCTTATTCCCGACACATGGTTCTCACGGATTGGTATTCTTGGATCCCGACGAGAGATGTTTCTCCTTCTTAGGTTGGGATGTATTGTGCAAGCTCCCTTGTAGCTCTTGCTCAATATATGGTCACTGATTCTAGAGAAGGTTCGCGACCTTCTCATTAGAATCCCGTGCAGTGACGTGTCCTATTTGGATCTATTCTACCAGTTGGCGTAGGGGGAGTAGTAGCGTATGCCTGTGATCATATCCCCTTGCATTCTTGAACAGTGTGAGTCATATACCGCACTTATGACTTGCCAGGCCGGTTCTCGATAGGTACCCAAGCCGATCACAAGTTGAAACTGCTACTCACACACATTGGATATATGGCTTACCTTGATTTGTGTACATACCATGATTCAGTTCTACTTTCTTGTTCTAGCTCTAGCTCTACAGCTTACCATGCCATGATACATATATGTACACTCCATGATTCATTGTATATGCTCTATTTACAGCCTTATAGCTTTTATTCTATCTTGAGATCTGTTATGAGATATATGTACTCGTTCCATCCTGACCGGATATGTTGACAAATTTTAGGAGTAGTTGTGCCCTCATTATTGGACTTCATGATGTTGCTAGCTGAGGTGGATCTCACTATTCTTCTATGGGAGTTGCCTGGTAGTTATCCTTAGTTAGTCTTGTTGTTCCTTTTTTATCTTTCATGTCTTATGATTATTGTAGATTCTAGTTGTTCTAGTGATATTGTTATTAATTCTTGTCTTATCTTCCTTAGTTTTCGTGATGTGACATGAGTACATTTCTAGTTATGGATTCTTAGATGTTGTAGTTAGTATAGTATACTTGACAGCGTTCTACCGCCGATACCGCGGCGTAGGCTGGGCATGGCCTACGTATTTGTACCCGTATATCCGGGTGCGGGTCGTGACACATTTTTAGTGGTGGCCCATGCAGGTCAGTCTTTGCAATTAATGCGAAGTCATGGTAGTACTTGAGCTTATCTGTACTACTGCGAGCCTGCCCTAGGATTAAGGTTGAGTAATGGAATAATTTAGGATTTTTGTACTCAGTCACATATTAGGAACTCTTGGTAGATTCCAGGGATGACCCCTGGGAATCTTGTTTCGAAGGCTTTCAAATCTTTTCCCACTTGTTTCCATTCGTCATGATTTCTGAAATATCTGTCCATATCAAACTTTATTCCTTCTTGGGATGAGTTTGTGGACCCTAGAGGAAGGTATAAATTGGACTTGTATATCATCTAGGTTGGGGAGAGAATATGATTTATCAACCTCGTATCATGGTCGAGGTTTGTTTTAGATTATATTTCACCATTTTTATCTTGACCTAGGTAGTACACTCGGCACTTTCCCTGAGATTTTCCTCTGAACCCTATCTCGGAAGTTGTTTCCGTTGTTTCTATTAACTTACCCTTGACTTGTTGTTGAAATTTAAATCTTAATATTCGTTGTTGACCTTTGATTTTGTTTCGGATAATTCTTTTAAGAATTGAGTTAAGATATCCTGATAAACATATTTTGGATAAGGACGATGAGAACGGTAAGTGTCTACTTTATTTATGGAGTTTAGAATTCATCGCAGTCATATTAGCTAGCGAGACAAGGACATGGAGCCTGATTTGGATATACTATCCTAGTTATGTCATTTAGATTCTCTTGCAGCCATACCGGTTGGCGTGGTAAGGAATCTAGATGACATGATTATAGGGTGTATACCATAGTTATGGACTTCATTGTTTATTACCGCTATGCTTACTGGCGTGGCGAGAATTCTGGCAACATGATTTGGGATAGACATGTATGGTTATCAGATCGTATCTTAAATTGATTCACTTGTTTTAACCTATTGGGCAAGAGCAGTTCTTACTATTACTTCTATTTTCCCATTCTTCTCTTCCTCATCGCATGATGATTTCCTCATCTTACCCTTACTCCCTCCGTCTTGATTAATAATGTCTTGATTCCACCAATTACCTATCTCGTATCTACTTCTGTCAGCCATACTTTAAAAAAAAACTTGAAAATTTTAGAATTTTCATATCTTTTTATCTTGGAAGAAATCGAGGAAGTATCGTAATCATCCGTCTCGGAGTAGACATTGTTGGTAGTAGTCGAAGCAGAGCGAGATGATTACCCCGGCTTCCTCCTACGATCCCATATTCAGGTTTCTATGATAGCAGAAGCAATTCAATTCTACATCCTTGATTTGTTTATTATATTTTGATATCGTGAGATTGATCCTCTCTGCTTAACCAATCAATTTTGGTCGTCTTGTTTATCGTGCCAAATAGTCTTGGTTGCTGTCTAGACTCTAGATGACTTCAAATTCCTTTGTGACTTGGGTTCTTTCCTAATTGTGCTTTTAGGACCTTGATTTCGATTTCATGATTTTATCGTCTTTCATAACTGAACTTGGATCTTGATCGTGCTTATGTGACCTATAATCCGATTTCTATCAAATCTATCTCTCAATCGTACTATTCTCAAATTTTTCTTTCCATTTGCTTCTCTTAGCCTTGTTTTAGATTATGACTATCCGACTTTGATTTTCATGATCTTGATAATCTTAACCCAAAATCTAATTTCATCGAGCTGAAATCCTGTTAATCAATGTTTGACTCGATTGTAACCGGACGAAGCTCAAGTTTTGATTTCGTTGTCATATCTAAATCGTGCCCCAATGACTTGACTTATTTCTGAAATCATGCACATATAATTTTGTTCATATCATGATTCTATCGTGCCAAATCCCTCATCGTGCCTGAACAATTGTAAATCGATTTTCTTGATCGTGCAAACTCGTCATTCTTGAATCGTGCCTAAAATATTGCCTAAATCTTCTATCATGTTTTAACCCCACTACCAACCTTTAATTTTGAGGACGAAATTTTTATAAGGTGGGTAGGATTGTAAGCCCCTGAATTTTAGGCTTATTTTTTTCAATTTTATAAATCAATTATTTTGAACAGATATTATTATTTGATTATTATTTGATTTAATGCTCTTTACCGTGACTTGGAATTCTAGAGCATCAGGGATGCCAGTCTCTGGAAACTTCCTTCTTGGAGTTTGTAGTAGACGAGATTATCTTTATTTTGATATATCGTGTCCCACTCGAACTTGTTCCCTTGTATCCTTTTTGCTTCGTGCAAGATCGGGTCAATATTAGACTATTTAATTATTAATTGAATTCCCACTCTTTTCCTTGATCATCATATGCGCGTTACCGTGACTTTTAATTTAGGAGCACCAGACCTGTCATTTTCTCGAAACCAACTTGTCATGCCTGATCTACTCGAGACGCTCTTCACCCATGACCATTGTGTCCCACTCAGACACTCTATTTTGTGCTCCATTTCCTTCGCACAACTTTCGGTTCAATTTAGGCCACTTAATTATCTACCGTGAAATCTGATTTAATTTCCAATTTAATTTTGGGACCCGACATCGACCCAACTTAGTCGACCCCAAATAGGGACATGGCTCACATGAAGCCTACTACCCGCCTGACACTTGTGTCCCATTTATTTGAGCCCCCACATGCTACTTATTTACCCATGATTATAAACACCCATTTTAATTCGAATATTGCCCCCTGTCCGATTTTGGCCCAACCCGGCTCCACTGAACCCAACCCCAGCTCCATGTTGCCCTCCATCATGACTGTCCATACCCTCACTGATATTTTTCCTCTACCCTAAATATCTCTTTTCTTCGATTCGATCTACCGGGAGGTATAAATCCCTTCTCCTTTTTATTTTCTCATGCATATAGGTCTATTTGAACCCATAGGAATGACCCCCATGGTTGTATCTCCATTTGTGTCCATTTTGTGTCCATTTGGAGGTCATATGAGTGTCCTTTGTGTTGTGGTTGTGTCCATGTGGAAAAATCCTAAATTTGGACACACTATGTGTTGTTGTTATGTATGAATGAATTATTACATGTTTAATCTCATATTTTTGTATTGGAGATGTGTTCTATAGTGTCTCATATATATATTAGTGTAGAGAGTGAGTTCTTGATATATTATGTTATATACTTGTGTTCTTTTGTTTCAAACTACCCAAATTCGTCATAATTTTTATCCACGTTTTTAGTAGCAATAGCAACTTAGAAATGTCATAACTTTTAGCTTAAAAATCCGATTTATTTCCCCTTTTTTTTAAAAGAACCGTATCGAAGTTAGATTTCCAAATATATATTTTAATAAGCCAAATTCTTTCTGTAACTTTCTGTAGAATTATTTGAGTGTCAGCTGTACGAAAGACGAACGCGTTTCGGTATTTTTGCGATTCCGGGAGCTTTCGGATACGAAAATGCGATCCGTTTGAAGTTTAGGAAAGCTAACATGAAGTACTACAACATACTTTAATCCTAGAATTTAGTGAATGCCCAATTGGTACAGTATTGGTTTTAAGTAAAAGAGTGACTATACGATATATGTATTTTGTGTAACCTATGAGCCTATGTAGTATGGATATTAAATGAATATAGAGTATGTAATGCATGATATGTTAGATGAATAAAATGATATATATATGATATATATCCTCTTTACATTAATGTATATATATGGTTGAATACAAGCATGTAGGAATGCAATTAATGTAATATATGTAAGCAATGCATAAATGTATGAATGAAAGAATGATATACAATGCATGCATGAAAGTATATAATGAATGCTAGATATAAATGCAAGGTATATATGTAATGATAGATATGAATGCATAATGTATAAATATTGTAAATGCAATATCAGATTTCATATGTAGACATAGAACCAATGCATAGCTGATATTTAGATTGAATGTTAGTTCATTTTAGGTTGTTCGAATACTGAACTGTCCATGTAAGCATATATACCTTCCTTTTCCTATTGCCATGCCAATTTCAGTTTTCAATATAGTGGAATGTCTATGAATGTAATGTTAACCTTCAACCCCTTAATTCGAAATGTTAGTTAATTTCAGTATTAGACAATGCATGAGCTGTATGCATATGGGATGTTGGCTTAATGGCAGATTTCAGATAACATGGTTCATTTTATGTGGTTAGTTACACCAGTTTATGGGATAGCTCACTTTAGTTTATATGTAAATGTGGAACTAAACTGAGAATGAACTTCACCCTCTGCACAAGGACACCCCACTCTATATCAACCACCATGCCATGTAACCCTTCTCTAAATGATTGCTATAATATATATAGATTTATGTAAAGTATAGATGCATGTTAGTTATAACTTAAATAGTCTCTACTCTAATGTATATAGATGTATACTTGTAGCCATGCATGTTAAGTATAATACATGTGTAATGTTGATGGGTTAGCTTTGTGCCATGTGTAGTGTAAACTCATAACTAGTGTTGATTTCTCTTTTCATGTACACCTCCATGTTCACACACACACACATAGCTTTACATATTATATATATATATATATATATATATATATATATATATATATATAAAAATATATATATATATATATATATATATATATATATATATATATATATATATATATATATATATATAATGTTGAATATGCATGAATGTGATGTATCTTGATATGTGACTTGTGTTGGCTTGTATAGCCTTGGATTTGTATGGTGTGTACTAGCTAGGGTAGACTGGTTAGGCCTAGTGAGACTTCATTGAGTCTATGTTGACCCAGTTGACCTAGCTTTGACTAGATAGTTGACTAGAGTTGACCAAGTGTTGACTTTAGCCTAGTTTGACCTAGACAGCATGTAGATGCATTGTAGCAGTCTATTTCCTTATTTTAGACATGTTGTAACTTATGTTGCTCTGATTAGGAGACAGACACCTCTCCTCAGGCAGTACACCCTCTTCGGACATTCAGTTATCAGACGAGTACATTCTCTGACCGTTTCATACTTGTCTGGATTTACATTTTTGCTCTAGATTACTGTACTTGATGCTGACACGTTGTTATCACGGATTGGTACTATACGGATCTTCTTTTTGGGATGTTATCCCCTTGTATTCACTAGATACATATTGTGATGTGCATTTCACTTCCATATTGTATTTATTGAATACCTATATCCTTGTATACTCCTTGTGCATATTGTACTCTCAGTATCACATGAGTCCCAGGGATAGACCATTGTACACTATTGTATAACATTGTACAACTATTGTATAACATTGTACATCTATTGTATAATATTGTACATCCATTGTATAACATTGTACACTATTGTGCAAGATAACGTAACTAGAGTGGATCCTTGTGTACTGATTGGGGAGGGGGAGTAGAATTGGTTATGTAATCAAATCCTATTGTACAAGATTGTATAACTATTGTATATGTCTATTGTACACCCACGTACAATGGAGTTACCATTGTATTTTCCTAGACCGTTTACATAACCATATTGTACTCTAAATCACAGTAGGCTTACAGTTCTTACTTATCATATTTAGATATTTCCTGTTATCAAATTTCTACTGTTTTTCATATACTTCTTTCTTTCAGCGTTTCATGTACCTTACTCTATTGCATGCTTTATATTTCCTAACATGATATGAACTGCGTGAGATATTTTGTGCTCGCTTCCGTCCTGACTGGACCTGTTAAAAATTTTACAGAGAATGATGAAGAACCCTGCACCCTTACTTGGAGTTTGCCTAGTTGACACTCGCGACCTGGACCCCTGGGGAGGTTCAGGCAGCTGCTCAGGATGATACCTTGTATAGTGTAGATAGCTTAGACTATCCTCTCTTTTTATGTTTAAATTGTTGTCTTTATTTTCAGAGTTGTATATTTTATAGATGTTGAGACTTGTATTCCATTTCTGCTGTACCTCAGTTAAGGATTTCTTATCTATTTCCATCGTGCTACATTCTACCTTAGATTGTGATTGAGTTGTAACTCGGTGTTGGCCTCCTTCTGGAGAGTATATTTCATGTTATGTAGTTATAGTTCATGACCTAGAACAACGTTCTATCGCCGACACTGCGGCGTAGGCTGGGCGTTGTTACGTTCTCGTACCCTCACGGTGGGTGCGGGTCGTGACACGGAGCGACTTCCCACCATCCCAGGTGGTTTTGTAATTTTGGTTGTATAAACAAGGGATGAATGTATGGAATGGCTATCTCGTCGACGTTCATTTTGTAATGGGGTCAGTTTATAAAAAAGTCCGCGCGGCGCCCTTATATCGAGTCTGTAAAAATGATGTTCATTATCAATAAAGCTTTAAATTTCCTTTTCTATAATGTGTGTTCAATTTACTCTGCGTATTCTTTTGTTGTTGTGTTTCGGATAACCTTATGACTATGCCTTGTGCGAGCGCAACTTAGGCTTGCACGGCATCACGCCCGGGGACGACTATCGATTCTACGGAATCGGGGCGTGACAAAGTCCCCGCTTAACCCGTACTATCATCCAGCACAACTATACCCTGTTTCCTCCTAGGCTGAAACGGTCCCGTGGCCCCGGGTTGCCGTTCGAGAAAACTATCGCCTTGTCGACCAGTTGTCCTTGACCGTACAATAGCAAATTTAGTTATTAAGGTATAGCCTACATTCTCTTTGAAAACTTGATCATTTTACCGTGTTCGTGCCCTTGTATTCATTTTTTCTTCCGCAACAACACTAACGATTTACTTAAGAAGGGGTCGAGAAGAGAAGGGTCAGCCACTCACTTTGAGTTTACTTCGGCGAGAGAACTTGTTGGCCGCGCTAGACGTCGCCTACGCGATTACTTGAAATCGCACAAGCAACCGATTGGAACACTACATTATTCAAGGAGTTCGATAGAAAATGCGAGTTCGAAATACAAGCCATGAAAACCATCGAAAACATTCACGAAAGCGCGCATTCAGAAAACAAAGCCAAAACCAACGCAAACGGCGTGAAAAGCAGAGCAACGGGAGGTCTCTCCCGACTCAGCCGCAGAGTCAATCCTCGAGGCGCAACCCGCTGAATATGGGACTTGGTTCCGAAGAAGACATTCCATAACGAGGAATGGATCTTAATTCAACCGTTCCCGTTCGATCGACTCGGTCGATCCCGACCTATCGGTCCTGACCGAATCGATAGCGACAGTGTTCCTTTCTCACGCACCCCGTGGACAGAGTACGGGGCACGATGTAGGGACGGGGCACTACAGGTATTTTGTACCTTGGGTGCAGGGCATCGGCCTTCTGTTTGGACCGCTTCACGGAACTCAGAGCTCACCTCGGCTAATTAATTTAATTAATTTTTTGTAAGAGCATAAGCCCAGTTTTTTCTTTATTTTCTGTGGCCCTGTAATTGTGTAGTGTAGACTTTCTACTTTATTTTTTGGGTTTTGTTGTTGGCGTAGCTAGGCGCATAATAAAAATTGGTTATTAATTATTTTGTATAAAATTAATAAGGATTTATCACATTTAATTAAAATAGATAAATTACTAGTAAGTTAACAAGTCTATGATTTTATCATTTAAAGAAAGTTAGTTTTATATATATTATTAAAAATACAAGTTTTGCCAATTAAATTGTAATTTGCTATTTTTTTTCCAATAAATCAGTAATCGGTTTATCTTGTTAATTGATAACAAATATAGTTTACGACGTTAGATGGATTTCGGTAGATTAATTAAATAACTTAAAACCTGGCTAGGGTCTGTTTCTAGAAATTGCAACTAGCACACCTAGATATGGTTTTCTCTATGGTTCTAAGTCAGGGTTCTCAACTGTAGGGTTTTAAGGACGTATTTGACTTCCTCTCCGATACCGACATCCTGTTCCAGTCATTAACAAAGGCAAGTTACGATTATGTTTTCTTGCATTTTATTTAGTAATTGTCAAGTTGCATGTTTAAACCACATTGCTACACGAAACCCTCTCCTAGGATTCAAATATTGATTGATATTGATTATGGGGATATTGGAGGAATAGTGTAGCGTTTATGACCAATACCCCTCATATTACATATTGTTATTGTGCGAGCTTACCCCTTTTACACACGGGGATAAGCCGTATCGCGTCGCTAGGATGCTATTGTACAGCCCAAGCCGGTCATAGACGTTACATATTCAAATCACATTATTTCAAGTATTAAATTGTTAAATTGCTGAAAAATATTGTTTCAACTGTTTAGCTTGCACTTTTTCGTTATTATTTGAAATGTGAGGTACATACTCGTACTTGCTCCTTTCCTGACTAGATCCTCCAATAGGTGATATTGATGACGATGAGCTATTGTACAATAGCTATTATGATCCAGTGCTATACCCTGCGGTGTTACCAGAGTCTCCCTTGGAGGACGCGGATCCTGAGGCCGAAGAGCCGACCGTTTAGCTAGTTGCTATTTTCTTATTTTCTAGTTTCATTATGTTGGAGATTGTAGACTTTTGGTTTCAGTGTTTATTTTAGTATTTTTTTTTCCAGTTGTATTTCTCTTTGTTGAATAAAAGTTTTAAATATTCGTAAATTCGTGTTGTGACAAATGTATAAATGTTGTTGAGATTACCTGCAAATAAAAATAGCTTACTGTCGTCGTCTCATAACGGTGCAGGCTGGACATGATCCGATTCGACCCAACAATTTGGGATCGGGTCGTGACAGAACGATAAAATTCTTTGTGGGCAAGAGAGAACTTGAGTGTTGTAGCCAACCTGGCAAATTCAGTTGGGCTATTGAAAGTCTTTGTAATCTCAGTTCGAATATCAATAAAGAGAATTGTTTCGTATACTCTGTTTTCCTTTCGTTGTTAATATCAACTCAAAGATAACCATTTGAGAACTTGTCATCTTGCCTTGCACGAGTGCAACTCCAGGCTTGTGCGGCATCATGCCCCCTGCGAGGACGATGATTCGGATGATTTCTGGTCGGGGCGTGACAACCAGCACCCCCTCCGCCGCACCCCCGCTTCGTCGCGCCCCCGCTCTGCCGCGCCCTAGCTCCGCCCCCCTCCCTCTCCATCACCATCACCAGCACCTTCACCAACCCCACCATCACCACCACCATCGCTTCTCCCCCCTCCCCGACCTCGTCGCGACGAGGTCGGGGAGGGGGCGGAGCAGCGACGAGTTCGGAGAGGGGGGGGGGGGCAGCGGTGAGGTCAGGGAGGGCGGACATCAGCTAGGTCGGGAAGGGGGCGAAGCAGCGGCGAGGTCGGAGAGGGGAGGTGGCAACAGCGAGGTCGGGGAGGGGGTGGCAGCGGCGAGGTCGAGGAGGTCGGGGGGAGCAACGGCGAGAAACACGGGAAAGAAGGCAACGGGTCAGGGGTATTTTTGTCAAAAAAATTGGGTCAACCCAGTTGACCGTCCAAATTGAACGAAAACCATCAAAAGTGGAGAATGAATTACAATAGTGTAAAGCTGTGGGATATATCTTAAATAAGGCTAAACAAAGTAAGGTGCCACTCAAAAAATTTCAAAAAAAATTACTTTTAAGTGAGTGCACCTGCGACTGGTGGTCCCACTCCCATGAAAGGGAAGCTATTAATGTGGCATAATTGTTTATGAGAGGAGAGTCTGAGAGAAAAAATAGATTGATTTCAAATATGTGTAAGATGATTCAAATTAAATATCTATAAAATATAGTCAAAAGTACTTGACTACTGAACTAAGCTTTAACAATTCTTTTATAATATAATATAAAAATGGGTGGAGACATAAGCTCATAAGCTGGACGGCTTCAATCATGGGGGGAGGATAATTTTTCACATATTTTCGAAGGTGGCCCAGGGATAGGTGGTGTCGAGTACAAGACGCCGTGTGCGGTGACGAGTGAGAGTTTGTATGAATTGCAATGAAGTATCGTACATATACGTCGAAAAAATTGTAATAATTTAAGCCTAGTTCTCCACACCAAACTATTAATAAAGGATTTTTCTAAGGACACCATACTTTTTATTTTGGGCTAACACAAAAATATTTAAAAAAAATTACAAATTTGTCATCCATTTTTTTACTTGGACTAGTCCAATTTTTTTCAGCAAGTAGGACTGCCAATATGCTGGAACTGCCAGCAAGTTGGCAGTCCTAACATTATGTTAGGATTGCCAACTTGCTGGCAGTCCTAATATGTTAGGACTGCCAACAAGTTGGCAGTCCTCGGAGAAGAAGAAGAAGCAGCAGCAGCAGCAGCAGCAACTCAACGCCGACATCCTGGGCGACGACATCTTCAACGCCGACGACGAGTCGTGGCGGAGCCAGAGAAGGAAGGCCCAAATCTTGACCGGCCACTCGCAGTTCCGGTCCTTCGTCGCGACGTGCACCCGGGAGAAGGTGGAGGGCGGGCTGGTCCCCCTCCTGGGCCGGCTCACGGAGCGGGAGGCGGTGGTGGACCTGCAGGACGTGTTCCTCAGGCTGACCTTCGACATGACCTGCAACCTGGTGTTCGGCGTCGACTCCGGCTCCTCGTCCTCTCCTTCGTCCTCTACTTCCTCTCCGACGTCGACACCGCACCCACATCCGCTGGAGGAAGGAGGAGGAGGAGGAGGAGGAGGAAGGAGGAGGAGGAGGAGGAGGAAGGAGAAAAACTCTAATATTGGGTTACCCCCAAGTAATTTTTGGGCTGCCTCCAGTAAAAGTTCCTCAAACTTGGACTGTCTCCTAGTAAGTGATAGCCCCAAGTAAAATAGGATGTGCCCTTAAAAAAACCCTTAATAAAATATTATCAAAATAGATGTCGAAAAGAAGGTCGATGTTTAGAGAACTTTGCAAGGGCGCCGAGCGTGATGGGAGTGAGAATTTGTGGTGTGTATGAGTGTCAAGCATAAACATCGGACTATTGTAACAAGTTAAGTCACTCTCTTGTTTACATATTACCTTAGGCCTGTTTGGTAAGCCGTATTTAGAGTTAAATTTTAGAATTTTATAAATTTGAAGTCAAATTTATGAAATTCTATGTTTGGTTGGAGAT
Organism: Iris pallida; assembly: GCA_029216955.1. Classification (NCBI taxonomy): domain Eukaryota; kingdom Viridiplantae; phylum Streptophyta; class Magnoliopsida; order Asparagales; family Iridaceae; genus Iris; species Iris pallida. Next base: position 10,590,468 of record JANAVB010018196.1, read on the forward strand.
GGATTTGGATATGAAAAGTATGACAAAATCTAAATTTTGTATTTGGAAGAAAGATGTTAGATTTGGGAGAAAAAAATTAGTTATTTTTTAATAATTTCGTTAAAATATTTAATTTATAGTTTATTCAAAATTAACTAATAGTTAATTAAAAATTAGTCAATACTATTATTTTAAAATTTTTTTTTTTATAAATAAAAATTAGTTATCGATTTTAGTAAAAATAAAATAAACTAATAGTTAGTTTTCATAATTATAATCTAAGTTAATAATTTATTAATCAATAATTTATAATAATATTAAGTAACAATTAATAATTTTATTAACATAATTATAATAAATTTATTAATTATAACTGTAATCTTAATTAATAATTTATTAATTAATATCAAATTATAATCATAATTAATAATTTATTAGTCTTATTATAATATTAAATTTATAATTTAATAATTAATATATTATCATAGTTTAATTAAAAATTAGCTAACAGTTAATTAAAAATTAGTCATTATTATTATTTTTAAAATTTATAACTAAAAATTAGTTATTATTTTAATAAAAAATAACTAATAGTTAGTTATCATAAATTATTATCGGTATTAATAAATTACTTTTTAATAATTTAATAAATAATATATTATTAAAATTTTAATTCATAATTTATTAATCATCATTATATCATAATGAATAATTTATTAATCATAACTATTATCATAATCATAATAATAATTTATTTATTAATCATAACTATAATTATAATAGCTAATTAAAAATTTATTTATTATTGTATTAATTATAATAATAATTAATAGCTAATTAATAATTTATTAATCATCATTATAATCATCATTATATGTTAATTAATAATTTATTAATCATCATTATATCTTAATTAATAATATATATTTATTATTTTATTAATCATAATAATAACTTAATTATTAATCATAACTATAATTTTAATTTTAATAGCTAATTAATAATTTATCAAATCCTATGTTTGGTTGAAGTTGGATTTGGATTTGGAAATTCATGATTTGGATTTGGATTTAGATTTGAATTTTGGATTTCCAAATCCAAATCCAAATGTAAATCCATTGTACCAAACAAGTCTTAATAGGGTTAATTTGGAACCAAAATCCGCTAGAATAAAATTAGCTTTATTTTAGAATTTAGAGATTAAAAAGTTAGAATTTGGATTTAATATTGGGGTTCCATAAAAGAAGGAATTGGAGTTTTACAAAAAGATTTAAAAAACATTGAAGTTTTGTTTGACTTTAGTTTTAATGGCATTTTGGTGTTAAAAGAGAATTTTGTTTAACTTAAAAAACTTCTAAAACGGAGTTTGTAAACCTCATTCCTAAACGCACCAAAAAGCGATAACATGGTTAATAAAAGTTTTTCGTGAAAAAAGTTGTTTTGCTCCTTTGTTATTGTAATAGTAGTCCTATCAATTGGGTCGGACCGGCCCAGTTTGACACGAGTTCGGTCAAAAAAATGATCTATATGCTGGTCCGTCCGTTTAATCGTAGACTCAGACTAGTCCGGCCCAATATATTGGGTTGTGCCAGGTCAGATATATTGGCCTATAAAATGGGCCCATCCTGAACCCCAGGTCCAGCCCGATCCGGCCTGACCCGAGGCCCAGCCATAAGATAGGTTCATAAATATTTGCAGAAGCTTTTGTAACCTTTACTATGTAGGGATACTTCTGTCACTGTAAAGTCCTGGAATTGGATAATGCTGATTCACAAAAGATTGTTAGTGGACTAACTAAGACTCTTGATCTGGTAGCAAAGTAACATATTCTTTATGCTGATCTGCAAAGGGGCTTAATTCATTGCATCAAAGGTTGGGTTGAATCAAGTAGATTCATATTACAATGATGGTGATAGATTACAGTCCCTTGAGATAACGTCCCAACCCCACCACACTGAAGTGACATCTGGCCACATGGAACCTTCCGATCCGAATCAAACTTCATTAAGTTCTTATTATATGACAGATAATATGGATCATGATTTGAATTTAGGTGATAATTTTTCTCGTGAAACTGGAAATGATAGGCCAGGTCTGCCTCGGCCCGATAGTGCGTGGGCCTGAGAGGCACGACCCGACCCACCCAAAATCAGGTCGGACCGTCCCGGCCCACTTGACAGCTCTACCCACCGCCAATTAAAAACCTCCAAAAGGATGCATAAACGGGTCGGATTAAGTCGTGACCCGCTTTCGGAGCTCCGAAAAGAACAAAACCCTTCCTTCTTGCAGCCGCCGAAAGAACCCCGCCGAAACCTTCTTCTTCTTCCTCTGAATTCCTTAAAAAAGAAAGAAAGAAAGAAAGAAAGAAAGAAAGGAGAAGAAGTATGCTGTACATAGTCGGACTGGGCCTCGGCGACGAGAGGGACATCACCGTCAGAGGCCTAGAGGCCGTCAGGAGCAGCCACAAGGTCTACGTGGAGGCCTACACCTCTCTCCTCTCCTTCGGCCTCTCTCCCGATGGCCTATCCAAACTCGTAATAATTTTATTTTTTCATTAACCTTTTTTTTTCACTTCCTTTGCAGATAGACCCTTGCTAGAATTTTATTTACTTATTTTTGGTTCTGTGTGGGCACAGGTGGAATTGTATGGGAAGGAAGTCACGGTTGCCGACAGGGAGATGGTGGAGGAGCGCGCCGACGCGATGCTCTCCGAGGCTGCCGACACCGACGTCGCTTTCTTGGTCGTAGGGGACCCTTTTGGGTGGGTGACCTTATTTATTTATTTATTTGTTTATTTTTTTTATTTAGGCCAATGCTAAGAGTACTGCACAAAGTGTCGGTGGCTGTCACCGTTCCTACAAACTGTCAAAATTTTGACAGTCCTGACAGTCCGGTGCGTATCCAAGACTCGGGACTGAAAATGGTGACAGCCACTAATACATTGTGTAGTGCCCTTAGCATTGACATTGTTTATTAGTTTTTGTTTCACATACCCTACTCATGTAACATGTGGAGTGAAAGCAGGGGGCGACAATCATGTCTTGTCTAATTGGGGTCGTCCCGTTAATGCTCAACTCGGAACCCGTTTATGTTTGGCCCCTTTTAGGTTTTGATAGAATCCGGGATGCCTAAAAAAGGGGTCAAACGAACGGCCCACTTGATCCGTTAAGGACGTAGCCCTGATTTTTCGTGCGGCAATGGCCGCGGTCATCGTCTGACTTGTTGCCGACGACATGATCACAACAAAATGGTTGATGGTCACATGGGTGTTGAGTGAGGAGTGCGGGTCATTAGAGACATCCATCGAGACAATTGTGTGAGGAGGTGGAGCTGTCCTCTGTGCGAGGAGGAAGAAGAAGGCATACATTAGGGTTAATAGACAAGGAAGAAATGGAGAGAGGAAGAGGAATAAGAGGAGGGTCGTTGTTGTGGAGTGAGTGAAAAAAGTTTGATTGCCGTTAGCTTCTTTTCATCTACCATATAAATGGGTTGAACGGATCAACACCCTAGACCCAGAGACGGAACCTGTTTATTTAACAGGTTTTACTTGTTCTCATCTACCATATAAACCGCTTTACTGTCTTAGATAGATACCAAGCATATTTCTGATTGCATTGTAGACGTTGTGGCATGTTTTACAATTTTTAAGGTGAGAATTGCATAAACAGTTCACTTTCTTAGTTTGCTTAATAGTTTTGAGTGTTCATAGCTCATAATCTCTCTAAAAGGTTTATAGTTATGTAGGTTGTTGATAGATATTAAAGAAGTTTATTTCTATTTCTGATGTTTTACTCTGAAAATTATTCCATATGTTATCCACTATCCATCTTGGAATACAGAGCAACTACACATACTGATCTGGTTGTCCGGGCAAAAAAACTAGGGTTGAAAGTTGAGGTGATACACAATGCATCAGTTATGAATGCAGTTGGAGTTTGTGGCTTGCAACTTTATCGCTATGGTGAGACTATTTCCATTCCTTTCTTCACCGACACGTGGAGACCAGACAGTTTCTATCAAAAGATTCAACAAAATCGACGTCTTGGATTGCATACTCTTTGTTTGTTAGGTGCGTCTACAATTTATCTACTCTTCATTTATAAATCTGACTGTTTACAGATTTGTTATCAGCACTCACTTATATAGCTAATAGCTAAAGCTCTGTATCATAGAAACATGTTTGACTTTTTATGCTTGAATTATATACACGGAGTCTGTTATACACTGTACAATATGTGTCAAATCAGATGCGTTCCAAATTTCTTGAAGGATTATGACCTCATTTTCCTTCATATACAATTAAATGGTATTTACTAGGGGTGAGCATTCGGTTAATTTGGTTCCAACTGAACCGAGTAACCGAAAACTGAATAAGCAAAACTAAAACCGAACCGAGATGACCCATAACCGAATCAAACCGCACCGAGATGGCCCTTAATCGAATCAAACCGAACCAAATTAAATCGGTTCGGTTTTCGGTTTATTCGATTTTTCGGTTTTTTTTGCGCTTTTTTTGGTTAATATATATATAGTAACTAAATATACCTAGATATATTTACTCTCTCTCTCTCTCTCTCTCTCTCTCTATATATATATATATATATATATATATATATATATATATATATACACTCTATATAACTATTTTCTTATTCGGTTTTGGACCGAAACCCAAAACCGAAATCGAATAAGAAAATTTAGTATTTTTAAAACCGAACCGAATCTCTTATTCGGTTTGGTTTGGTTTTCGGTCCAAAACCGAATAATGCTCACCCCTAGTATTTACCTTTGAGTACATATGAAAAATACTTTGGATTTCTCAACGTATGGATTGCGGTTAGATTAACAAGCTGCATTGTGCTCTCTTAACCTGTGACATACTAATAATTAAAAAGGCAGAATTCAAGATAGGGATGTACTTTCAGATATCTGTGAGTCATTCTTAGTATCGATGTACTTTGTATAAAATGTCTAATTTCAGAGCTACCATATTAAATTTTCTGCTTTGATGTGTGCATATTCCTCTAAACAGTGTTATCTGTTAATTCTTCTCACCAAGATTGATTGTGGCATGGTGGTAAATTCTATTTGCAGCAATGCAGAAGGCCTGGGTTCAGAATCTGTTCATATCTAAAACCTACGGCTTTTCCTTTTTGTTTTTTGTAAAAAAAATCAAACATTTATCCTGTAATTCACTTCTTTTGACCACAACTAATGACAGCTGTTGACAGCATTTTGATTCAGAATTTCAGATACAAGTTTGTTAGCATTTGAGATTGCGGTCCAGTGCAATTGAGTGTCACTTTTTTTGTATTATATCTTGTTATGCAGCCTTTCATTCAAATTGGGTAATACTAGATCACATTATTGAATTTTACAGCTGAAGCGTGAGCATCTGTCTCATCTAGAAAGTCACATGAGAGGTTATAGATTTCCTAGTTAATCCAATCATGAACATAAGAGAAATATATGGAGTATACAACTCGATGAAATGAATCTTTCCACTAAGAATCAACTTCAGTAAGAAATGAGATTACTTCTACGAATTTACCATTTCTAACACCCGGCACAAGTTCTACAAAAATCAACTTGAACCTGTCCCAAATTATTATCGTACTTTCCTATTAAGAAACCATCTTGCCAAGTGATTAATAGGTAGTTCAATAAAAAATAGACCCAGTAGAGATGACATGTCATGTTACTGTATGTTCCTTTGTGCACAAAAATGTGGTCTCTTATATATGATGGATATGCTTTCAGAGAAATTTCTCAAATATCTTTCCCTTTTCCTATACTTGGAACTTTCTTTTCATACATAAAAAATGTGTGGAAATAATCATTCATGGAAATAATCAAGCTTCAATTAGGATTTCTAGATCTTGTTTGATTCCCATGATCCTATTTGTTAGTTGGTATCAGTAACTGGCTTCTAGTATCACCAATATTTCGTCACATTCTTATCACACCTGAGGCATCTGACATTTTTGGGTGTTAAGTGTCTTAGGTAGTCTATATTATTAAGCAAGATGGATTATTCTTTTGGTAGGCACACCTTACCTGTGTATTCTATATATATCGTAAATTTTATTTTATCCATCACCAAATCCCTATGTTGTGTGGGATACTTGAATGGAGGTGCCATACCCATGTTTTATATGTATCACATACTTGGACTCACTGATTACTGGAGGATACTTACTAGGTATACTTATCAATGAGGAGTCAGGAGGAAAATACCCTAATGTATATAGAGAAAAAATTTATCAAGAGAAGAAAGAGAGTCATACTTACGAAGAGATCAACATATGTTAGTCATCGTCATCTTCGAGATCCTTGAACCCATAACATAGAGAAAACAAAAAGAAAGAGCTAGTGATAAAAAGGTTAAGCGAGATATAGAGATGTTTACATATTGGTTGGTGGCATTGTCCGTTCATCCGTTGGAGTTGGAAATAGAGATGGGATATAGTTGATTAGGACAACACATAAGGGAAAGAAACCATAAGAGAAAAGTCTATTATTCCTCTCAAATTCTTATATATATATATATATATATATATATATATATATATATATATATATATATATATATATATAACTTTTATTTGGCCTAAGGTCAGATTCTAAATTTTAAAAATGGCTTAGACCGTGTTACATTGAAGTCAATGCAGGTCAGGACACTTGAAGCGGCAAAAGGTAGGTTGAGGCGCTCCAAGGCGGTTTAAGACGGGTGCCTCATGATCTCACTGCCTAAATATTAATTGCCTAGGCGCCATGGCATCCGAAACGCCTACAAAGGCCTAGGGCGGTGAGCCAGGCGCCTTTTAAAATTGCTCCTAAGTTCCCTCCACCTTGTTCATGAGAGTTGTCACTTGTAATGCTGCTGGCAAATCGTTCGTGTGAGAGGCCCACAATTTTAGATTGGTTTGTATGGTGTGTACGAATGTGTGTTTAGAGGAAAGAGTGTTTTGCACTAGTGTCAAAATTTAGATATCAGTCGACCCAATGAGATTGATAAGTTGAAAGCGATGAAAGGAATTATATTGACAGCTGTGAGGAGGTCAGTTCTTGTCCTAAGGTTGTTTAAGCTGTAGAAGGCCATCAGAAATGAGTATTTTTACTATATTATGGCCTGCATGGTGCTATATACATGCATGTGTGTAACATCTGAAACATGTAATGCAGATTTGTGCAGGTTTATTTGCTATGTGTTTAATGGTTACGGAGTGTTAGGGTTTACTTGTAAGTTAAGATATCTGGTTCTGGACCATGTGATACAATTTGGACGGCTCCCACTAGAAAGTTAGTTCCGTGTCTGGTTTTGGACCCTTGTACTAAGACCTGAAACTCTTTTTTTAGGGGCCGGCTATACACACCCCATGACTGCTAAGGACACCCCATTTTAATTTTTTTTTCCTATTCTACCCTTGCTGCTGAGCACACCCCATACTCCCCTCCCCTTCCCTTCCCCCCTCCGCCGACCCTCCTCCTCCCCCGACCCGCCGTCGCCGCCTCTCCTGACCCGCCTCCGCCGACCCCCCCCCCCCCCCCCCCCCCCCCCCCCCCCCCCCCGCGCGGACCCGCCTCCTCCTCCTCTTCCTCCCCCCGGTTTCCGATCCCCCCTCCGTCGACCATAAATTGTTGTTAAAACAAAAAAAATTAGAAAAAAATTTGGGTGTATTCACGGGTAGGTTCGATCCTGGTTTGTCGAACTCACCGAGCAATGTTCGACCCACGACAGTCGAACTATAGTGTGTACGTTCGACCAGAATATGTCGAACAGAAGATGGCATGTTCGATTAGAATATGTTCGACCAGTGTTTGTCGAACACAAGAAGACACGTTCAACCAGTGTTTGTCGAACAGAATAAGACATGTTCGACCAATACTTGTCGAACAGAACATTGTCCGTTCGACAAGTATTTGTCGTGCTTGTCGCAGGTTTTTTTTTTTTTGGTGGGGTGTTCTTAGAAAGTCTTGGGGGTATATTGGTCTTTTAACATGACATTTAAGTTATGTGGGGTGTCCTTAGCAAGTCTTGGGGTGTGTATAGCCGGCCCCCTTTTTTATTAGTCTGTGTTGTTTGTAGGTTAATATAACGTCGCTCCTGTAAATTGCATGACCTTCATATAGGATTTTCACTTGTCAGGAACTTTTGTTACCCATAGTTCCCTCAAGAAGGATTTTGGTGCGCAGTTCTGGGTTCGAATCAAGTTGCCAAATACAATTTGATTAATGTTACTAGAGAACCTTTTGAACTTATGTGCAACATGCCAACTTGTTTTTGGGATGCTGATGATGCACCCAGTCCCACAAATATACTCGTCGTATATGTATGGGTAGTGGAATTTATGGATATTATTGACATTGTAGATATTGACCATCAATCATATGTAGACAGCTTAAACCGTCTAGAAACCAATAGGTCTGAAATTCTTGCATCAAGTATTTCACGATATTAATAGTTTTTGAATAAGAAAACTAGTTTGACTACTTTGTGCTGTGTGATAATTTCATAGCGCGTGATGTTGATTGTAGATTTTGTATTGTCCACTGATGAAGGTGGTGGATTTTATTTTGCATTACCAACTATGGATTTTAACAAAATGGTAAAAGTGCACTTTTTTGCATTGTAGGAACAACAGTCTTTTCAGTATGTTTATCAAAGGGATAACTGTTGGCCTGATAGTTGAAACCAATATCTGGAGTCTTCATGATCTGGAACCTAATCACTTACCTTGAAGTTTTAATTTAGAATATCCTGGCATGAATCCTTAATATGCTTATCAGTTTCTTATAGAGGATATTTTAAAATTGCAGATATACGAGTGAAGGAGCCGTCACTGGAATCATTGTGCAGGTATAAATCCTAAAATATGATATATGCCAACATTTTGAGTTGGAAAAAGGTTTTGATTTCAAACATTGTTTTGTGATAAATGAGGTGGTTACTGAATAAACAAATTTGTTATTGGACGCTTATTGCCACTTTTATCCATGCACAAATACTTGTTGATGTATAGGTACTCATAATTAGTTTTTGATAAATAAATTCCATGATGCTTGAATTTAGGGGAAGAAAGTGTTATGAGCCTCCGAGGTACATGACAATCCACACTGCTATAAGTCAGCTATTAGAGGTCGAGGAAAAGCATGGAGAATCTGGTATGCATATCATTCCTCCCATTTTATTACAAGTTTTACTCACCAATGCTCGTTGATTTACTTTCCTTTTCTCCTTTTTTTTTTTTTTACTTCATTTCTAGACTCTTGCCCAAGTTAGAACCACTACTATTATTGCAAGCAAAGCAATGAAGTATTGTTTAATACCTCTGATTTGAAGGATGAATTTAAAATCTCTCTTGTTACTCTGGAAATTAAGTTTGTCGAGTGAGCCGTTTCACCTGTTAACGATTAAGCTTTATGATCAAGAAATAAAATGTTGCCATTGCCTTGAGCCATTCTTTCGATTTGTGTTACCCTATTCTTGTGTGTGATGCCATACCATGATGGTGGCACACACAGAGTCTAGTTCCACAAAGAAAAGTGTATTGACATACCTATGCCCTTAAGTACTTCTGTAGTTAAGATAAGGATCATTCTTCCATATAAAAATTGACTTGTCCTTTCAAACTATAATATTTCTAATTTTATGTAGTTTCATAGAAATATAGTCATTGGGACTTCAGGATCTTTCAACATTTCATTTCTCACTACCAATCGTAGTGCTTAGTGTCACTTTATGTTATTAATCCAAACTGTGTTCATATGTCCCCACGTACTGGTAAATCTGAATTAATTAGAAATTTAGAACACAAACGTCTCTAATGTGCCCATGTGGTCCGGAGTGCTAGATTAAATAGAATGCGGCACGTCCATCATATAAAACATTTCTGCCATGAAATAGTAGGAACCATTTTTATGTATAGGGAAAAGTGGAACCTTTCATGTGCACGGCTATCTTTAACTGTGGATGTCCACTTGATAGTGTAACCAAAATGAAAAAAAAAAAAAGATTCTCCTGAAGTTCAGTATCCTGTCACACTAGGCTGCTCAAGTTCCTCAATAGGGGTGACTTGTGCCTTGACTGCATCCTTAGTTCGTTACTAAAGCAATGATGAGGTTATTCATTATGGCTCTTATCCATAGTTTGGTATTTGATCAAACCTGAAGCACTCAATTCTTTATCTCGGGTAACTGGAACTAGTTGAATCAGGGCCAGAACACATGGGTAGCAACAGTGGATCCTAATTGGCACCTCCAGTATGTCATATTATTGAATTAGCTCCTTAACTTGAACGTGCTGTACTACCACTTTGATACATCTGAATTCGAACAAGACACCAATATTTTGAATTCTTTATTGTCCTCAATAGTCATTCAGTAAGAAATAAGATTGTTACATCCTCCTATCCACAAAAATATTTTATTCTTAATGAGCTTACCAGCAAACTGAAGTAGATGAGTAAAATGACCAGGTAAGGGGGGTCTGGTCAGCTCGAAAATATTAAGGGAGTTCCTGATGTTTACAACACAAACATATATGTTTATTTGTTGATCATCAACCATTATAATTATCCCATGTCGTAGCTTTCCCAAGCTAACTAAAGTTTTACCCTTTCTCTTGACTTATATGAGGGTGTAATCCCTGTTGTAGTGTTGGAATAATAGGATGATTTATTATTGATGAGAGAGTACATATATATAGGAGAGGCTAGCCCCTCTCCTATTATTCTAAACAATGTGGGACTAAAGTCCATTAATTAATAACTCTAATATAACACTTAACACCATCCCTCAAGCTGGAGCGTAGATGTCAATCATGCCCAGTTTGTTACATAGAAATTGAACCCGAGGATCCAAAAGAGGCTTTGTGAAGATATCAGCTATCTGGTCGCCGGTCCTCACATGTTGAAAATTTATCACTCCCTTTGTATACGCATCACAAACAAAGTGGATATCAATTTCAATATGCTTCGTCCGTTCATGAAATACTGGGTTGGTGTCAATATGAATAGTAGATTGGTTATCACACTATAGATCTGCCGCTTGAGATCCTGTATCTTCTTCCAGTTCTTGTAAAAGATGCTTCATATATAATACCTCTGATGTGCCATGAGCAATAGCTCGATATTATACATCTGAGCTTGAGCGTGCTATCACACTTTGTTTCTTGTTCTTCCATGACCCTAGATTTCTGCCAATAAATAATGAGTAGCCAGATGTAGATCGTCTATCTGTCAGACTTGCTCCCCAGTCAGCATCAGTAAAATACTCGATACAAGTGTGTCCATTATTCTCCATTTGAATTCATTTTCCTGGATTCTTGACTAGATAACACAGGATTCTGAGAACTGCTTGCCAGTATGGAACTCTTAGAGAAGCCATAAATCTACTTGCAACACTCACTGCAAAAGAAATGTCCGGACGAGTCATGACTGCCAAGTAGTTGAGTTTTTCAATTACTTGATGGTATTGATCTGGATTGATCATCAAGACCCCTTCGTCTGGAAGTAATTTTGCCCCTGGATCTATAGGTAAGGTTGCTCGCTTGGCTTGCATCATGCCTGCATCATTTAGTATGTCCAGCAAATAATTTCTCTGGGACATTACAATGCCCCGCTTACTCCGTGTGACCTCAATGTCCAAGAAATAGTTCAAGGATCCCATATCCTTGGTTTGAAATTGTTTTCCCAGAAACTTCTTGAGGCCTGCAATACCATGGCTGTCATCTTCCGTGATTACAATATTATCAACGTAGACACCAAGGAGTATCCTTCCAGCAAATGTGTGTCGATAGAAGATTGAATGGTCCTTCTTTGATTGACACATGCCAAACTGAGTAACATGTGTAAACAGATCAAACCATGCACGAGATGATTGTTTTAGATCATAGAGGGTCTTTCGTAAAACAACCTACTGCCTGTTTACCAGTAGGTAAGTCGACTAAGTCACAAGTATGCTTCTCCTGGAGAGCTTTCATCTCCTCGTTCATAGCAACACGTCAACCAGGATGTTTGAGATCCTTCTCAGCGTTTTTGGGGATCTGAATCACATCAATAGTAGCCACCAGAGACTGAGTGTGACTTGTAAGTCCTTTGTAGCTGTCAACATATAAGGGATGATTACGACATACACGATGAGGACGAACTGCCGGTGGAGAAGGGGGGTCTGCTGGTGGAATAGGCGGAGCTGCTGGTGGAACATGCGGTGGTGAATCGGTAGAGCCAGAGGAGGAGGCCTCTGTAGGTACCAGTGGCGATGTTCGTGCCGGTGACGTCGGAGCTGACTGAATCGGTGTATGTGGACCATCAGACCGGTTGACTGCCTCGGTAAGGGAGGGCACCCGTAAGTGGGGTTGTTGTTGTTGATCAGAAAGCAACAACAAATTTTCTTCTGGATAAACTTGGAAAACCGCACCCGTAGACTGTGGAAGTGGAGAAAATTCAGATTCGACAAAGGTAACATTCCGAGTAAAAAAATATCTTTTCAAGATAGGAAAAAAATACCGATACCCTTTCTGATCTTTAGGATATTCAAGAAAAATATATTATATTGCCTTATGATCTAATTTTGAAAGAGTCGGTCGGATATCCCGAACATAGCATAAGCAACCAAAGATTTTGAGAGGTAGAGGAAATGACTATCGTCCAGGAAAGAGCCTAGAAAAGGGAGTACTACCATTGAAAACTGATGATGGCATGCGGTTAATAAGGTAACAAGCAGTAAGGACCGCATTCGACCAAATTTTTTTGGGAGTACGTGCTTGAAACATAAGAGCACGCGTTGTTTCCAAGAGATGACGATTCTTGCGCTCGGCCATACCATTTTGTTGTGGTGTGTACGCACAAGAAATTTGGTGGATGATTCCATTACGGGCCAAATGACTATCGAGATCACGAGATAAATATTCACGGCCATTGTCACTCAGAATTTTTTTGATTGGAACACCAAATTGTGTTTAAACAATTCAGAACGATTTTTTATCAGATAAACAAAAGTGACACGTGAGTAATCATCAACAAAAGTAAAAAAGTACTTGAAATCCATTAATGATTCAACCGGACAAGGTTTCCATATATCAGAATGTACCAACTCGAAAGGAGCGAAAGCAATTTTATTTTGAATCATCGGATAGGAAACCCAGGATGCTTAGCTAAACTACACGGCTCACATTGAAAGGAAGTAGGGATATCTAAAGAAGGGTACATTTTCTGGAGAATTTGGGTTGATGGATGGCCTAACCGACAATGTAACTCGAAAGAATCGAGTTTCACGTCGACACGGACCAACGAAGAAGTTGTGTCAAACAGGTACAAGTCTCCAGCCACATGCCCCTTATCGATAGTCTTTCCAGTTTTCAGGTTCTGAAAAACACAACCATCAGAAAAAAAATGTTACCGAGCAATGCAGTTCACGAGTAAGTTGACTAATAGAAATTAAACTGAACAGGTTTTCAGGTGTAAGCAACACAAAATTGAGTGACAGTCCGGAAGAAAGACATGCACTTCCACGTCCTCGGACTGTCAGGGAACTTCCATTGGCAACAGTAATGACAGAAATCCGACGGACAGGGACATAATCATGTATCATACCTGCGTCACCAGTCATGTGGGAGGACGCACCAGAGTCAATTATCCACTACTTGGGCTTTACTATGCACGCTGCTGAGTATCCGGCTGTGGATCCAGACGTGGAAGTATCACCACGATGTTGAGCCTGGAAATCAAAGAACTCTGTATATGAGTCCGAAGTCTTTTGAACAGATCGAACACCATCATCAGGAGCATCAGTTGTGATATTAGCAGCAGGAACATCAGTTGTGATATTAGCAGCAGGTAATTTACTGCATTGCCAGTAGAAATGGCCAAGCTAACCACAATTAAAGCATGTGCGCGGTCTTCCTCCATCACGACGGCCACTGTCACGTCTCCCATCTCGACCAGCATTTCGGCCACCACGTCGGTCACCACTACCACCACGGAATTCTGTACGAGTTGCACCAAGAGCAGAGCGATCAGCAGGAGTATCACCCAGAGTGGTCTCAACGACTTTTGCGGCCTGAAGGACACGATAGTGTGCGCTTTCAACCGGAACGGAACTTCAGATCCAGCAATAATATGAGAGCGAGCGGAGTGCGCATCAAGGCGGAGAGAGGCAAGATAAGCTATGACATGAAGCTGCTCACGTTGAGCCCTTGCTTCGTTAATATCCGACGTAAGTGGTAATACGCGGTCGATCTCATCAGACAGCCTTAAAGGCCCGGAAATGGTCATTATGAGATTTGTCTTCCTGATTTGCTGGGTAGACACCAACGATCGAGTCATAGATACGAGACAAATCGCGTTTTCCATCAAACGTCGCTGCCAGTACTTTCCATAACTCCTTCACGGAGTCTGTATTTTGAACCATGTCTTCCACCGATGGTTCCATTGAATTTATCAATTGTGTAAACAGTCGACTATCATCTGTCTCCCTTTGCTCAAATATGGGATCATCTTCTGCTGGGGGATTGTCAGTCAGATGTTTGGACAACCGCATTCCGCGAAGCGTCTTCTCGACCGCCTTCCTCCATGTCGAGTAGCCCTCTGGTCCTTCCAACCGTCGATCGACAAGTCAAATAGAGAAAATCGTCGTGCTAGTGCCTACTTGTCCCGCAAGTTGTCGCTAACACTAGTGTCGGTGGCACTGCTATTCGTCGTAGTGTTTGTCATCTTTCAGGATTACTGAATCGACTTATCGATTGGATCTTTCCAACTGGATAATCACATCAACTCTGCCAATGCGCTAAACACGGAGCCAGAACCGGCACGCGTGTATAGGAAGCAGAGAGTGTGGACCACAAGCCAGGACAGAGAGATAACCCATGTTAACCTCTATTAGATTCTGGTGTGAAGATCAAGGAAAGAAATAAAGAATCATGCAAAACAAACCATACGTTTGCTCTTTGTTAAATTTTTGAATTGATCATTGAGAGTCATAGGTCCAACAAACAATCATATGTTTACTTTCTGAGAATCCGAACAATTTTTTTTGGAACTAGGTTAGGATTTGGAGTGGTTGGGCAGCAGGTGGAAGGTTGGAAGGGTTAGGGTTTTGAGCTATGGAAAGGAGGGGAGATGGACGAGGGGGGCTGACGTAGGGTAGGTGAGGGCGTGCGGCAGCAGTAGGGTGCGGCGGGAGGTGGGGAGGAAGGGCGGTAGAAGCAGCAGTTGGGTGTGGTGGGGGGGGGGGGGGGGGGGGGGGGGGGCGTGGGAGATGGTGAGGAACATGGGTAGGTGGGGTGCGGAGCAGCAGTAGGATGCGCGGCGGTGGCAACAGTAGTAGAGGAAGGGGGGGGAGGGAATAGCGGTAGATTAGGGTTAGGATTTTGTGGAGAGAAAGAGAGTGGTGGATGATGGCTAGGGTTTTGGCTCTGATACTATGTAGAGTTGGAATAATAGGATGATTTATTATTGATGAGAGATTACATATGTATATATATCGGAGAGGCTAGCCGCTCTCCTATTATTCTAAGCAATGTTGGACTAAAGCCCATTAACTAATAACTCTAATATAACACTTAACACCTGTAAATAAAGTGCGAATCAAATATAAATTATAAGGATTTTCCTCTAAATTTTAATTACTCCAAAATCTTTTTTATACTTCCAAGAGTAACCTCTTCCCTTGAAGTAAATCATTTCCCTGTTTTTTCTTGTTCTAAATTTTCGTGAATCTAAATAAAGA
Organism: Iris pallida; assembly: GCA_029216955.1. NCBI lineage: Eukaryota > Viridiplantae > Streptophyta > Magnoliopsida > Asparagales > Iridaceae > Iris > Iris pallida. The sequence goes on from JANAVB010018196.1 coordinate 10,606,176, forward strand.
ATACGCCACCCGCTACTGTTAATGTGATAGTTCACCAATCACCAGCCATTATATACAAGTTAACTGAAGTTTTACCGTCTGTTGACTTGTTTGTAGGTGCAATCCCTGTAAGTGTGAATAAAATATAAACCTTGAGGGCTTTCCACCAAATTGCGATAAATTAAATCTTTCCATATTTAAAAGAATAACCTCTTCCCCTCAAATTCAATGATAAATCTTTTCCCCCGTCTTCTTTATTTTCCTAATTCTGCATACCTCATCTTCTAAATCTCATGAAAGTTCATAATTTTTTTTTAATCCCTTCATTCAGAAATTCTTTATTCTATATATACTCAACCTTCAATGTAAAACTTGTTTGTAGGCTTACTGGCCAAGTATATATATAAATTGGAAGACATAAGGGGCTAATCCTGGAAGACTATTAAAGCTCTCTGAAACCAGTAGTAAGTGCCTACTAGTTTTCTTTGAGTTTCCACCTTTCAAGCATTGTGTCAGTTGATTGACTTTGAGTTTAGTCCCCCCCCCCCCCCCCCCCCCCCCCCCCAAACTTTATGATACAACTTAGTGAAGTTGTTATTTAGGGCAGTTCATCCCAACAAGATATTAAACGCCTTTGAGTAAACATAGAACCCACTTTTCTCATATTTTTGTTCCTTTTTTTAACCTAAAGTTGGACTTAAAAGTAAACAACGATTTTCTTGTGCATGTGACATTTTTGTCTTATTTCTGACAACACAAATATAGTAAAATTCCATTTATTCCTTATAAAAAATGCATAGACATCGACATAGTACCTGAATTAATATGCTTATAATCATAAAATCATGCAACAAAGAGACTGAGATGCATGCTTTATGGGGTTTTCTAGGAACTCTTTTCCTCCTTTCTTGCTTTCGTTTCTTTTTGTTCTCACAAGGTTACAATTTGTTTCTCTTTCTACTTACATGATTGGAGAAATTTCTTAGTCATTCTCTTATCTCAATCAGGAAATCACCAGATTTATCCATAAATCAATTACAATCCCATGATTATCCTAATGATATCTTCTTTTTTTTCAGTATCCCTCTATTTCATTATTTTATTGTTTTCATCATTATTAAGGATATCTGGTCCTTGCGACATTACATGTAGTTCCATTTCATTTATTCTGTCCTTGTGATTTATGTGGGTTTTGAGTCTTAAGAGCGATCCACAATGGGGATATTTCATACCATACTCCAATTTTTTTGAAAAACGTGTAAATTATTACTTTTGGAGTGTCCCCTTCATATTGGCACGCAACGGTACACTCCAAATAACACACCAAGTCCATACTCCAAATTAACCTTCTCTTTTTTCCTCCCTCTTTTTCTATTATTTTTTCACGAGCTAGAACACCTTCCAAATTTGGCAAAGCCTCTTGGCTTTCTAACATTTTTCAAGTGTGGACAAGGGCCCAGTGCAACCCCGCAAGTGTTACAAATTTTGACTAAAGAAAAAAATGTGGTACTCGAGATACCTCCCACCGTGGATGCTCTAATAATGATGTTGCTCCATATTATGATTGATTATGATTGATCTGCAGCATACTCCGAAGAGTCAAAATGTGTTGGTTTAGCTCGGCTCGGTAACAGGGATCAGATGGTTGTTGCTGGTTCGATGAAAGAGTTACTTGATATCGATTTTGGCCCGCCACTCCACTGCCTTGTAATAGTGGGAGAGACTCATCCTGTGGAAGAAGAGATGCTGGAATTCTATACCATTAAGTGATCGAATGGAGGTACCCCAAAGGAGTCGGCTATCTAAGAATTGCGGGGTGGTAACAATTCCATTATCATCCACCTTCCATTATGTAGACGGATCAAAATACTTCATAGGAAGATCTTCTACATTTGAGCTGACCATGCCATTTATAATTCAATTTGTAAGAACTCTGCGTGGTTCAATTTGTAGTTTTATGACCTATGGTCCATAAGATGATCTTTTGACTTGTAAACTAGCTTTATAATGTGGCTTCTAGTACAGATTTTAAAACATGAAGGGTTGCCAAATCTGTGCTCTCATCTTTCTTTAATGAATTGATCACTTCATAGTAGAGGATACAGTTTGTAGCACAAATCAAACACTGTGGACAGTTTGTACACTACAGCTTATGTTCTACTTTGGGTGATCCTTTAGGGAATTACTAGGGGCACTATATTTTTTGATATATTAAAATTTTGGTAGTCCTGGATATGTACATGTCGGTCAAAATTTTGACAGTCCTTGTTATATCTTGTACTGTTAAAATTTGACAGTCCTATGCATAGTCTTGAATATGCATGGAATTGTCAACATTTTGACAGTCTTATAATTTATTTGTTCCAGGTCTGCCAAAATTTTGACAATTCTGTGCATATTCAGGACTGTCAAAATTTTACCGGGTGAGGAAAACAAGATTGTGCTTTGTGAAGTATGTTTTCTTCAAAACCAATATCATTGAAACACCAGGAGAGGAAAAATCAGAGTGTCCATGAGGAAATGATGCCTTTGGTTCTCTCCGCAGAGACTGCTGCTCGTACTTCACCAAAGCTCAAGTGGCGTCGAGTCGCACTACACTACCGTAGGGCATGGAGCAGGGACCTCCATCATTTGCAACAAGCAAGTGCAGCTCCATTGTCTAAACAAAAGCGTGATTGTTTGTTTCAGTCACTTGGTCTCAAATCCGCTTGTAAGCTGTAACTGCAGTTTCATGGTCTACGAGCCAAACATCTTCATCATGGTGAACCCTCGAGTATGGACAACGTTAAGCACGCAGCTGTTGCTTTTAGGTGTTCCCATCATTTTTCCTGTCATCGACTCTTATGCTTTCTGGGCTGGAGAACTGATGTCTCCAAGTAGTGCTATACTGAGTTTGAATTTATGTGCCAAGTACATACTAATATCGGAATTTGGATACCATGTAGTCAATTTCTCGTACAATCCGGTACAACCTATACAAACATAAACGTACGGCGATATTAAAAACAAGGGAAGTTGCTATTTGGATTGTCATTGGCCCGCAGCCCATGTAGCGGCACTCCATTGGCCGGAATTTAAGGAGGGGTTCTGGGGGAGGTTGGAGCAAATGGAGGGGAGGGACACGTGGGTGAATTGCCAATGTATCGTGCATTCCTCTCTTCTTTCAGACAACACGAGATATCGACTGTAGGAAATCGTGCAGTTACTTTGAACAACACGAAAACATCGTCATCATCACAGTCAGGGAGCCCTTACCGCCCTTTTCCAACTTGTGCTGGTGCTACCTGTCAAAGAGCAGACAAGCTCCACAGACGAATCATACCAGAGGAGCAGAGAGCAACGGAAACATTTTGCTCCTTCCTTTACTTCAACGAGTAGGAATGGAGAGCCTCTCTCGTAGTGGGTGATGCACTCAACACTCGAAAACCCCCCTTTGCTTTGGCCAGTTATGCGTGCTAGGCTTGATCCTAGCTGCTAGCTAGGAGCCATTAGGCATCCACTCCCAACGCCAAATGGCTTCATCAATTTAATTTCCACGTACATAATGATTTTCTCTACCAATTTATGAAAAATAAAAAAAATAAAAGATGGTTTTTTCTCAGGCAACTCAACTTTTACGTAGGCTAGTCTAACTTTTTTGGTAAACTATTTACAAGTTTGTCATCCAAAAAAATTATTTCAGAATAGTCCAATTTTTTTTTTCAGGATTGTCAAATTTTTGACAGTTTTAATTTTTTTAGGACTATCAAAAAATTTGAAAGCTCTCCTCCTCCCGATCGCTGGCCGCACTGCTGTCGCTTCCCCCTCGCTCATCCTCCTCCACCTCCTCTCCTCCTCCTCCTCCTCCTCCTCCCAGAGCTCGACGACAACACTCGTCCGCACCCTCGCCGGCATCTGCTCATCCGCGCCCCCCGACGTTCGCTCTTCGCGTCCCTGTCAGCGTCCGCTCCCGCGGGCGTCCTATCCCACACGTCCCTGCTGACGTCCGCGTCCCTGGCTCCGACGATAAAAACTTTAGAATTGGACCGCCCAAAGTAAAATTGAGACAGCCCCGAATAAAAATTGTACCAAGCTGGACTGTCACATAAGTAAAGACTAGTTCCAAGTAAATTTTAGAATACCCTTTAGAATTAGCCGTAAAAGAATTCTATCACGTGTGAATCACTGGTTCCACTGCAGCATGCATGGTCTATTATCCAAAGCAATACTCTCCAACCCTCCGCTGCCACTCGTCCCCAACATTGACGCATCCCTTTCTTTTCTTCCTCAGCCACGTCTCTTCTCTCAAGTGGGAGTGGTCCTTGGTCTCGGCTGCATGACAACGTACTAGCAAGGCTAGCTAAGCTAGCTAGCTACACTCCCTCCCCCACCCCCCACCTCTGAGTCTGATGGTGATATCTCGTCCATCACCAGCTGTTTCCATTGCCACGGCACTGCCCCCATGACATTTCTGCTCGTTTTGCAACACGAGCAGAGCAGTGTGCAGTGCACAGTGCAAATAGTACAGATACAAAGTGTTGTTGCGTTGCACAGCACGGAAGTGTATGATTGCATGCAGTTAAAAATTTGTAGCCAATCTGACGAGACAGACGAGTGGAGCTTAATAGTGGAGACCACTGTCACTGATAATTCATTAGTTATGCTGCTTTCTCTCTCTCTCTCTCTCTCTCTCTTACATGGTCTCGTTTTTTAGAGGCAAGAATATCTAGCAGAACTACCACGAGGCACAAATTCATTTAGTTACAGTTGATGTCTAAATAATAGCCGTTCATTTGTGATGCAGCTGTGTTTTCAGCAAGGTTCGCAGTATCAATATCGGTATCGAATCCTTCCTATGAGTATAATAATCAATAGTAATCAAATTTTTTTTGGGTGTAAAAAAAAGAATAATTATATATATATATATATATATATATATATATATATATATATATATATATATATATAATGAGGCTTCAAAACGGCTCAAAACGGCTCAAAAGTTAGCCGTCTGAGCCGTCATTATATCACGGTCCATTTTATTTCTAAAAAAAATAAATTATGTAAATTTTTTTTAAAAAAAGTTTAAATTTGTCAACATGGAGAATCGAACTCAACCAAACATGAAAAATATCTCACACATTAACCACATGAGTTAGAAAAAATATTTGAATATAATTGTATAATATTTTTATTATGTGTCAGTATACGTGCAAAGCACGTGGTGCATTTACTATATATATATATATATATATATATATATATATATATATATATATATACCTCTGGCTCAAGTGGTTAGAGTGAAACATATTCTCTCCAGATGTTGCAGGTTCGAATAACGGTGGAAAGTACTTTAAATTCTTTGATTTTAGAATTAAAGTGAGTTGGGTGGCCCAAGTGGTTGGGAGATCGATTCCCGGTGGAAGCGTTCAACGCAATTACCATTTTTTAATGTTATTTTTTAGTAATTTTAAAATTAAATGAAATACTAGTCACATTTACTGATTGTTTTACAGGTGATATATATATATATATATATATATATATATATATATATATATATATATATATATATATATATATATTTTACATGCTTTTATAACCTTATTATAATTTTTCACCCTTTTTTTAGTTTAATTTTTTTAGAAAAAGCGAGAAGTCTATATCAATCCGTATCGATATCGCAAACTATGGTTCACTCAACCAATCCATACTTAAAAACAATTTGAATTCATAGACTTAGAGAGATTTACTTAGAGCATCTCCAACCCTATTGTGAGTTTAGAAAAAATGGTTGCCACATAGGAATGACAAATTTTCATTCCAAAAATTCTTCTCCAATACAAATGTAGAATAAAACATGAAGTTGACATGGCAATGACATGGGAAGGAGAATGTGAAATTGGTTGTCTAGATCTAGACAATGCACTTCACAATGACTTTGTCTCCACATCATCAATTATGAATAGAAATATTTATAAAAAAGTTGAAGAAGTGGAGGAGTTGCCTTGGAAGTTGAAAAAAATAATTTTTATTGTCTCCTCAATACTTTTGCATTGGAGAGAGTTTTTCTATCTCATTGTCTTTTGAGATATAGTTTTGCCACATAAACATGACATTGTCTTGTGGCTCATGCCACATAGGAGCCACCTAAGACTCACAACACTTAACAAGACAATAGGGTTGGAGATGCTCTTAATACTTCCCTCAAAATTAGAGCATCTCCAACCCTATTGTCTTGTTAAGTGTTGTGAGTCTTAGGTGGCTCCTATGTGGCATGAGCCACAAGACAATGTCTTGTTTATGTGGCAAAATTATATCTCAAATGACAATGAGATACAAAAACTCTCTCCAATGCAAAAGTATTGAGGAGACAATAAAAAGTATTTTTTCCAACTTCCAAGGCAACTCCTCCACTTCTTCAACTTCTTTTTTATAAATATTTTTATTCACAAATGATGATGTGGACATAAAGACATTGTGAAGTGCATTGTCTAGATCTAGACAACCAACTTCACATTGTCTTTGCCATGTCATTGCCATGTCAACTCCACACTTTATTTCACATTTGCATTGGAGAAGTACTTTTGAAAAAAATGGTTGTCATTCCTATGTGGCAACCATTTTTTTCAAACTCACAATAGGGTTGGAGATGCTCTTACACCGGAAAGTTCCAAATACTCGGAAAGGAAAACTTTCGAGTCTTGTAAGCAAGTTTGTAATACTCGGAAAGGAAAACCTCAAAATTCATACAGCTAGCAGAAGAAAAAAGTGAAGGGGACAGGTGATAGTGAAGACAATTTATAGACGGAAGAAAAAGTTTTGAGATTACAGACTTACTGACGACGAGCAACGGAAACATATCAATCTACATTCCTTAAAATTAGAAGGAAAAACAAAAAAAAATGACGAGGGATTAATTAGTCGAAAATATGTGTGCAGCTTGTGCACAATTTGGTCATCGAGCAATCTCGGACTTGGGAGAGTGGCCTATTTGCTCGATCTCCCAGCTAAGCCTCGGCGCCACCCCGACATGCCTCGGCTCGTAGTCCTGTATCAATATCATTTGCACAACCCTTCAAAATCCTCGTTATAAATTGCTCTTTTGAAGCATTTTTTTGTCAAGTTTGAAGCACATCGAAACCACTTCAAAAGTGTAAGATATTCTTTTGATAGGGTCCCGATGTGTGCTTGAAAATTGACGAAAAGTGTCTCACCAGAATCGAGCAGTAAAAAGTTAAGATGCAAAAAATATCCGAGAAAACAAGCCAAAATTGATACCTCGAGTTTAGACAGCAACTCGCGGGCAGTCGGTGCAGAAATGATTATGTGGCGCGCTGCCGGTGCAATGAATCCTTCGTCGACAGCCTTGTCAATGAAAGACAGCAGCGAGTTGTAGTACCCATCCACATTCAACAGGCCCACCTGGTCATAGTATCATCATCATTCACAAATGTATTATTAGAAGCACATTTTAGAATTGCAACTAATTGGTTGGTCACTGATTCTATGGTTCTAAACACAGATTGGTAACAAATTATTTTACCGGTTTCTCATGTATGCCGAGTTGAGCCCAAGTGATGACCTCCAGGAGTTCCTCCAGCGTTCCGTAGCCACCTAATTTCAAGTTTCCATACGGGTTTAGTACTGAATTAACCATAAAGCGAAGACGAAGAAGATCGATAATCGGAGGAAAAAATTTCAGCAAATCCCATCGCAATAAACATTTCTGCAGGACGGTCTGGCATAACTTTCGTAAAAGATAAACCAAGTATCTCTACGTTGCTCGAACTATCAACCTCTTGGAGGAATATGCCTACCTCTAACAACTTGGACTACAGCTCCTTGGCGTGCACACATACACACACACACATTGGTAAAAGACGGTGGTTTCATATAGTCGTAGTCCTACATGAGCCAATGAACATATGAACCACTATGAGTAGAGTGTACTAGTGCATAAAGGATGTAGAAGTCCATTTTTATTGGTCCACATATGCGTGAATAATATAAAATATGAAACTATGACTCATATATATTCCATTCTCTCTCTCTCCTCTCTCTCTCTCTATATATATATATATATATATATATATATATATATATAAGAATTCTGTCATGCAAATATTTATGTAAATTTCTAAAAGTTATTTCTTGTGCTCTCATTTCTCTGAACTTTCTTTCAGTCGTATAATTTTTTTTACTGCATTATAGAGCTAATATAGGGATATTTAAAATAAAATAAAAACTATTTTTAAGTGGTACAGCCGTACTCGCCGCTTCAATTATAGATTGAACAGTCACGCTGCAGAGACATCCGACGGAATGGGAAGGACGCGGGGAGAGAATTAATTCCAGGATGGGCACACCGCAACAGTGTGTAGTACTATTAAACCACATGAAGTGATGAACTCAAATGGGGGCCATGCCATCAATCATCGCCAATAGGCTATGCGTGCCATGATTCTGTACGTTCGGTGTGTTACTTAGATCACAACCCCCCCCCCCCCCCCCCCCCCCCCCCCCCCACGCCCACCCCACCTTCATTCCAGATGAAGCCACAAATCCCAACAGTTCTCTGTCATAAGAGCCATCCCTTTTTTTGACCCACTGCCACGAATTTCATCTTTCCTGAAGTGGCATTTCCACGTTCGCTGCACTGTGAAAAGGCAGTGTGTACTGGCCACAGTGTCACACAGTTTGAGCCAAGTGCTCAGAGTACTGCACTCCCTCTTTATTCTACGTGTCGATCGTTCTGCGGTGCTTGCAAGGACGGAACCAGAAATTCGAACTTGGATAGACTGGAGTAGACTAAATATATATGGACTGACTCATATGACTACCGTAGCTTAAGAGTTTTGGTGTCGTTTTTGAAAACTTCGCCATTTTATGGCCTGTTCACAAAGTAAGATTACTCGTGTATTGTACCTGTAGTGTCCGACACCGAAGCCTCTGATAGCAAGTACTCAACAGAGAGCTTGGGGATTGATATAATTAGCAGTGAGCATTCTGTTTATTCGGTTCCAACCGAATCAAAATAGCCAAAACCGAATAAAATAAAATTCTAAAGATTCAAAATGTAAACCGAACCGAACACGATTTGGTTTATTCAGTTCGTGTCGCAATGCATCATAAACGTACATATGTTTGGCATCGTATAAACTCTCCAAAATATACTAGAAACGCCAAACTACATGTCATGTCTATATTGTGTGATAACGTATTCGTGTCCGGTGCAACATAAAACAAAAAAAATATCATCATCATTCAAGTCTCCTCCAATCAGAATGATGTCAACTATAGAGCATAACAAAGCTCTATGAAAGATTTAACAGACGTCAATCCTATATGTTGGTGAAACGAAACCTGGCAGAGCAACAAAGGCGTCGGCGTGGCGAGCCATCTCGGCCTTCCTCTGGTGCATGCCGGAGACCGTTCTAACCTCTCCTACAGTCTCTCCAGTTATCTGCAATCGTAAAAGAAGAAAACAAGTTGTGCTCAAAACATTTATAGCCTGACCATATAATATACTGTACAAAGAATAAATTAAGGCACAGACAACTTAATTCCACAGTAGAAGAATATACTTTGTTAAAAGATTGCACATCATATGAGTCCCATATTTGGTAGTCTTTTGATGACAAACAGGAGCCAGGCTCATGGGCTAACAAACTGTCTGGTTCTCGAATAGCTAAAAGAAAGAGTAAATGATATCTTACTTTTTTTTTTACTGTTCAGTTTTGGTACTCCAATTTTACAAATTGTTCTTTCGAAACATATTGAGATTACTCCAAAAACATATTTTAGAGTATAAAAGTGCAATTTAAATACTTATATTTTCGAATATTCTTTTGAAGTGGTTTTGATGTACTTTAAAATTGACAAATTTCGAAAGAATACTTTTTAAATTTAGGATGCCAAAATAGTATGGAACAACATGTCTAAAAAAAATAATCGAACGCTATAGTTGGAGGTGCCGTTAGAATAATTTTGACAGAATCGAAAATGGAAAGATAAAGAGACCATATGGATTTGTGTACCGTACCTCTCTCGGCATTAGAGTCCTTGGAATCACCCTACAAACAGAACTCGAACGTTCAGTACTATAAAAGTAAAAGTTCCCAAATAGGAGAGAGAGAGAGAGAGAGAGAGAGAGGACCCAAGGACATGGCGACCACCATCATGGACAGATTGGGAGACAAGTCCCATGAGCCCAATGCTCCCCCCACCGTAAACTAAGTCTATGTTCCTCTCCACCTGCAATAATCATGCACAAAAACAATAACAATAAGCATCATAATATATATAGGGTCCGGTTTAGGAGTTCCGTTTCCGAAGTTCCGCCGAGCCCCGTGTCTCTTGACCGTTGGATCGCATGGGTCCCGTGCGGACCCCGTTCGATCCGATGGTGCGGAGGCAAAACTTTGGCAAAACTCCACATATCCGCACCTCTCTCTCTATATATATATGTGTATATATATATATATGATTAGTATCATGTGAGTTCGATAACTTAGAAAATTTTATGGTAGCAAATTTAACATAAAATAAAAATCCGAGAAATTAAGAAGAAGGAGAAGGGGGAAGAAGTGATAGTAGTAGTGACCAGTTCGTGACCAAGCTCAGTGGCAGCAAGCTGGTAGCTGGCCTTCTTCCCGGGGCTACTTCCACAGAAAACACAGACCCTCTTGAACTTTGAAGAGCAAGTCCTCTTAGCTTGGACAATATCCATTACTTCCACTACTCTCTCTCTCTCCCTCCCTCTTTTCCTGTTTCAGAAGAAAGACACAGGTGGGCTACTTATAAACCCATCCCTGGCTGACTCAGATATTTGGTTCTAGTCTCTCTCTCTCTCTCTCTCTCTCTCTCTCTCTCTCTCTCTCTCCCCAACTAGCAATTATTATTATTTTTTGCTGCAGACAGAAAATTACAGAACGAATTTGCTGTCTCAGTTATTCTGTATCAATTATATCATCTGTTTTCAGCATGTTGATATTTTTTCTCAACTCTCTTATAATTATGGATAAAAAAGTAAAAATTATAATATTATATGTCGAGAACATATAACAGAATTGATATATGTAGAAAAATAATAGTTGGATTAATTTTATTGATGGACTACTTCACTACTTATAGGGAGTCTAGCTCCTCTACATACTACATATTCCGATGTGGGACTAAAAGTCCCTTATTGACTCTCAACACTCCCGCTCAAGATGGACGATAGATATTGATCATCCCCATCTTGTTACATAGCTTCGACAGACTTAATGAACTAAGACCCTTAGTCAGACAGTCTGCAACTTGTTCTTCTGAGCGGACATGGTCAATCTTCAGTATCCCTTGTTCCAGCTTCTCCTTGATGAAGAATCGATCAATCTCGATGTGCTTCATTCTGTCGTGCTGAACGGAATTGTTAGCTATAATTATTGCAGCTTGACTATCGCTCAGAAGACGTAATAGTGCTCCCTTGTCTAGCTTTAACTCTGTCAGCAACGCTTTCACCCACAACAATTCTGAAACTCCCAGAGCCATTGCTCTGTATTCTGCTTCAGCTGTCGACCGTGCTACCACAGACTGTTTCTTGCTTCTCCATGAGACCAGATTTTCTCCTACAAAAACACAGTATCCCGTGGTAGACCTTCTGTCGTCTATGCAGCTCGCCCAGTCTGCATCACAGTATCCCTCAACTTCTATGCGTCCATTCTTCTTGAACCATAGTCCATTTCCCGGTGTTCCTTTCAGATACCTCAAGATCTGAAATACTGCTTCCATATGACCCTTTCTTGGATCATGCATGTAGCGGCTCACTACACTCACCGCAAATGAGATATCAGGACGAGTGTGTCCCAGATAAATCAATCTCTCTACAAGTCATTGATATCTTTCACGATCAACGGGCTCTCCTGCTTCTGCTCCCAACTTGCACTTCTGGTCAATTGGAGTGACCGCTGCTTTGCATTCCAGCATCCCTGTCTCCTTCAGCAGATCTAGTGTGTATTTTCTCTGTGAGAGAACAATTCCTTGTTCGCCTTCACACACCTCGATACCTAGAAAGTACCCCATCGCTCCTAAATCCTTCACTTCAAACTCCTTCGCGAGTTTTGACTTCAGTTTAGTGATCTCGACTTCATCATCACCTGTGATCACTATATCATCCATATATACAGCAAGTATAGTGATGTGGCCTCTTGCATGCTGAAGGAAGACCATATGATCTGTATTTGTTTTACGGTATCCCATGCCTGTAACAGCCTTTCTAAATCTGTCAAACCAGGCTCGAGGAGATTGCTTAAGCCCATATAGTGACTTCTTCAGTTTACACACCTTTCCTTGCGACGTCCCTCCGTTTGATTCCGTCGCATAGCACCCAGGCGGGAGCTCCATGTATACTTCTTCTTGCAGGTCCCCATGAAGAAAGGCATTCTTCACATCCAACTGGTACAGCTTCCACCCATAGTTCGCTGCAATGGAGACCAGAGTTCTCACGGTGCTCATTTTTGCTACTGGGGCAAATGTCTCATCATAGTCTATTCCATATGACTGTGTGAATCCTTTTGCAACCAGCCTCGCCTTGTACCGCTCTACTTTTCCTTCTGGCGTCTCTTTCACTGTGTACACCCATTTGCATCCCACAGCTTTCTTCCCTTTGGGTAATGGAACCAGCTCCCATGTCTTATTTTTCTCCAGTGTCCCAAGTTCTTCCATCATTGCAGCTTTCCACCTTGGATCTTTCTTTGCTTCCTGCCAACACTTGGGCAACGAAGTAGAGTCTAACGATGCAATGAAGGCTCGATAATTCGAAGAAATGTTAGAATAAGACAAGAAGTTGGCAATGTCATATTCGTAATCATCAAAACGAGCAGGAGCCTTACCCGCATTGATGCGAGAAGATCTCCTTAAGGGAGCAATAGGTGGTGGAGAGATCATACCATCCGAGTCGGAGAGATCCGCATCAGAATCCGAGTGATTCAGTGCGGGGGCAACATCTTCAGGAGTTGGAGCAGGAGTAGACGAGAGACTTGGTACCGTAGGCACAGGGCACGGCATAGGCACAGTACTGGACTTCTGTTGTCTCCTTCTGTAGACTTGGAGCTCCATTTCTCTTGTCTGCTGCTCCCCCTGTGTAACATATGTATCGTCTTCTTCATTCTCTGTATCTGAGTCACTGTGCTCTCCCCCTTTCGTCCAGTTTTCTACAACCGGACACGGAACCGATCCGACGACCACATTTGGACTTATTATCTCCCCCTCACATCGAACACCATCTGTGTTAGGTGTGTCACCAAATGCTGAACCTTCATCCGAACCATAGTATGGTTCGAGTTCTCTGAATGTAACGTCCATGCTGACAAACATCTTCCGCTTGACTGGACTCCAACAGGCATATCCCTTCTAAGTCGTCGTGTAACCGACAAAGACACATTTAACTGCCCGAGGATCCATTTTGCCAGCGCCTGGCCTATTATCTTGGACAAAGCACACACATCCAAAAACTTTCGGTGGAACAGTGTACGTGGTTGCACCAGTAAGCATCTCCAACGGTTTCTTTCAGTCCAATACTTGAGATGGCATTCTGTTGATGAGATAAGAGGTCGTCAACACCGCCTGCCCCCATAAGTGTTTCGGGACATTCATAGCCAACATCATCGTCCGTGCGACCTCCAGCAGGTGTCTGTTCTTCCGTTCAGCCACACCATTTTGTGCCGGAGTATAGGCACATGAAGTTTGGTGTAGTATTCCATGAGTGGATAAATACGCAGCAACCTGCTTATTTGTATACTCCGTCCCATTGTCAGACCGTAAGCACTTAATTTTAGCGCCATATTGTGTTTCCACCCGTCGATGAAAGTCCCGAAAGGCCTCAAGGACGTCACTTTTATTCTTCATAAGGTAGACCCATGTCACGCGGGTATAACAGTCAATAAAGGTGACGAACCATCGAAAACCGTTAATTCCGGTTGTAGGACAAGGGCCCCATACGTCCGAATGTATCATGTCAAAAGCAGCTGAACTCCTATTCCTCGAGCTCACATACGAGCTTCTGGTATGTTTTCCCAACTCACAAGCATCACAAAATAACTTCTCTTTATCAGCCCTTTGATATAAGGACGGATACATTCGACTAATAACTTGAAAAGAGGATGACTGACACGCTGGTGGTGGAGTAGCAAGTCGGCTTCAACACTGCGACAGGAAGCTTCTGGTGGTGCGGCTGCGACCAAGGATGCCAATGCGTTGTCCAGTCCAGTCCTGTCTAAATACCACAGCCCCTTATGCCATGTGCCAGTCCCAAGTCGTCGTCCTGTCCCCTTCTCCTGAAAAGTCACCGTAGGAATGTCAAAGGAAACAGTACAGTTAAGATCAAGTATAATGGCACTAATGGACAGAAGATTGACAGGAAAAGATGGAGCATGTAAGACATTGGTTAGAGTGATGGAAGGGGTGCATGCGACAGTGCCTTTACCCACTACAGGACTGGATGTACCATCAGCAGTCTGAATACTCTCCGGCAATGGTAGGTGAGTATAGTCCTGAAACGCACCACGGGATTCCGTGACATGGCGAGATGTCCCAGAATCCATTATCCATCCTGGCTGATGGACAGATGCAAGAGCACGTGCAGGATTACCGGTGCTGGTTTGGGCAAAGCAAGTGATGAGATCCCCCGAGGTAGAAGATGCCCCAGGACTGTCGGCCGAACCCAGCTTTGTGCCTCGCAACTTCTCAAGGAACTTTCGCTCAAGCGGGGTTATTTCAGCCAGTTGATTCTCTCCTCCTTCCTCCACCAGATTCGCTTTGTGTCCTCCCCGTCTACCAGCATATCCTCCTCTACTACCACGTCGGCCTCCACGACCCCACCCCGTCCTCGATCAGGAGACTGATTTCGTAAGGGTTTTGGACAAAATCGGATGTAATATCCGGAGTCACCATAATTGTGGCAAACACCACCAACAGATGGAGGTTGATTGAAGGCAGCAAGGGCAGACTTTTCAACCGTGACTCGCTCCCCCTGGTAGGAGCCCTTGTTGGGCATCAACTTCAGTCGAGCTTCGTCCTGTGTCATGACGGCTATAGCTTCTTCCAAGGTCGGAAGCGTGGGTTGGGATATGAGGATATTCCGTCTCTGCTCAAATACAGGATGTAGACCCTTCAGAAATTTCATCATACGCTGCCGGAAAATATAAGCCAGGAACGTCTGAAAGTACTTCGCGAATGCCGGTTCGACATGTGCATCTTCCATCCCAAGAGGATCATAATGATCCAGATCAGATCAGTACTTCTTCAACAGGGCCGCGTACTCAGAGATGGTACGTTGGTCTTGGGCCACCCTATCGAGTTCATCTTGCAGTTGAAAGACTCGCATAGGGTTGCCGGAGCCAGAGTACATATCTTTTAGAGTTTGACATATATCAGCAGCAGCCTCCATTGCCTCGACATTGTCCGACACCTGGTCGGTTAAAGAGGCAGTCAACCACCCAGCCACGACGTTGTTGACAATCTCCCAAACAGCAAACTCCTTGGCGGAGTGATCGGCCGGCGCCTTGGCTTGGCCAGTGACATAGCCAACCAAGCCACGTCCCTTCAGTGTCCGCATCGCCTGTCGCGACCACTTTAAGTAGTTGGACGTTCCTTCCAACTTCGTCTCCAGCTTCTCCAATTTCCCCATTTTGTAAGGGGACGGATCCACATCAGTATGGATCACACGTGGGGTTACCTCGGTTAATCTCTTCGATAAGATATCATCAACCAAGGCCTTCATCTCGTCGGCCGTCAGTTTGCCACTGATCGAATCCATGGCTGCTTCAACTGTGAACCCTATTCGTCGTCTTCGCCGGCTTCTTCGACGTCGGAGTCGGCAACTTTCCCAACTTCGTCGTCGTCTTCGTCGTCGTCGTCGTCTTCTTCGACGTCACAGACTTTACGAATGCGCTACTAACTTGGCCAGCACCGGCACGCGCATGTAAAGCGAACACGTCAGGACACCAGAGAAGACATGATCAGTCTCTGTATAGATCCCGATGTGAAGGAGGAATAACAAAATAAATATTTGTTAGTTCCAAACGGCGCAATCTAGGAACAAAGTCGGTGCAAATAAAGAATTTGACATCTCGACTGTCTTTTTTTTTTTTTTTTTTTTGACGGCTAGGGTTAGGGTTAGGGTTTGGATGGGGCTGCTAGGGCTAGGATTAGGGTTCCATGTCAAGAGAGGCTAGGGTTAGGGTTTCCATGTCAAGAGGAGGGGGGGGGGCTGCTGGGAGGGTGCCGGAGGGGGGGGGGGGGGGCGGAAGGGTGCTGGAGGGGGGGGGGGGTCGGGGGGGTCGGGCTGCTGCGAGGGGGGGGGGGGGTCGGTTAGGGCTGCTGCGAGGGGGGGGGGGGTCGAGGGGGGGGGGGGGTCGGCTAGGGCTGCTGCGAGGGGGGGGGGGGGGGTCGGCTACGGTGGTGGAGCGGCGAGGGGCAGCTGGAGCTCGGGAAGGGGTCGGCTAGGTCGGGGGGGGGAGGGGGGAGGGGGGCTAGAGAGAGAGAAGTTTGTTTGTTTTGTTTTGTTTTGTTTTTTTTTTTTTTTTTTTGTGTGTGGAGAGAGAGAGAGAAAGAGTTATGGCTCTGATACCATGTAGAAAATAATAGTTGGAATGATTTTATTGATGGACTACTTCACTACTTATAGGAAGTCTAGCTCCTCCACATACTACATATTCCGATGTGGGACTAAAAGTCCCTTATTGACTCTCAACAATATAGAATAATGATAACAACAAATCCGGTAACGATACTCTCTCTAGCTATATCCACCGTTACCGATTATTAAGTGGTTGCAGAAGGATTTCACACCTATCCATCTATCTGGCCCAATTGCAACCAAGACTTGGGTTTACTTCCCCAGAGAGATTCAAAGAATACACGTCTCGGAAACGCCTCATTTGATGCAACCGTCGTGGGCCCGTGTTTTGTTATTCAAAAAAAAAAAAATTTTGAAGTGAACATTTCTTTTTTCCTTATGCGCGTTCTTTGCATCACAGGTAGGCTAAATATAGTGTGTGTATGCATGCATGGCATAGCATGACGGTGTGTTCGGAAAGTATTTTTCGTCTTGAATGGACTGATGCCATGTGTCACTAAGTGGTGATTAGTCGTTTGGTTGGTAAGGTGTCTTAGATGATGTGCCTTGCAAATTTGTTGTGGGGGCTTCATAGGTAAATCGGAAAAATAAAATTTGTTTCATTACACAGGCTAAATCATCCTTAATAACATCTCAACTATAGTGATAGTTCAGACGTTTTTGACATCAATTTTTTACTGTTCAATTTTAGTACCCAATTTTATAAATTATTATTTAAAAATAAATTTCGTCAATTTTGAAGTACATCGAGACCATTTTAAAATTATATCTTATAGTATAAAAACACAATTTAAATTATACTGTATTCTTAAATACACTTTTGAAATTGTCCCGAAGTGTTTCAAATTGCTGAAATGTGCTTCAAAAAATAATTTATACAATTATGATGCCAAAATCTTGTTGGGAATGCGGTGTGACCCGAACCGGAGTTGACCTATGAGGTGCGATATTGAATTGGGTCCATATACCTTAAAAGAGAATTCTCATGTAAGATCTAAACCAATCTTAATTATCTACACCACATGATCCTACCTCCTAACCGATGTGGGACTAAATTACCAACTCCATTGTCACCTCCCATTTGAGCGTTCAACCAGAAACGAGATACAATCCAACAATCTCAAGCCCACCTTTATACACATGAACGTTTAGCACCATCTGTCTCGAACCAATTAGAGCCGTCCAAACTAGTCCCGGAACCATTGGCTCTGATACCACTTGTTGGAAACGCGTATGACCCGAAACGGAGTTGGCCCATGAGGTGCGATATTGAATTGGTCCCATATGCCTTAAAAGAGAATTCTCATGTAAGGCATGAACCAATCTCAATTATCTACACCACATGATTATACATATGAACGTTCAGCAACATCTGTCTCGAACCAATTAGAGCTGTCCAAACTAGCCCCGTAACCATGAGTTCTGATACAATATGTCGGAAACGTGGTGTGATCCGAGCCGGAGTTGGTCCATGAGGTGCGATATTGAATTGAGCTAATATGCTTTAAAATAGAATTCTCATGTAAGGCCTGAACCAATTCCAATTATCTACACCACATGATCCACCTCCTTACCGATGTAGGACTAAATCACCAATTCTATTGTTACCCCACATCTGAATGTTCAATCGAAAACGAGATATAATCCAACAAATCGAACATCCAAACACTGTAGTTAGGATGCCCATGACGATTAGTTATTAGAAATGCAAAGTAGAAATAGTTCTAAAATTATATGTGTGTTGGATCGATGCAGTAAGTCAGTACGTAGGGATAACCAATCAATAGTTACAGCATACGAAAACACCATGATGATTTAGCAAACTAATAATCTTGTTCTGGTTTTGCCGACCCAGTCTGTCATAACTTTCGAAATGGAACTTCGATTTGGACGTAAGTAGGGGTGAGCATCGGTTCGGTTCGGTTCAAACCGAACCGAAAATGTGAAAACCGAAATAACCGTAAACCGTATTTTTCAAAATCGAAAACCGAACCGTTTTTATAAAAACCGAACAAAAACCGAACCGAATTAATTCGGTTCGGTTTTCGATCGGTTCGGTTTCATGGGCCAATGTACATGACCTTCAAGTTTTTAGCAAAATGAGCCTATTTAAATAACAAAAATTTAAAAAATATATGACATTATTGTATTTATGAATTGTTATATTACATAAAGTGAAAGATATTAGTATATATAGACTGAGGATAGATAGAGAGAGTGCTCACAGAAGCACCGACATAGAATAGGAGAAGAGAGTGCGCTCAGTTAAGGGTTAATAAACATTAGTATATGTATGTTGTGGGTAGTTTGATAAATTACTATATCTAAATCGGTTTTCGGTTCGGTTCGACTTTTCGGATGAAGAACCGAAAACCGAACCGTTATTTCAAATTTTTAAATTTTCAAACCGTAAACCGAACCGATAACCGAAAAACCGAACCGTTTGTCATATTTCGGTTCGGTTCGGTTTGGTTTTCAACCGTTATATGCTCACCCCTAGACATAAGGTTCTACCCCGATTTGATAAGAAAAGGAAGGAGACGTGTTGGAATTTATAAAGTGCAAGGGGGATACTAATTTCTACATGTTCTTACTAATACATCAACTAGTCCACGTTCGAACGTTCAAGCCATTATAATTGACTAGAAATAAATTCTTAGTCGATTTTGAGTCGAATAATTAAGGTCTGCTCGACAACGATGTCTTTACCGATTCTAGGATGTTTTTGAACTGATCGTTTATGAAAAAATTTGCTTGTTAATTTTTTTGAGGCATTGATTTTGATCGGCTCAAAAATTCTCTAAAATCGGTGTAATGCAATTTTGGAGGCTTTATAAACACCTCAAATTGGTAAGTTTTGAGCGATTTTATTATTTTATTCTATTTATATCATCACAAAAAATATATAATTGTAACTACTACCCTTCCATATTTAATTTTATTCATGTAAAGAACTTTCAGAGCCGCTCGTTATTAAATTATCAAGTATGGATTAGACTGGTTTAAAAGCCGCTACTTAAAAACCACCCAAAATTGGACCCCTCATAACCGTTGATAACCGATACTCTAAAAATACTTTATAATCGTTACCCTTACAATTGCCAAGCAGACCCTTAAAGAGAGTACTTAAATAGAATATTATCTTAACATGTGTCTTCATGATGCTTAATAACATATTGATAAATATATATTATATATATAGATATTTCTAGCAATCCATTCATTCATGTGTATATATTTTTTAATCTTCCTAGAATGTTCTTGATTCACCAAATAACGATGATGGTGATGTTTAAAATGTTCAATAATTGCTGATCAGACTCTATAATTATTATTTCAAAAGTTCAGGATGTTCCAAAAAAAGAGCGAACAAGTTCAAGAAGAGATCAAAGAAAGTAATGGGAAAGATGACTATATTCTTTTATGGAGGAGACATGGAAATCCCGCAAAAAATATATAGATATTTGATGGTAGAAGTGTCAAAGAGCCAACCAATTAAGAATTTCGGTAAATCGAGTCAATATATGTAAGCGATCAATTAGTTATAAGAATTTTTTGTAAGTTTTGAGATCTTAAGAATCAATTGAAGATCAATGATGACGAGATTGGAGAGACTAAACATATAACACAACTATTGAAAGTCAGAAGATTCCATTCGAGTGTATCAATACAATTTTCTTTGGCCTCGTTTTGATACTTGGAAAGTAAAGAAAAGAAAATCCAATTTTTTTTTGAAAAATTATAATTTTTATACATTTTTCTTTTTGGTAGTTGGAATGATTAGAAAATCTAGCGGAAATTTAAATCCTTGGAATATAAAAATAAATTTTTGGGGTAGGTGAGGAACTAATTTTCTTTTCTTTTTTTTCTTTTATTTTTTACTTTGAGAACCATTTTTCTTTAGTGTTAGCATCCAAATATAAAAAATGAACAAATTTTTTCTTAAGATTCTGATTTCGCAGACCAAATATGGCCTTTATCCTCCGAGCTTGGCCACAATAAAGATGAGGTAATCTCTTATTTAATGCATCATATCATATCCGCAAAAAAAATCTCTAAATTGTTTTGTGTGCTGTCAACTCATCCGATTAGATATAAGCAAGTTCAAGGCCTTGTTAGCAATTCGGCAAACGGAAAAAATTAGGGACGGCAAAAGTACGAGTATAGATCGGCTCAATGTAAATAAAATACGTTACAAAATTCGGTAAAATATTCGAAAAATAGAAATATTAAGATTAGAAAATTTACATTTTTAAATATGTTGTCAAATTTGGTTAAGTAAACATGTTCCCACCACGTTTTTTGTGCCAATTTTTTATATAATTTATGCGAACACACATTTAAAATTTTGCATCCTTAAAATTTACGTACTGATTCGAATCTTTCAAAAGGTGAAAGATACGAATTTTTTTTGCTTATAATAACATTTTTATTCGGGTGATTGCTAACAAGGGTTCAAGGTCACACTATATTGACATAGTACCCAAAAAAGGAAAAAAAAAAAATATACATATAAGTGATTCAATGACGTTATGCATCATGACCAAACAAGAGCCATACTTTCTCTCGGTAATATAATCAATGAGTGAAGATTGATGGCTCAAATCACCAAACTCGAGCACAGAAATAATGTAAAGAATGTCAGTACTGAAGGCCCCCATCAAGTTTAATCAGTCATGCCTACTTATCCCTATCGCTTAGGCAATGACGCAGAACAATTTTCTATCAGTTTATTGTTTAGAGCCTCGATCAATTCTTTTCTCAATCAATTGGGGAGTAAGTAAAGAATTCGTTCCTTTTATTCTTTTGATTTTTGTTTTAATGGTAAGGTGTTCAACTTGAAAAAAAAAAACAATTTTTCATTAGATTTGACATAATCTTTGGTCCTGGACTAACAACCATCTGAATTTCATTAGACAACAATATATATAAATGTAGATAATGCGAGTAAGAATAAACTAAGAATAGTTATAATAGAAAATTGTACTTTTCTAAACATATTGGAAGAAAATATGCAAAGACAATTCGGTTCAATAATATTATGTTACTGTGGTGTGGATAATGTAGGAATTTCTGATCCCTTTACAATTTGCAGAGGAAAAAATAATAATAGAAAAAGGCAACAAAAAATTACAAGAACACATTTTTTAACGTGACTCACTTTTCAAATTGAGAAGCTATATCAACGGCTGTTGCACATAATTTTTTTTACTAAATTATGAAAATTATCTACAAGCCGCGTCATAATACTCCTTTTATAGACATAGGATATTAGAACGACTTAAATACAGGTCGATCCATGGTCAGTGGACCGTCGCTTTTCATCTAAAGACTCTTATGGTTTGGGGGAACATAGAAGGTGTTAAGCTAAGCTGCATAGCCAAAAGGTAATAGGTCTACGTATACTCACCAACTAGTCTTTTAACGTCGTATATATGGTGTGACCCTCTCGTGCTCACGATCACTCTGCTACCAACATATATAAAGGATTGCCATCAGATCAACAATCGAACATAAAACATTGTTACTAGCTTCTTTATATAAAACATCTTTATGCTCCATAGTCAGGGCCGGCCCTGGGGTAAGTCGGACAAGACTTCGGTCTTGGACAATCCTCCTCTGCTAGGACAATCAATGTGATTCTACCCCCTAGGATCGGCTCACAATAAAGATCAAGGGGTAACCAAGATTATCTTCGGATAGGGCAACCCAACCGGTCTTGGACAATCCTCCTCTGCTAGGACAATCAATGTGATTCTACCTCCTAGGATCGGCTCACAATAAAGATCAAGGGGTAACCAAGATTATCTTCGGATAGGGCAACCCAACCCTCTGGGTCGGCCCTGTCCATAGTTGCACCGAATTACGATGGAAGAAGGTTTAGATGATAATGATAATGACTATGAAGGAGATGATGATACTGTGGTTAACTGAAGACTAAGATGAAACCCTGAAATTAATGTTGCGTGTCCTTTTGTATGTGGGGACCTAAATTCATGCAGTGATCATATTTTGTTGGCATTTGGTGAAAAGTGAAAGAAAAGTACGAGATAGAGACCAAGATCACATAGTAAAATGAGAGTTCCATTTGTACATACACATCTCACTAAAAGTTTGTAACAATAAGCTTAGCGGAAGAAACAAAGCTGTGGATCATCATCAGCTGCTTGATTGCAGCAGGATTTAAGTATGGACCACACTGCGATCATGCATTGCTTAAACTAGCTAAAGTGTTAATTTCTTTAATTAGTTAAATCACAGTAATTAATAACAGCCACTTCGTCATGCATGACCATCTCTGCATGTCTCTCTCTCTCTCTTTTGTGTGCATGTTCGTTAGAAGAAGATGGGAGGTCTACTTCACCAACGGTTGGTCCGGACGTCTTCATTTCTCTCACTAAAGTTCAAGAGAAAGTACTATTATCAAACAACTGTTTGATAAGAATCTCACACTTTCTCCTCCTCCTCCTTTTGACTTTGATTTATGTATGATCATGTCGGCCTTGGGATAAGTCAGACAAAAGTTGGAGCTTGGACAACCCTCCTCCGTTGGACAACTTATAAGCTCAGCATGATCCCATAATCCTAATATAGGTCGAGGTTGCTTGTAACCCTTTAGGATCTGCCTACAATAAGGATTGAGGGGCAACCAAAACAAGCTTTGGATAGGGCAAAACGACCCTGTAGGATGGCCCTGTTCATGATCCAACAAATAATATTCCCAAGCATTGTGCATGGATCAAGGAGGTGCATATTCAAGATGCAAATCAACTTTCTACATCTTGATCTTCTCTGGATCCTATAATTATTGAGAGCATAGGCGATAATATGTAGGGAATTGGCAGACTCTAGCCTACCGCAATTTTTTCTCTCCTTCTTTTTCATGCATATATATTTGTTTTTTTTATATCAGTCAGTCCATACCTACAATGGCAGAGGTATAGCATCTAAAATTAGGAGGGATTAGACTTTAGGTACTAGATTGAGCAACACGAGAACACTAGAATCGTACCGTCTAAAGTATCATTTTTTTAGAATTTATTTGTCGCTTAATTGTTACATATTTCAAATCCAAACAAGAAAATAAAATATAACTAAAGAAAATTTTTTTAAAAAAAAAAAAAAAAAATTTGTCCAAATTTTTTGGCCGGGCTACATCCTGTCGTGCCCTTGAGTAGCTCCGCCTATGCACACCTAGCCCACTCTATCATAGCTTGAATTTCTGGTTCCACCTTGATTGAGACCCTCGCTCTTGACATGTATTATTTCTTCTACGATCGTCTAACTCGTTAGACTAGTTTTGATAATTTAAGAAAATGTCTTCAAAACTTAAGAATTTTATATTTTATTATGAAAATGTTCAAAATCTCTATAACAGTTGTGGATGATAATAAACAGTCATCGTACATGCCACTTGTATGTAATATTGATGAAAAAAAAATAGAATATAAAGATAGCCAAAAGTTTTTCAAGGGAAGATGCTTTGTGCGAGTCGCTACCAAACCGACCTCAGCATGAACAGTAATTTTAGAATATTCTCGTCTTTGAGGTTCACAAAGTTTCATAGACAATTAATAAATAAATCACTGTGATGAGTATTATTATTATTGTAATTATTATATAAAAGGTGATTACCAACTAATTAAGCACCACAACATTCCTTCATAATGGGGTTATTATATACATTTTTTTAATTTTTTTGCGTTTTTATGAGTTAGTTGTGGTTGTCGGCAGGTCCCGACACAGACACTTTGTCAATTCTATCATAGGATTTTATCCAATACTTTCATTGCTTGAAGAAAGTCCTGATGCTGCTTTAGATGAGTCAGAGGTCCAAACGTACATAAGAATGAGTCTAAAGTCAAAATATGAGGCGGATACTGTGCAAAACATAGTACTTTCATATAATAAAAAAAATAGATGTCTGGACCCACCAAAATTCTCTCGATAATGATTTAGTTCGAATTGGAATTCAAATTCACGTCCACTTTTTCTTTCTTTACTAGTGTTACT
Organism: Iris pallida; assembly: GCA_029216955.1. Taxonomy (NCBI): domain Eukaryota; kingdom Viridiplantae; phylum Streptophyta; class Magnoliopsida; order Asparagales; family Iridaceae; genus Iris; species Iris pallida. Next base: position 10,630,771 of record JANAVB010018196.1, read on the forward strand.
ATTAGACCGCTCTTTTGACGGGTAAGACAGGTTTGCAGTTTCGTAGTGTTACACATGTTGGGTTCTGATCTTTTTCAAAGTAAATTTTAGTCCCACATCGACTAGACCAAAAGAGTTGTATCTCTATATATTAGCTTTGCTAGTTTAGAGATGCACATGTGGTGTGGAGGTGCACATGGGTGTGCCATGTGGGGTTAATTTTCTAAAGAAAAAAAAAGGCTAAATCAACAATTGAAAGCATTCATGCTTTTTGCTCTTGGAAAATTTATTACCATGGGAGCTAAGCGACTCGGACTCGGACTCGGGCTCATGGGCTCATGAGGCGTAATGTGGCATTTTGTTGGCGCACTTTGCACTTAGCATCGTCGCTAGGCGCATAGTGCGCTCGTTGCGCGAGCCTTTTGCGCTACCAGGCGCGCGGACAAGTTGTGCGCCAGGTTGTGCCGGGTGCGTTGCGCGAGTGGCGCAAGGAGCTAAGCGACTCGGACTCGGACTCGGGCTCATGGGCTCATGAGGCGTAATGTGGCGTTTTGTTGGCGCACTTTGCACTTAGCATCGTCGCTAGGTGCATAGTGCGCTCGTTGCGCGAGCCATTTGCGCTACCAGGCGCGCGGACAAGTTGCGCGCCAGGTTGTGCCGGGTGCGTTGCGCGAGTGGCGCAAGGAGGTGCAGGGTGCCAAAGTGGCGCAACTTGCTTCAGATCGTGCCTGTGCATGATCTGAGCGGTTACTGCACGTTCGGAGTGGTTATTACCACATTCCGAATGTTGTGCTAACCGGACAGTTGCTAGTCAGGCCTATATAAGGCCTCCTCTCTCTCACAGGCAGAGATACAATACAGAATACATTCAGAGAGTCACGAAAGTTTACAAGTGTTTCTTAACACAAGTAAACAGAGTCTGTGAGAGAGAAGAGAAGCTTTGCACCAGCGTTGCTTTTGCGCGGGTGTCCTTGTACGATCCGAGGAGTCAGAAGAGCAGAAGTGTTCCAAAGTTCTCCGACGAACTTGCTGGCTCCTGAAAGCTATTCGTGTGGGGGCGAATATAGCTTTGAGCAACGGTGATCATTCACCCCAACATGCCATCTTCCATCTTTTCCCTGTCATCTTCTTTGCTGCTGTGATTACGAAATCTTCTTAGATTCTCGTATATCATATGCTGCTGTGGATTACGAAATCTTTTAGATTCTCGTAATATAATAACAATATCTTCTTAGATCTTCGTTATACTTGTGCAACCTTCGTAGAAGTGTTGCGTTGGAACATTGTTCTTACAATTGTTTCATATTCTCAGTTTTCCATCGAAAAATTGTGTCCCGGCAATAACAATCTCAAAGCTATATTGCTACGATGGAAAACTTTAATGCTTCACTCCTCAATACTGACTTTTGTAAGTTAGAAAAGTTTAATGGAGAGCATTATCAAGACGTCTGGAAAAGGAAGGTTTATCTCACTCTTCAACTCAGAGACGTTGATCACGTGCTTCTTGAAGAGGAACCTACTATTCCAGATACAGGGTCTGCTGCTGCAATCGCTGCGGCTACTAAACTTCAGGCCAAGTGGAGAAGGGAGAATAGTATTTGCAGTCTGCTTATCCTGAATGCTATAAAGGATTCCCTAGCAGAATCCTACAGTAAGAAGACTATTGCCAGAGACATATGGGAGTCTCTGGAGAAACTGTACGAAGAAGACAAGAGCAGGAGCAAGATATTTTTGGTTGAAAAATATCACAAATGGCACTTTGAGGACGAGAAGTCCATGTTGCCGCAGGTAAAAGAATTTCTGAAGTTACGACAGAAGTTGGAAGATGAGGCGATGCCCCTCCCTGACAAGTTTGTTGTTGGAGGGATTATCTCAAAGCTCCCCGCTTGGTGGAGTAAGTTCTATGCAAACATGCATAGGAAGAAGCTTGAGATCAGCCTTGAAGATCTCTTACAGAAAATCTATATTGAGGACCAGATGCGGGCTCAACTAAAGGTGGACACACTGTCCAAGCAATTGGCTAACGCCAATATGGTTCATACCAAGGAACCAAGGGGAAAGCAGGCGGCTTCCCACAGCAAGAAGAATGACCCTAACAATCTAAACGTGAAGGGGACTTCTTTCAAGCAAAAGAAGCCAAAGTCTCAGATGCCTTGCTTCAAGTGTGGCAAAAAGTGCCACTTCAAAAGTGAATGCAAAGCAAAGACCAAGCAATCAGAGCAAGGAGAGCCTAGTAAGGTATCTATGATCACTGACGTTATTGCTATGATTGTGCAGGTTGATGCGGTAAGTGTAATGCCCCGCTCCGCACGAGGCATTTGGTGGGCTTGTTGGATGGGATCAGAATGTTGGACCGTTACTCGTATTGGAGATCAAGAGAGTTGAGACTGATGTAGTCTCTCTTAGCTGGCTAGACGGAATGGGTATTGGAACGTGGCTCGCTGGTGGAGCTACGCTTAGCGGGATTTGAGCAGGAAGACCCTTTTGTGCAGGCAAGTGGAACTGTCCTCCTTCCTCCTTATTCCTACATGCTTAATAAATGGAATAATGTGATGCTATGAATTGTCCCTAAATGTTCCATGTCTTAGTTGCTGAATAATAGAGATGCCTATGTTGTGGATTATTGAAATGAATAAGACATGAATATTGAACTGCTGATTGAATCATACTCGAACTGCTAATGTAACTTGATGCCTGAGAATGAATCGATAATGTCTCTTATGCTTAATCTTGATGAAATGAATGAATCACTTGAGTAATGAGATGCTACGAGAATGATACATGAGTAATGAACTGGCTATGCTATTAACACAAAGAATTGAATAAAACACTAGAATCATGTACATTCTGTATAACTGTTGCTGTTGCTTCCTTCCTTATAAGCAATAAAAGAAAGAATATTGTCCCTATGATATGAATAAAATGATTCAGGTTCTATCGGTATGAATGAAATGTTATTTGTTCCTCTTAGAAAGGAACGATATGAGAAATGTTGCAATGATTGATGCAATGAGAAATGATGAGGCTTGGGATCATTGAGATCACCAAGTGAACAGGTGAAAATATTAGAAAAAGGAGATGATGAACTATTGCCTTTTCTTATCTTATTATTGTATCATGCGACTTCGAACACGATCGGGTCGGACACGCATTCGCACGACCATAGACGTACTTGTATACAAGGATTTCCTCGAACGGTACCCGCGACGGTGGGATCGAGTCGGCCTAGGAGGAATTTGTGCTTTGGTAGCACGGTATTGGGATCCTCATTCGGGCTCGCAACCTGGTGAAGGGCACATCCCATACCCTATGAAGTCCTATATGGCACGTCGACATGGTGCACAACCACCAGTGGTCATATAGTCAGGATGCATGCTAATAAATGTTTTGTGCAGACAGAGTAAGAATATCATATTATCCTGTATTTTGTGCAGGTACGAGGGAGTCGGCTATCGGTAAGAAATCACTTAAACGTGATAATTCAATATATATGTTGGTTTAACTTGCGTGCTTATGTTCCAAATAAGTAAATGATGCTGTATGTAGCCTTTCAGTATGAGATCCTGCTTAACATGTTAAATGGAGTATGCTAGAAAGATGCCATGCTATAATTATTGCTCAAAACACAACATACATGCTAAGTGATGCTTGAAGTGAGAACTGTCATACCATGTTTAAGATGTTAATGTTAACGATGCCTCAATGATGCCTTTTCATGATAACACCTAGTATGCCTCAATGATGCCTTTGCATGATAACACGAAGAATGCTAAAATGATGTGTCCACATGAATGCTATTAAGAATATGTTTACATGCTTCACTCTGATTATTACCCATGAACTGTAAACTGATGCTAGGTCCCAAGTAGAAAGATCATACTAATAAATGCTTGCTTAAATGATCACTTAAATGTTGGTTTATGCGAGTGGGTTGGATTCTACTCGCCAGTGCATAGATGATGTGCTGACTCACGTTTTGTGGGCAGGTGCTCTTGCTTGGGATATTCTACACACGAAGATTTGGCTTGATTGGTTCCGCGACATCGAAAATTTGTTGGGCATACAGAAGCTCTCCTTGCACAAGATGATGTCTTCTGTTTATAAAGGGCATAATGTATGGAATATTGTAATCAGTTGTACCAGTGAGATTGTAAGCAAAGTCAGTGTATCGAGTTGTAATCCAATGTATCCATGTTTCAAATGTAAGCTGTATAGCATTGTTCAGTTGACTTTCATTGTAAAGTAAGATGTGTTATAAACATTGTACTTCAATACAAGTCTTGTACTTTTCTTCGATTATCAATAATGAGAATAAAGTTCTATATGTCTCTGTGTGACTTCAAGTTGTCCTTTTATCTCCACTGCCATAAAGAGGTGATGTACTTCTATTCAATGGGAAAGATTGTTCTCATTTAATTCAATTTGTCTGCTTCTGCCGCTGCAATGTGTTCCTAATTGAAGAATTATCCCTATGTATCATCTTTGCCTTGCACAAGTGCAATACCAGACTTGTACGGCATCACGCCCAAGCGAGGACGATCGATTCCAAGAGATCAAATATGTTAATAAATGACTCTACGAATCGGGGCATGACAAATTGGTATCAGAGCATGGCTTTACGTCCTTGGTCTCTTCTTTGATTCATTTCAAATCAAAGTTGCATCGGCGATTAACCAAAGTTGCTTCCGCGATCACTCAACGTTGCTTCCGAGATTAAATCAAAGATTGCTTCTGCGATTATACTGTCGTCGTTCTGCAATCATCATATGTTGCTTGTGTCTAAAAAAAAATTCGTTGACCCTCTTGGCTGCTCACTGGATGTTCCATACAATAAGTCTATATACATTGTGATGCCCCTGAATGAATGATTTTTGTTGGTTTGGACACAAATAACCTAACAATGACTCGATGCCATAGTATGATATAGTATGAATGATGTTTGGAATTGTGGGAATAAAGAAAGGTGGCTATGTATGCTGCGACAAGATGAGAATTGCATGTGATGTTGGAAAAGAATTATGAATGAAATAATTGATGGATGAGTTTGACAGAACTGGTGAATTGACTCATGTGTGTTGCTAAGTGCTTTCGAGACCCTAAGAATGATGGCTTATACTATTGAGATCCCGAGATGTTGGCTAAGTATTGTGATCATCATAGATCACGAATGTCCAGAATAGAATTGGGTTTGTATTGTTTAAGGATGGCCTCATTTCTGAGTGGTATATTGCCTCTACCACCTCAGAACGAGATGTATGTTGACCCTTTCCATGGGATAGTAATGAGACTATCTGCGAGTACTGGGTAGTGCCGAGACTTAGCTGGGAGTCATGTATTGTGGCTAGATGACTCGAGTGTCCCTTGACAGTGATGTTATGTTGGGTAGCGAGATTTTTGGAAATTGTAACGGGTGGCTTAGTTAGAAATTGTTTAGTCGATTAATGACTCAGACAAGTAAGACCGTTAGTATGCTATGGGTAAATGGATTTGGCTAGAGAATGCTGTGGCTTAGAACATCTGAATGTTGACTTCGATTTGGTTGGATGTAAATTAAATGTGGCTAATACAAAGTTGGTTGCTAAACTGAAAGTTTCAGAAATATTGTCGATGAACCAAAAGAATATTAGAGATTGTGCCTTGACCCTAAGGTGTAATAGATGTGAACCCATCTAGATCACCAAAGGATATTCGTTGCTCATGTGCATGTATGCTCAGGAATTGAATTGTACCAGAAAAGTGACAAGTAGCAACCCTGAATATTTGTGTTGCATAGAGGATGGTTAATTGATACATAAATTGTCGGATTGAATGGCATGAACTACTCGACCCTTGAGGTAGAGAATTTTAAGAATATTCGTATGAGATTTTGACGGCTGGAAAAAGAACGAGATTTAAGAATGCCATAAGATAGTTTGATGATTGAGAAACAAATAGGATTGAGGAATTACAAACGTGTTGGATAATGTCGGTATATGTGACTGTTGGTTGGAATATAGATTGTTGGCTTATGATTTAGTGGTGTGACTTTGTCATACAGACCAAATAGTATGATTCCATAATTATGTTAAAACTATCGGGATTGATGACCCATGAATAGTTAACCTTGGTTTATGGGTTTATGTGGGTACAAAGGAATTGGAATAGAAATTTGGATCATTGGGAATTTACTTGATGGATTATTAGAACTATGAAGATCGTATGTCGGATTGGGATTGACCGTAATGTTGATAGATCGATCTTAGTCGATCGTCGGGTAAGTCTAGAATGAGCCTCTGTGGGAATTATTTCCTTGAGGAAGACCCTGGATAGATAGACTTGGCCCTAGTGACCAATTGAGGACTTACCAATTGTTGGCATAGCCGACAATAGAGATTAGTATTCAGACTGAGTTGATACCCATAGGTTTGGGTAGAGTTCCTTAGAGCTGTCGGTTGCTTGTTGGCCCTAAGAAAGAAACTAGCATGATCCCTAGTAGCCGTCCACTCTAGGGAAGTCACCTGAATGATTAGGTATAGCTGTCGGTATAGCTAACCATTGAGACTGGACCGAATAATAGATGGCCGTTGGCGACCCATAGAATGATCTTGTGGCAATTGAACGAGAGATGGTGATGAGTATGATCTAAGAATGATAAGTTGTAAGTATATGCTCCAATATGAACCTTAGAGATGTTTGACCCTTGAGGATTATGTGTCGGCCTATAGCGAAAAATGGAATCGTGGGATGAGACTTGATTTGTATGTATCGAATAGTGAATTATTATATGAGATGGAATTGACTACTCATGACGGAAATGTTGGATAGGTATCTATAGTCGGGTAGCTGGGTTAACCTTGACTGTTGCATAGAATTATACCCTGACTGGATAATCGATAGTTGGTGATGTCGGATTGTATCTTTTAGAAAAGATGAATTGCCTCGGTGAGAAATATTGTTGGATTTGGAAAGGAATATAATTGCACATTGTGAACTCTTGATATGATTGGATCTAAGATTGGACCCTTGACCGAATGTTAAAATATTATGCTTGGATAGAGAGTTGTCCCTGAAAGATAGTGATTGTGACAAGTGAATAAAGTGATAAGTCAATTGAAAGGATGCTAAGTCTGATTTGGGAAAGAGAGTTATATCATGGCTGATTGAATTATACTATCATAGAAGTTGGCTGAAGTACATATGTTTGGGGACGCCTAAAATATGTGTATGGATCCAGCCGAAGTGATAGGTTGCGACTGAGATAATATTGTTGGAAGAATTTATCGCACTAGCGCAGACTTTGGCTGAAATGCATATATTTTGGGGACGCCTGAAATATGTGTATGGATCCAAATGAAGTGATGTGTTGCGACTAAGATAGAATGCAAGAAAAATGTTGGTGAATCAATGAGAAGTTGCAAGTATTTGGAAAAAGAGAAAGATGGATTGAATCGTTGATTGATTAAAATGATACTGTTGGATAGCTATTTTGAAATGATAGAGTGGGCTGAAATGAATATTGAATTGAAGCTGAATGAGTAACTCATTGTGATTAGGTGAATCTAGTGGATGAGTTATTTTCTTAAGTTTCGAGGACGAAACTTTTTCTGAGTGGTATATTATGTAATGCCCCGCTCCGCACGAGGCATTTGGTGGGCTTGTTGGATGGGATCAGAATGTTGGACCGTTACTTGTGTTGGAGATCAAGAGAGTTGAGACTGATGTAGTCTCTCTTAGCTGGCTTGACGGAATGGGTATTGGAACGTGGCTCGCTGGTGGAGCTACGCTTAGCGGGATTTGAGCAGGAAGACCCTTTTGTGCAGGCAAGTGGAACTGTCCTCCTTCCTTCTTATTCCTACATGCTTAATAAATGGAATAATATGATGCTATGAATTGTCCCTAAATGTTCCATGTCTTAGTTGCTGAATAATAGAGATGCCTATGTTGTGGATTATTGAAATGAATAAGACATGAATATTGAACTGCTGATTGAATCATACTCGAACTGCTAATGTAACTTGATGCCTGAGAATGAATCGATAATGTCTCTTATGCTTAATCTTGATGAAATGAATGAATCACTTGAGTAATGAGATGCTACGAGAATGATACATGAGTAATGAACTGGCTATGCTATTAACACAAAGAATTGAATAAAACACTAGAATCATGTACATTCTGTATAACTGTTGCTGTTGCTTGCTTCCTTATAAGCAATAAAAGAAAGAATATTGTCCCTATGATATGAATGAAATGATGCAGGTCCTATCGGTATGAATGAAATATTATTTGTTCCTCTTAGAAAGGAACGATATGAGAAATGTTGCAATGATTGATGCAATGAGAAATGATGAGGCTTGGGATCATTGAGATCACCAAGTAAACAGGTGGAAATATTAGAAAAAGGAGATGATGAACTGTTGCCTTTTCTTATCTTATTATTGTATCATGCGACTTCGAACACGATCGGGTCGGACACGCATTCGCATGACCATAGACGTACTTGTATACAAGGATTTCCTCGAACGGTACCCGCGGCGGTGGGATCGAGTCGGCCTAGGAGGAATTGGTGCTTTGGTAGCACGGTATTGGGATCCTCATTCGGGCTCGCAACCTGGTGAAGGGCACATCCCATACCCTATGAAGTCCTATATGGCACGTCGACATGGTGCACAACCACCAGTGGTCATGTAGTCAGGATGCATGCTAATGAATGTTTTGTGCAGACAGAGTAAGAATATCATATTATCCTGTATTTTGTGCAGGTACGAGGGAGTCGGCTATCGGTAAGAAATCACTTAAACGTGATAATTCAATATATATGTTGGTTTAACTTGCGTGCTTATGTTCCAAATAAGTAAATGATGCTGTATGTAGCCTTTCAGTATGAGATCCTGCTTAACATGTTAAATGGAGTATGCTAGAAAGATGCCATGCTATAATTATTGCTCAAAACACAACATACATGCTAAGTGATGCTTGAAGTGAGAACTGTCATACCATGTTTAAGATGTTAATGTTAACGATGCCTCAATGATGCCTTTTCATGATAACACCTAGTATGCCTCAATGATGCCTTTGCATGATAACACGAAGAATGCTAAAATGATGTGTCCACATGAATGCTATTAAGAATATGTTTACATGCTTCACTCTGATTATTACCCATGAACTGTAAACTGATGCTAGGTCCCAAGTAGAAAGATCATACTAATAAATGCTTGCTTAAATGATCACTTAAATGTTGGTTTATGCGAGTGGGTTGGATTCTACTCGCCAGTGCATAGATGATGTGCTGACCCACGTTTTGTGGGCAGGTGCTCTTGCTTGGGATATTCTACACACGAAGATTTGACTTGATTGGTTCCGCGGCATCGAAGATTTGTTGGGCATACAGAAGCTCTCCTTGCACAAGATGATGTCTTCTGTTTATAAAGGGCATAATGTATGGAACATTGTAATCAGTTGTACCAGTGAGATTGTAAGCCAAGTCAGTATATCGAGTTGTAATCCAATGTATCCATGTTTCAAATGTAAGCTGTATAGCATTGTTCAGTTGGCTTTCATTGTAAAGTAAGATGTGTTATAAACATTGTACTTCAATACAAGTCTTGTACTTTTCTTCGATTATCAATAATGAGAATAAAGTTCTATATGTCTCTGTGTGACTTCAAGTTGTCCTTTTATCTCCACTGCCATAAAGAGGTGATGTACTTCTATTTAATGGAAAAGATTGTCCTCATTTAATTCAATTTGTCTACTTCTGCCGCTGCAATGTGTTCCTAATTGAAGAATTATCCCTATGTATCATCTTTGCCTTGCACAAGTGCAATACCAGACTTGTACGGCATCACGCCTAAGCGAGGACGATCGATTCCAAGAGATCAAATATGTTAATAAATGACTCTACGAATCGGGGCGTGACAGTAAGGACTGACTCTAACTGGTGGGTAGACACTGGAACCTTCTGCCATGTCTGCTCCAGTAAGGAGTGGTTCACCACCTACACACCTACTTCTGAAGTGGTTATGATGGCGAACCAGGCACAAGCTGAAGTGCTCGGGATCGGGACGGTGGTGTTGAAGCTGACTTCGGGAAAGTCTCTGACGCTTCAAGGCGTGAAACACGTACCTGCTATCGCCAAGAACCTGATCTCAGGAGGCCTACTATGCAACGCAGGCCTCAGGATGGACATTAATGCTGGCCAGATGGTGATGTCTATTAAGAAAACATATTTCGGAAAAGTTTTTTATACCGAAGGGATGTTCAAAATTCAGCTTGTGAATCAGTCCAATGTAATTAATGTAATTAATACAATTACTCCTGCGTATACTCTTGAGTTGTGGCATAATAGGCTAGGACATGTTCATTGTAAACGAATAAACAGAATGTCTAGTCTAGGACTTATCTCCAAATGTGGGGGTAAGGTAGAAAAATGTGAAGTTTGTGCTCAAACGAAGATCACAAGGAAACCCTTTCCTCGAGTTAATCGAAGTACAGATCTTCTGGAGTTGGTACACTCCGATATTTGTGACTTCAAACAGTTCTCTACAAAGGCCGGGATGAAGTATTTCATAACCTTCATCGATGACTTCTCAAAGTATGCGTTCGTATACTTGCTGAAGGCTAAAGACGAAGCATTCGAGAAGTTCAAGGAGTTTAGAGTCGAAGCTGAGCAGCGGATTGGACAACAACTCAAAAAATAAGAAGTGATCGAGATGGGGAGTACAGGTCTCATGAATTCGCATCGTTCTGTAAAGAACATGGAATTGTCAATAAGACTACGGCTCCGTACTCTCCTCAATCAAACGGACTAGCAGAAAGGAAGAACAGAACGTTAACAGAAATGATTAACTCAATGTTGTTGACTGCTGGTCTTCCTAAGTGCTACTGGAGAGAAGCTGCATTGACGACCACTTTTATTCTAAATAGAGTGCCTCATGCGACTTCAGACGTTACTCCTCAAGAACTCTGGTTCAAGGTCAGACCTAACTCGAATGTCATTCGAGTGTGGGGGTGTCTGGCATATGTAGAACTTCCAGATCTGAAGATTCAGAAGCTTGGGACAAGGACTACTAAGACGATCTTCTTGGGGTATGCCGAGAAAAGTGATGCTCGAAGATTTCTTGATATTGAGTCAAATCATATCATTGAATCTCGCGACGCAGAATATTTTGAAGACAAATTTGTAAGGCACAAGAATATTGTTCTTGCGGATGTACCGGAGAACATTGAGGGTGCGCAAAAAACTGAAGTCTTTAATGAAGATGTGGTCCAAGAAGATGTTGTTGAAACAATGATTGAACCAGAACAAGCTGAGCCGTCAGCTAAGCATATGAGGAGGCCGAAGGATTTTGGAAGTGACTTTGTCACCTATCATGTGGAAGTAGATCCGCTTACCTATGATGAGGCGATGAAGACCAGAGACGCAGTTTTCTGGAAGGAGGCGATTGACAATAAAATTGATTCTATCACCTCAAATAACACTTGGGTGTTGGTTGATCTTCCTGAAGGAGCGAAACCCATCGGATGCAAATGGATCTTCAAGAAGAAGATGAAAGAAGACGGAACTATTGACAAGTTCAAGGCTAGGTTGGTAGCCAAGAGGTTTTCTCAGAAGCAGGGGATTGACTACTTTGACATGTATGCTCCAGTAGCCCGGATGACCACCATCAGAGTGTTGATTGCTCTTGCAGCAATACATAAGATGGTGATACATCAGATGGATGTGAAAACGGCTTTCCTAAATGGCGAGCTGACCGAAGAGATATACATACAACAGCCAGAGGGATTTGTCGTCAAGGGTCTTGAAGACAAAGTCTGTAAGTTGGTAAAATCTTTGTACGGTCTTAAACAGGCTCCCAAGATGTGGCACGAGAAATTTGACAAAATTATAAGGTCAAATGGCCACATGGTCAGCGAGACGGACAAGTGTGTTTACACGAAGTTCGCTGATGGAATAGGTGTGATCGTTTGTCTGTACGTGGATGACATGCTTATCCTAGGTACGGATATGAGCTGTGTCACGGAAACAAAGAAATTCATCTCGAGCAAGTTCAGTATGAAGGACTTAGGGGAAGCTGATGTGATTTTAGGGATCAAAATCATCCGGACAGACACTGGACTAGCGCTGTCACAGTCTCATTATATTGAGAAAATGATCACTCGCTATGGGTATCGGGATCTTCCTGGGATCGATACGCCGTACAGGTGTGATCTGAAGCTGAAGCCTAATTCAGGGGAAAGCGTCAGGAAGCTGGAGTATGCAAGCGTAATCGGAAGTTTGATGTATGCTACTGCTGCCACAAGGCCTGACATAGCTTTTGCCGTGGGAATGCTGAGTCGTTTCACGAGCAACCCAGGTGTTGAACACTGGAAAGCTGTGAAACGGGTTACGAGATATCTCAAGAAGACTCAGACATATGTACTATACTACAGCGGAGATCCGCCGGTAGTGGAAGGCTTCAGTGATGCCAGTTGGTGCTCAGAGGTGGAGAGCGAGAGGTCCACAGGTGGATTCATTTTCACAATGGATGGAGCTGCTATATCGTAGAAGTCGAAGAAGCAGACTATGCTCTCGCGGTCATCCATAGAATCTGAGTTTTTTGCACTTGATACCGCAGTCGAGGAAGCAGAATGGCTTCAGAAGCTCATGTATGATCTTCCAGTAGTTGGGGCACAAATACCGGCGATACCGATATACTGCGACAACCAGGCGACTGCGGCGGTGGCATCAAATGACCTCTTCAACGGGAAGAAGAGGACTGTGCGGTTGAAGCACAGGGCAGTACACGATCTTATCAAGAGAGGTGTTATTGCAGTGATTGATGTTCGGAGTCAGGAGAACCTGGCGGTCCGTTCACCAAGGGCCTCAAGCGCCAGCTGGTCGATGACAGCTTGTAAAATGGGCTTGAAGGCATTCTGATATTGTATTATTGTATTCCGACCATAAAGTTTTATGCTAATAGTTCAAAGTGAAATCAACTAGGCATCTAGCTTTTGGTTCAAGGGAGGACCACTAATCGAAAGAATATCAGGAACGGTGGGTACATGTTCTATTGGGCATGGAGAGGTTACGGACCTACAACCACTGTTGTCTACTGTTGTTTTCTGCGGAAAACGGATCCTGTGGGAAGGTTGGCTTAAATGCCTTAATGAGTTCTCAGGCAGAGTGAATGCCTGGTGTGCTTTACAGGAAGTACGGTAGAACAGCACTACAAGGAGTGTAACTCCATGCTACTGTGGGGTGACTTCACCATGAGGTTTCCAGGCATGTGGTAATGCCTCGGCTTTGCTAGCCAAGTCACAGCGGCGTAGCACCACAAATAGGCAGTTAGCCTAATGTTGTATGTTAAAATAAATAGGGGTGTAGTCAGCACTACAAAGAGAAGGAGTTCCTCATGTTACAGTGGCACGACACCACGATGAGGTTTCCGGTTAGGGATAAAGCCTCGGCATTGTAAGCCATATCGTTGCGGCGTAACACCGCAAGGGAGCCTAAGGCTTCATGCTGGGTAGTTTGGCACTACAAAGAGGCGGTTGCCTCATGCTACAGTAGTATGACACTACGATGAGGTTCCCGATACGAGGTAAAGCCTCGGCTTTAAGCCATGTCATAGCGGCGTAGCACCGCAAGGGAAGCGCAAAGCGCTTCATGCCATGTCTCTTTATAATGAACTCACCTATAGTGTATGGACAAAGAGATATCAGGCCGTCTCTTGAGGGTAAACTTGTAGACGCTCAAAATTATACACTGAATCCAGGCTGGCACAGGGCCTTTAATGTGTAGCCAGAAACACATGTAACTACATTATGTGGGAAGAATTTCAGCTATGATGCAGAATTCAAGAGTTAGTCCATTCTTGTATTATAGTCTGTTGTTTGACCCATATGGAAAGATTCAAGTCGTCAGCGACATCTCTCCTAATGCATGATGGACAGTTACTGTAGGGAACACTTATACCCATATATAGAGATATGTGGAGGATTGTTGGATTTTGGTCTTTTTCAAAGTAAATTTTAGTCCCACATCTGCTAGACCAAAGGAGTTGTATCTCTTTATATTATCTTTGCTAGTTTAGAGATGCACATGTGGTGTGGAGGTGCACATGGGTGTGCCATGTGGGGTTAATTTTCTAAAGAGAAAAAGGCTAAATCAACAATTGAAAGCATTCATGCTTTTTGCTCTTGGAAAATTTATTTCCATAGGAACTAAGCCCCGTAGGGGCTTAGCGACTCGGACTCGGACTCGGGCTCATGGGCTCATGAGGCGTAATGTGGCATTTTGTTGGCGCACTTTGCACTTAGCACGTCAGCATCATCGCTAGGCGCATAGTGCGCTTAAGTTGCGCTCGTTGCGCGAGCCACTTACGCTGCCAGGCGCGCGGACAGGTTTGTTTGCAAAAACAAAAGTATAAAACTTTATTGATACAAACTTTGTAAAGATTACAAGAATTTTGGGAAAGGTACAACTGTAGGAATCTAATCTAAAAGACGATTGCTTTATCCCTTGGACGATGTGAACTTTGAAGACGGTAGCCTCGGAAGTTGACTTGAAGGCAAAAGCCTCGGAGAATTGAAGGCAAAAGCCTCGGAAGAATGCAGCAGCACTTGGGTAAGAACTCCTGAACTCTCTGATAATTCTGAACTTTAAATGTCTGATCTCTCTCTCTGATCTGTGATCCCCTTGAATGAAGACTTGAAACTCTATTTATAGAGTTCTGGAAATAACTAATTTTTAGTTATTCTGGATGGCGCAAGTTGGATTGCGCAGGAACTGGATTGCGCAGCATCAGACTGCACAGGCAGTTGTCTGGTCATGGGCTGAGTGTCTTGGACACATAGCATCATTTGATTGAAATGCGCATGATCGTGTGAAGACGGTTGCCACGTAACGAGCAATTGATGGCATTAATGCCACGTGTACTTTTGTCAATTGTCCGGATGAAGTGTGCCACATGAATTATGCTGACTTCGGATTGCGCTGACATAGATTGCGCAGGCACTAGATTGTGCAGGCACTGGATTGCGCTACATGTACAGCTGTCCTCGAGCGCTGTGCGGCGCAATAAACGAACAGTCTCCTCGTTCTTTGTGCTATCAGCTGTCAGAAAGATTTAATTTTGTCAGATAATGATAATATTGCCACGTCAGCCTGCGCAGTTGAAAGTGTGCGCAGTTCGGTGTGCGCAATCAGAATGATGCACAATCTGATGTCTGCGCAGTTTATTTAAAAATTGTATTTCTTGATTTTTTGACTTTGTTGATAGGTACAACTTGATTTTTTAGGACCTACAAGACCTCCTTCAAAGTTTTCGAAAGTTGAATTTATTCAAAGTTTCGAAATACTTTGAATTTCAAAATTTAAAATCAAGTTGCGCATGAGCTGTCTGCGCAATCGGATGAGTCGATCCGACTTTTTCGGCGCAGTCTGAGGCAGCCGTTACTCTTTGAAAAACTATAAATAGTTCTCTTCAATATTCATTTCATTTTTTACTTTGCTTTTGTGATTTAAGAGAGAAGAGATCGACCGGAGAGATGAAGCCATAGAGCCTAGAGACAATATTGCAGAAACAGAGCATGAACCTTTGCATTCTCCATTGCCAACAGCAGCGAAAACTCATCTTCCTGCCACACCGGAAGCAACCCTTGCGGAAGAAGATCGTTTGATGATCGAAGCTTTATATGGCTGTGACTTCGGTTATCAAGAAGAAGCTGATCATGCTGCTGATGCTGCTAGTGAAGAGGCTCCCGAGGACAGTGAAAACGAGGAGAGCACCTCATCAGAAGCTACTGAGGAAACACAAAATCCGGAGGAGAATGTTGAGATCCAGACATCTCCTCGAGACACTCTGATTCCTGAAAAGGAGACTGAGGTGCCGAGATCTCCGGAGAAGATTGCTGATGAAGAGGTAGATTTGGAGGAAACTCCAGTTGCTGCTCCCAAAGGTATTGTAATGAAATTAACGATCTTCTTTTAATAAGTAGTTTGATAGCTAACATCGTTACTTTTATTCATACAGAACCCGGATCTCCTCCCGCTCCTCCAACATGTATGGACATAGTACTGGCGACGACAATAGCCAGTAGCAGTCGCCATTTATCTTGTGGCTCTGAAGCAGGAAGTAGCCAGGCCATAGTGTCTGAGGCTACTTCTGCTCAACTAAAGTCTGTTCCTGCAGATGATAAGCTTATTGCTGGATCCACCCATGGTAAGACTGTTTTCACTTTTGATTCTCTTTATCAATAGCCAATGATAGGCAAAGTGACAATATTAGATTTTGCAGAGGAACAACCGGGAGGAGCAACCAGCTCCACTTTGGTTCCCTTATTCAAAGAGCCTG
This sequence comes from Iris pallida, assembly GCA_029216955.1. NCBI lineage: Eukaryota > Viridiplantae > Streptophyta > Magnoliopsida > Asparagales > Iridaceae > Iris > Iris pallida. Next base: position 10,647,069 of record JANAVB010018196.1, read on the forward strand.
TTGTTTAGATACGAGAAATTGAGCGTCCTGCTGCTTCGTCATCAACAGGAGTAGCTGCGACTCCTGGTGCTCTGGCGATTAATCTGCTTGTCATCCAATCATTCACCAAATGCTTCTTCGAGTCCTTGGGACCTCTGATCAATAGAATGATGGACAAAGAAGACGCTGATTTTTACATGGTTAGAGGTCCGACCTCTTTCTTAGTGAAGGCCATCCGGGAGCAAGGTGATGAGGCTCAGGCCACTTTCCTTGACCATGTATTGAATGAGCTAGAAATCTCCATAAAGAACTACAAAGATCTCAACAAAGGGGAAGTGGAACCTTTAGTGCAGGCAGAGTTTGAACAAATGGCTCAGACAGCTGCAATTGAAAGTGTGAATCTTCAGAACCTCTTGGATGCCTATACTACTAAATCTGCTGAATATAATTCCAAGTTGGAATCAGTGATCTCAACTGCTGAGAGAAGAGAGAAGGATTGTCGAGCTGAGAGTGGAGATTGCTCGTCTCGAAGAGGAACTGGAAAATGAAGTTACAGAGCATCAGACTGCATTCCAACAAATTGATGCTCTAACTCAGGATAGAAACGAGTATGTAGCAGCTCATGATGCGGAAATCACTCGTCGAATGGTAACCATGTCTGTTTTTAATGAAGAATCTAGGATGGAAGAGGCCAGAAGGAGAGTGATGGCATCTCGCGAAGAACGGTTGCAGATTTTGAAACAACAGATTGCTAATCTAATGATGCCTCCGTCTCAGTAGAAAGAACGTCTTGTATCTTCTTGTCTTTCTTTATGCTATACATGTAATGTCTTCAATTTTGATCAATAAAAGACATTTTGTTGTGGCTCTATTATTTCTTGCATATCTTGTTCAGATACAAATAATAGCGATAGAAAATATATTCAGAGGTACAGGACATGATATATTTCTTGATAATTTTGTAGAAAATAATTATATTCATTATATCTGCTCAGAGGTAATGTGGACGTGGCAGAATATAATTTGTTGAATATTATTATTTCAGATAGACAACTTAATCGAGGACGATAAGTTGCTGATATGGATAATGAACGAGAATGAATCGTCAAAAATGTGTGAATGAAATAAATGAACGAAATAAATCGTCGGGATGAACGGATGGACCGTCAAAATGAATTGAATGAACGGGTGAACCGTCGAGTGGATGTGTGAACAGATGAAACGTCAGATGATTGTAATGAACGGACTAACCGTCGGATGAATTAATGAACGGATGAACCGTCAAATGATGATAAACGGATGAACCGTCGGATGAATTAACGAACGGGCGAACTGTCAGATGATGATAATGAACGGGCGAACCGTCTGATATTAATGAATGATAATGAACGGGCGAACCGTCAGATGATGATAAACGGATGAACCGTCGGATGAATTAATGAACAGGCGAACCGTCAGATGATGATAATAAACGGGCGAACTGTCTGATAATGATGAACGAACGGGCGAACCGTCAGATGATGATGATTATGTCGTCTCGTTGTCTTGAGAATCTCTGCCTATAAATTGAACAGAAATCTGGAAGGAATAATCATTTCCACTTTTCAACATAAAGATGTCATCCGGAGATGCATCCAAGAAGGCTGAACTCGCCCCGAAGGTTGAGACGGGCACTGAAGAACATCTTGTCGAACCAGTCCAGCCAAAGCAGGCAGAAGTAGGCGAAGGTTCGTCTACACCCAAACCACCGCAGGATATCCTGGACTTTCTGCTTGAACCAGGAAAGACTGAAGAGGAAGAGGCCATGAGGATGGCTGCTTGCAAGTTCCTGGTAGGCTCGAGCAAGGATGTCCTCGACTCTTTTGCTGATTATGTCTTTGATAAGGACGATAGTGATCCGCGTCCCAATGCTGAGAAGGACGATAGTGACCTTCCTTGATATCATGTAACATCATTTATGATGAAATAAAAATCAAACTTTATTTATGAACTGTCTGATCTTATTTACATAAAATCTCTGTTACATTTATACATAATATTTTTTGAGGAATTTTCCATTGATGGGCATCATTGCAACTCGACCGTCTAACTCTGAAAGTTGATAGGCTCTATTTGAAAAGACTTTGCTAACAACATAAGGTCCTTCCCACTTCGCATCGAACTTGTCTTTGCTCGAGTGAGTCATTGTCATAGGACGTCTGACCGTTAGAACGAGTTCTCCTTACTGAAAGGCTCTGACTTTAACTTTGCGGTTGAAAGTCTTCGAGATGCGGGCTTGATATACCTCAATATGTTGTTGAGCCAATAGCCGTTTTTCGTCGAGTGCTTCTAATTCTTGAAGTCGAAGAAGATCATTGTTCTCTGTAGTGAGTTCATTAGCAATGGCAATCCTTAAAGAAGGAATTTGAAGTTCCAGAGGAAGAACTGCTTCACAGCCGTACACCAAAGAGAAAGGTGTAAAGCCTGTGGGATTGCGGACCGTAGTTCGATAGGCCCAAAGACATTCACCAAGCTTTTCACTCCAGTTTCGTTTGTTAGTAGATACAAACTTCTTGAGGAGCTTGATAATGGTTTTATTGAAGGCTTCAGCCAAGCCCTTAGCAGCAGGATTGTAGGCTGTAGAAGCAACATTGTCAATCCGATGATCATCACAGAATCTTGTGAACTTCTGGCTGATAAATTGTGGTCCATTGTCGTGGATGATTCGTCGAGGTACACCAAATCGATAGATGACATGGTGTTTGACGAAGCTGATGACACTGCTGGTCTTGACTTCAGCCAAAGGTATAGCTTCAGCCCACTTGGAGAAGTAGTCGATTATTGCCAGTATGAACCGATGTCCTCTAGAAGAAGGAGGATTGATGGGACCAATGATGTCTATGCCCCAAGCTTCAAAAGGCCATGAGACAGCTGTCGGATGCAGGAATTCTGAAGGTTGATGAATAAAATCTGCGTGGATTTGACAAGCTCGACATTTCTTCGCATATTCGATGGCATCAGAAACCATAGAGGGCCAGTAGTAACCCATGCGTCGGATACGATCCTGTAACTTAGGACCAGGTTGATGTGCTCCGCAGACACCATCATGAGCTTCACGCAGTACTTGCTTCACTTTATCACCAGCAAGACAGCGCAAGAGTAGGCCGTCATAAGTTCGCCGATAAAGAGTCTTGGTGGTCTGATTGTAATAGAATCGGAGAGATCGCCGACGAATACTCGTAGCCTCCTTGGGATCTTCAGGGAGTATGTCGTGAACTACGAAGTCGATGAAGGGAGTTCTCCAATCTTCATTGATAACATTGACTTCAGTAAGATTACTGAACTCAATATTACGATTATTTTCGACGCAGAATAATTCTCGATTAGAGATGACCACCACTTGTTGTCTTCTGATAGGGATGGCTAGGACTGCTGCAAGATTGGCCAAAGCATCTGTCTCAGTATTGCAAGCTCGACGTACATATTCAATGAAGAAGGCTTTGAATGATGTAGCCAAGTTGATTGCCGCTTCAAAGTAAGGCACTAGATCTTGATGGCGAACTTCATAAGTCCCTCTAACCTGGTTAACAACTAGCTTAGAGTCACCATAGACTTCAAGATACTCGACGTTAAGTTGTTTGGCTAGCTGAAGGCCGATCAGTAAAGCGTTGTACTCTGCTACATTGTTGAAGCATGGTTCATCTAGAGAGTAAGCTCTTTGGATAGTCGATCTGTCTGGAGAAACAATGACAACTCCGACTCCTGCTACAATGGCACCATTGGGTCCAATTCTGGATGCACCGTCAAAGAACAGACGCCAAGTAGGAAATTCTTCAGAGATTATATTTGATTCTAATGTCTCATCTAGAATTTCATCATAGAGTTTGGATGTTTCTGGCACAGGATGAGCTGCTAAGAAATCCGCCAGTGCTTGACCTTTGACAGATTTTTGAGGAACATATACCATGTCATATTGGGCTAGCAGGATGGCCCATGTAGCCAACCGAGAGTTGAGTGTGCTGGGCTTTTTCATGAGTACCCGAAGAGGATTAACTCGGGATATGACATGAATAGTTTGGCCAATGATGTAATGCCTTGTCTTTTGAACAGCAAACATGAGAGCTAGGCACTCTTTTTCGACTGGACTATAACGATGTTCAGCACCAATCATAGTACAACTGAGATAATAGATGGCATGTTCATGGCCTTCTTTGTTCTTTTGGGCAAGTAAAGCACCCAATGAATGGTCCATAGCACGGACATATATTAAGAATGGTATGCCCGAGATTGGTGGCACCAAGACTGGTGGATTCATGAGGTACCGTTTGATGTCGTCAAATGCTCGTTGACATTCTTCAGTCCAAACAAAAGATACACCCTTCTTCATGAGTTGAGTGAATGGTCTGCAGCGTCCAGACAAATTCGAAATGAATCTCCTGATGTACGCAAGTCGACCTTGGAATTCTCGTAGCTCTTTTAGGTTGCGTGGAGGATGCATCTCTTGAATGGCTTTGATCTTCTCGGGATCCACGTGTATACCCTTAGAGGTAATGACGAAGCCGAAAAACTTGCCACTAGAGACACCCAAGAATGACTTGGTGGGATTCATTTTGAGTTGATGTTGACGCATGAGATTGAAGATAGTTCTCAAGTCTTAGATGTGATCTTCCTTTTGACGACTTTTGACGGCAATATCATCAACGTAGCATTCGACAGTCTTACACAAATGATCTCAAAAGATGGTACTCATTGCTTGTTGGTATGTTGCACCAGCGTTCTTGAGACCAAATGGCATCACAATATAGCAGTAGACTCCACGAGGGGTGCGGAAAGAAGTATGCTTCTCATCTTCAGGATGCATCCGAATCTGATTGTATCCGGAAAATCCGTCCATGAAAGATATTCTTTTGAATCCACAAGTGTTGTCGATCATGACGTCCGTGATAGGGAGAGGAAATTCATCTTTTGGACATGCTTCATTAAGATCCCGGAAGTCGATGCCGACTCGAACTTTGCCGATTTTCTTTAGAACTGGGACGACATTGGCTACCCAATCTGGATGTTGCTCTTCTCGAATAAAGCCACAAACGATGAGCTTCTTGACATCATCGTCGATTGCATCCATCATTTCTGGCTTGAAATGCCGTTGTTGTTGTTTGACCGGTTTTGCATTCGGCAGGATGTTCAGTTTGTGAGTAGCAACTTTAGGATCTAGACCTGGCATGTCTTCATAACTCCAGGCAAAGATATCAATGTATTTTTTAATTAGAAGAATTAATTCTTGTTTGTCTGCCTCTGGGAGGTTCTTGCTGATGAATATTGGGCGAGGTGATTCGCTCTCCCCTACATCAATTTGAACTAATTGATCTTCAGTAAGTGGTTCTCTTTGTTCGAATCGGAGTTCCCATTGGGTATCCATTCATTGAGCCCAAGGATCTATTTCGGGACTTTCTTCAATATCCTCGTCATAGCCTTCTGGAAGTTCGACGGAGACCATGTTAGAAGATACAGTCAGCCGATGAACTTGGCCGATGCTGGTGTCAGAATCCCATGATCTGGAATCAGAAGAATTAGAACGCTCCTCACTATCGAATTCAGAGCCCGCTGGGGATAGTACTGGAGGAGAAGCATATTCGAGACCTCTTTTGGTCCTGCTATATTACATCTCTGACTTTCCTTTCGGGACAGCCGTACGGAGAGGAGTCTTTCTACCCTTACCGTAGTTGAGGCCACTCTTGAAGTCGTAACCCATCTTTCGGATGATATCTTTTGATTGCTGACTGTAACGACAGAATTGAAGATGTCCCATGTCGTTAACTTTGCTATCATCCGTATAACTGAATTGTTGTTCCGGTCTTTTACTAAAAAGTATTGGACTCTCGCCTTTCTTTCGAGCGGGAACAATACGGTAAGAATCCTTTGGGTGTTCACATGAAACTTCTGTTTGAAGAGATTGCACAACTTCCATTGTAAATGACTGATAGCTATCTAAAATATCCAAATAGCATTTAGCATGATAAATGACATCAGTATCCTGGAAAGTAGGTGCTTTTGCATGGATCTGTACATTCGTATTTACAGCAGGACCTTTAGCCTTAGCAGGCTTGGTCAGATTGATTACAAGAGGGGGAGAAGAAGAACGTGAAGGAGGATTGGCTTTGTTATGACGGAGGTCGATAACAAGCGGCTCAGAGGAGATGAGCTCCCTTTTGTCCTTGTTATGAGTTAAATCAATAACAAGTGGCTCAGAAGAAGTGAACTGCCTTTTCTTCTTGTTACGACGGAGGTCGATAACAAGCGGCTCAGAAGAGGTGAGCTCCCTTTTGTCCTGATCATCATCAATAGATTGCTTCTGGACTGGCAAGTGAATAGCCAGTGGCTTAGAAGATTGAGGACGGGAAACACGCCCTTTGACAGGAATAATGAGGGTATCATTAGGCACTGTTTTTTGCTCTTCTTCAGTGTCCAGAGACAGGACAACCTTCATGGATTCGTTCTTGTACATACGAGCATCGTTGCAGTATGCTTCGACGCCTTTGAAAGGATAAAGGTCAGCAACCTCCTTTTGTACCTCTCCATTGTCATCAACATATTTAAAACATTGATGAAGAGTCGAAGGGACAATGTAATGCTCGTGCAGAAATGGTCTTCCCAGCAAAGCATTGTAAGAACAACCGTGGTTGTCAATGATGTAGAAGGTAACCTTTGTACGAAGATTGCCTATTTGGAGTTTTAGGCGAATCTTACCCAGAGACTCACTCCTTCCCTGGTTGAACCCAAGAATAGTAGTAATCGTACTAGAGAGACTATGCACTGGGATCTTCAGTGCATCCAACATTGTCTTCGGCATAATGCTGAGGGCAGACCCTGGATCTATCAGAATACGATCGACTTTCATCGAGTCGACATATCCTGTATAGTAGAGAGGACGATCGTGCCTGTTGTCTTCCATCAACATGTCATCTTGAGTGAAAGTTATGTTTGGAATTAACTCCAACACACTTTGACAATGAAGGCAAGAGACTGGTTCTGCTTCCGACTTCTTAAGCAGGGCTAGACAGGTTTCTGCTTGCATGAGAGCCTCGCTCAGAGTTTTCTGAGTCTCTTTGGAGAGGCGCAAGAGCTCGAAGATGGACAGTCGGGCCGGTGTATTGGCCAACTGAGCTAGGATGTCAAAATTGTATAGCTTTTCAAGTCCAGAAGGAGATGACTTCCTCAAAGGTTTATCAAAGCGGACTTATTGTTTGCCTTTGTCAGCGACCGTCGGCTTGGGAGGAATAGACACTACAACCGGTGAAGATGCAGTAGGAATATCTTCAGTGGAAGTAGGCTGCACTGGAGCAGGCTCAGAAGAAGAAGGAGCAGGAATCTCTTGGGCTTTGGGGTAATCCTTTAAATAAGCTTTCCCCGATCTGGTGTCCAACAAGATTTCTTCATCAACTATGGGGTCAAACGACACCATATTACAAATCTTTGTCTTACCTTTGGAACGATCTTTCTTCTTGGAGAAAGAGGAAACTTTGAACTCTGAAGCAAGATCCGAATGAATCCACATAATCTCGCCGTTGTCAAGAGACAAAGGGACGAGACCTTCACTTCGTGGAGGAGGGAGATTCTCAATCTCAAGAGTAGCTTTGGGAATAGGAATGACGCCGTGCTGCACCATCTGGGGTAGGAAGTCACCAAATTGAACTGAGACCATGTTTGCAGTCACAGTCTTCTCATCTTGTTGTAGAGTGACAACGCCATCGTTGACCAGCTCCTGGATTTTGCCTTTGAGCACATAACATGCTCGAGTGGGATGTCCGATGAACCTGTGATAAACACAGTACTTAGGATGATCAGTCTTACCGACTTCATCGGGCTTCTTAGGATCTGGAATTTGGATCTTGTTGCTTTTGATCAAGCAATCAAAGATGCTAGCAGTATCATTCTCGTCAAAAGAGTACTCCACTTTAGGACGAGCTTCCCTTGGTGGAGGTGCAGAAGGAGTGGATGTAGACGTAGGGGGAGCTACGTTAACCGCCAGAGATTCTTTATTCTTGTTCAAGTTGATGTTCAAAGTTTCTTTTGCTTTACGGTTGTTCTAGCGATTGCCACCACCTGATGTCTGGTGTTCATCCCGGTCGGGGTTAGACATTTGTACCCAGTTGCTTAAACTTGTCAGTGCTAACTTCAGCAGCTTTAGCGTTGACAATGAAGGATGGCCAATCTTGGAACTGAGTAGACCCTGTCCATATGCTGATGATAGGCAAAAGATTTGCCTTGCAAGTGTCAATGGTGACAGCAGCAGGAGTTCCGGGAGGCATCTTCAAGGCTTCTCGGCGGAACCGTTCGATGAAACTCTCAGCAGTTTCATTGTGTTTCTGTTTAATTTTATTGAGGGCTGACATAGTCATGTCATTGATCCCCTCGTAAAATCGTTCCAAGAAGATTTGCTTTAAGCCAGAGAAGGAGGTGATACAACCATCGGGCAAGCTTCTGTACCAATCGTATGCTACGCCAGCTAAACAGCCGACGAATACTCTGGTAAGAAGAGCGTCATTTGGTTGAAGTTGGACAGTCATAACCTCAAATTGGTTAATGAACTGACTGGGAGATGTGCTGCCATCAAACAGCGAGATGGTTGGGATCTTGTACTTCGGAGGAAATGGAACTTCTTTCCATTCAACTGGGTAGGGCTGCTTGATTCCCAACCTTTGCAAGTTGTCTTTCTCCTTGAAAGCTTCGAACTGAGTTCGCAAGAGCTTGACAGCTTCATTGGCATCTTCTACTGATGTAGAAAGAGCAGGTTGAGTCAGAGCGGTAGGAGGAGGAACAGCATTATAAGCACTACCCCCAGTCCCTGACTGACTGGGTGTAGGTTGAACTGGTACAAGGGGTACTTGAGGAGCTGCTACCCCCAGCCCTGCATTAACAGGCACCGATGATGCTATGATCTCCGGACTTACAGCAGGTACAGTCGGTGGTGTAGTATGTTGTGCCACAATAATAGAATGCATACTGGCGACCATTTCAGCCATGGTCTTCAGCTTGTCTTCTACTGCAGCAATTCGCTGTTCCTGATTTGCAGAAGTTGAAGCATCTGGATCTTCATTGACAATATAAGCTGTCACTTCTCTTGGTACAGTGGAAGACACTGTCTGTTCAGAGCTTTCACTGTATGCATCATAGTCGGAGAAAGAGTCATCTCCTGACTGAGAAGGAAGAAAATGACCCGAAGGATCTTGAAGATTCCTTTGACCCATTGTATCTCGGCTTCGGGATCGGGTATGTCGAAATACTCCTTCAGAAGATTCCTGGAGTAAATCTAAATACCGTTGGCTTGGCTTGCGAGGTTTCCCGTGCTTAGAGCACTTCCTACCCCCAGTGTCTCTGGAAGTCATGTTGACAGAAGCGTACAGAACTTCGTCTTCATCCTCAGACATAGGTTCAGAGTTAGTAAAGTTCAGACGATCGAAGACAGATCGTCTTGTTGTTTGACAACAACACTTGTTGACAACTTTGTAGTTATAGTGATGTCCAAGTGGTTGCACTGGGGATGTTGGGATGTTGTCCCGTTTTTGCTTAAGATGTTCTCGGAGATCAGGAACAGCAATGGGACGAGGAAAAGTTCGAGGGATATGTTCTTTGATAACATTCGGAACATGGTTCTGATTCTTCAAATATTTGGTCCCTTGAGTGTACAGGGAAGTACTCACTTCATTGGCATAGGTGTTCGGATTCTTAATCCTGGAAGTCTGCTTTTGATGATGTTTGGTCTTCGGCATTGGCAGTTTGCGTTTTACCGAAGTTGGACTATTGAGATAAGTTCTTAGATCTGCAAACTCACCCCCAGGGGTTTCTGTTTGAGACACCAACAATTTTCCCTGTTTTGAACGGAAGATTTTGAGGGTTGGGAGATCTTAGAATTCTGCTACCGGGGTAGGCAGAATACCTCTTTGATCAGTACAAGTTCTTTTAACATGGAGAGAAGAATCCTTGTTTGAAAGAATTTTTGTATTGACTGATGCCGGAGCACGTTCAGTGTGATCTTCTACGGTAAAGACCGAAGAAGACTGAGAAAAGACCAAAGGGCCTTTTCCTTTGTTTTGTAAAGAAGGGTTAGCTAAAGAGCGTTTCCCTCTGTTGTCTTCCAAGTCAAGAGACAAGGAAGTTTGAAAAAAGACCAAAGGGCCTTTTCCTTTGTTCTGAGGAGGAGGAATAGCCAAAAGACTATCCCCAGTGGATTGTGCTGGAGCAGCAGAGTGCTTGAGAGGAGGAACTGAGCCTTTGCCTTTATTGTGAGAGGAAGAGAGATTAGCCAAAGGGCTGTCTCTTTTGGATTGCGTAGGCCTGGTTTGCGCCTGGGTTGATGGCGCACTGGCCACTTGCGCATGAGTAACTCTGGCAGAGGGTGCACTAGTTCTGGCCACAGATATTGTGATTTGTGCATCAGGAGTTCTTGTCTCAGAGTGTTTAGGGTGCACTCTAGTTGTTGGAATGTTGGTTTACGCAGGAAGAATTGCTGCTAACTGTGCCAGGGGCATAGGAGTCTTATACTTTGACAAGGCAGCATAAGAAGTAGCAGACTGCGCATGAGTAGTTGAGACAGATTGTGCAGCAGTTGAAACAGCAGATTGCGCACCAAGCTTGGTGGCAGAATGGACAGACTGCGCAGCAGTCTTGCTGGCAGACTGTGCAACAGTCTTTGAAGCAGACTGCGCCACAGATTGCGCAGCAGCCTTGGTGGCAGAACTGTCAGACTGTGTAGCAGTCTTGGGGACCCACACTGGGCGCACTTTGCTCGTGGCAGAAGTTGTTGCAGTGCGGAGGGTGGTCTTGAAGTTGATCATGGCTTCATAGGCCGTCTGGTTGACCTTCACAACCAGAGTCTTCTGCGTCTTTCCGATAGACGCTATGTCACATTGAGTTGTCACTTCCTCGTCGGAGGAGAAAGTCGTCCCCAGCAGAGTCATTATTTTGTTTGCAAAACCAAAAGTATGAAACTTTATTGATACAAACTTTGTAAAGATTACAAGAATTCTGGAAAAGGTACAACTGTAGGAATCCAATCTAGAAGACGATTGCTTTATCCCTTGGACGATGTAAACTTTGAAGACGGTAGCCTCGGAAGTTGACTTGAAGGCAAAAGCCTCGAAGAATTGAAGGCAAAAGCCTCGGAAGAATGCAGCAGCACTTGGGTAAGAACTCCTGAACTCTCTGATAATTCTGAACTTTAAATGTCTGATCTCTCTCTCTCTGATCTGTGATCCCCTTGAATGAAGACTTGAAACTCTATTTATAGAGTTCTGGAAATAACTAATTTTTAGTTATTCTGGATGGCGCAAGTTGGATTACGCAGGAACTGGATTGCGCAGCATCAGACTGCGCAGGCAGTTGTCTGGTCATGGGCTGACTGTCTTGGACACATGGCATCATTTGATTGAAATGCGTATGATCGTGTGAAGACGGTTGCCACGTAACGAGCAATTGATGGCATGAATGCCACGTGTACTTTTGTCAATTGTCAGGATGAAGTGCGCCACATGAATTGCGCTGACTTCGGATTGCGCTGACATAGATTGCGCAGGCACTGGATTGCGCTGCATGTACAGCTGTCCTCGAGCGCTGTGCGGCGCAATAAACGAACAGTCTCCTCGTTCTTTGTGCTATCAGCTGTCAGAAAGATTTGATTTTGTCAGATAATGATAACATTGTCACGTCAGCCTGCGCAGTTGAAAGTGTGTGCAGTCCGGTGTGCGCAATCAGAATGATGCGCAATCTGATGTCTGCGCAGTTCATTTGAAAATTGTATTTCTTGATTTTCTGACTTTGTTGATAGGTGCAACTTGATTTTTTAGGACCTACAAGGTTGCGCGCCAGGTTGCGCCGGGTGTGCTGGTTGCGCACGTTGCGCAAGTTGCGCGCGTGGCACAAGTGGCGTGCGTGGCGCACGTTGCGCGAGTGGCGCAGGTCGCGCAGGTTGTGCAGTGGCGCAGGTTGGCGCAAGTGGCTCAGTGCGCAGTATGCAAGGCGCGCAGGATGCCAAAGTGGCGCAACTTGCTTCAGATCGTGCCTGTGCATGATCTGAGCGGTTACTGCATGTTCGGAGTGGTTATTACTACATCCCGAATGTTGTGCTAACCAGACAGTTGCTACTCAGGCCTATATAAGGTCTCCTCTCTCTCACAGAGATACAATACAGAATACATTCAGAGAGTCACGAAAGTTTACAAGTGTTTTTTAACACAAGTAAACAGATTCTGTGAGAGAGAAGAGAAGCTTTGCACCAGCGTTGCTTTTGCGCGGGTGTCCGTGTACGATCCGAGGAGTCAGAAGAGCAGAAGTGTTCCAAAGTTCTCCGACGAACTTACTGGTTCCTGGAAGCTATTCGTGTGGGGCGAATATAGCTTTGAGCAACGGTGATCATTCACCCCAGCAGGCCATCTTCCATCTTTTCCCTGTCTTCTTTGCTGCTGTGATTACGAAATCTTCTTAGATTCTCGTATATCATATGCTGCTGTGGATTACGAAATCTTTTAGATTCTCGTAATATAATAACAAGATCTTCTTAGATCTTCGTTATACTTGCGCAACCTTCCTAAAAGTGTTGCGTTGGAACATTGTTCTTACAATTATTTCATATTCTCAATTTTCCATCGAAAAATTGTGTCCCGACAATAACAACACATAATTCAGATGATTTAGTACGTAAGATGATCAGATGGTGACTGTATAAGCAATCCAGTGTCGGAAGAGTACTAACTGATTGGTGTAATCTGATTTAATTAAGCTTCGAGCATCCCAACACATGTACATCAAATTTTGATAGCTATCACACACGAATTATTCTTATGAAACGTTATTGACTCTTCTTCCTTTTCTTAGCTAGATTGAGGAGACTATGGAGCATAAAAGATGTCGGTACAAGATTTGACAAATGTTAATGATTCTTGTTTATCAGAAATTTATTATAGCATTCAAAGTTTACTCTTTTCTTATCTTTTCTTTAGAAAATTGTAATTTCCATTGAAAAAAATTCCTGTTTAGAAATGTTAGAAAATTTGGAGGAAAAAGTCAATTCTTGGGATGAGAAAGCGAATCCCAGAATGAGTAAGGGGAACCAATTTTTTTTTTTCCTTTCTTTCTTTTTGAAAATTATTTTACTTTCATGCTCATTTGGTATCCCAACACAGAAAATTTGGTCCTGATTTTGCAAATCTAACGTAACCTTTTAGATGAAATGGTTGCATCTATAATCCAACTTTTGGATCTCTCTAATGGAACTGCATATATATATATATATATATATATATATATATATATATATATATATATATATATATATATATATATATATATATATATATATATATAGTATTCGTTGGGAATGTACGATTTAGATGGTGTTACATAAGGCTGAGCCAGGACTATCCTAATAAAGCAAAGGAATAATCTTCATGCATGTATGGGAGATTATAGTAAAATATAGAAACCCTAATTAGGATTAATTAATTTGTAACTTCCCCCTTGCTCCATCTTTGGTTGCATTGCTTCTTGAATCTTACTTTGTGCCTTTGCCAAATAACCACATGTAAATTGCGTAACGCATGACTATCATTTATAGAAAACTGTAATTGTCGAGAAAGATTTTATAATGTCGACAAATTTTAAAGTTGGTTATCAAAATAATTTTTAATTTATAAGAAATGCTAAATATTTTATTTTTAGAAACGGTAATAAATTAAAAATTCTTTTGCTAGCACATTTTGAAAATTTGAAGACATTGTAAAAAATTATTTGCAATTATAGTTTTCTATTTCCATCCTTCAATGGTTTTTAAAAGGGACCCACATGGCGGAAAGGAAAAGGAAGATCATAGGAAGGAACGATAACAAGGAATATAAATTAACCCATGAAAAAAAGAAGGAAAAAAAGAGAGAAGAATTGAGTCATATATATATATATATATATATATATATTTTGAAGCAATGGGTACTTATGGTGAACTCGCCTCCACTGAGACTCGAACTCTCGACCACTTGAGCCGCATGCATCTCTCTTAACCACTAGACTAGAGGTCATTTGCATATATATATATATATATATATATATATATATATATATATATATATATATATATATATATATATATTTTGCATATATATATATATATATATATATATATATATATATATATATATATATATATATATATATATAAATATATGGAAAATTCTACAATACATCCCGTGTAAAAAGTTGTATCGATACATCCCAAATCTGAACCATTGGATGTTGATCAAATGGTTCGGATTGAGATCAAAAGTCAAAATCAGCATTAATGCTGATTCAGATTAATAGAGTAGGGAACATCATTTAATGCTTATTTTGACTTTTGACCTCAATCCGAACCATTGGATCAACATCCAATGGTTCAGATTTTGGATGTATCGATACAAATTTTTTCATGGAATATATTGTAGAAGGACCTTTTATATAATATATATATATATATATATATATATATATATATATATATATATATATATATATATAAAAGCTAGGTTAGTGCTGTAGTTGGCATCGGTGGAGTTTTATACGTGGAAGAAGTGTGAACTTCCATGATTCTCTCTCATCTCTCATATGAGACATCTTTGTTGCTGACATTGAACTTGGTCGTTCACTCATGTCATGGCTGTCAAGGGGTCAGGTTATATTCGATTAATGTCATATTCGAACCTAAACACTATAAGCTTTTCATATTCTAGCTAGTCATGGAAACATACTACTTTTCTTGATTCAATACTTAAAATGTAAGACTCTTATGATGTCATTTAACCATATTTGTATTGATAGATACCGATGTGGTTCGGCATGTCCCAATGTCGATACTGGCCGATATCGATATTGGGAGTTTCTTTTTCAGTTAGTTCAATAAAGAAAATTGAATTAAAAAAATCAATCGGCAAGATATAAAAGCATAATAAGATTGTAGAAGTACATAAAAGAAGAAAACTTATCTATTAGTGGACTATTATGTGACTACTATTTCATTCAATTTCAAAAATAATGAGAAACAACACAGTAAAAATTTATAATTATGTCGAAATGTCTAATAATATTTTTTCTAAAAATTATTTGTTTTCCGATACCAAAACATTCGATACTCCGATTCAAAACCGTCGATCCATTCTAATACGTACTCTTAGGAAGGAATCCGATACCGATAGTCCGAACCTTACATTTAACATCATTTTTTTAAGGGATATTTTAGCAAATGCCCCCATTTAAAATGTATAAACTAGCATATGCCCCCACTTAAAAAAAAATCTAACATATACCCCTATTCTTTGTATGGAACATTTAAAATTTTAAGCTATACCCCCACTTTTTAAACGAAAATTTGGCTGTTTCACATGGAATAGGGGTATATGCTAGTTTTTTTTTTTTAAGTGGGGGTATATGTTAGTTTATAGATTTTGAATGAGGGTATTTGCTAAAATATTCCTTCTTTTAATGATTTCTAAAATTTAATAGAAAATTTCAAAAATTACTTCAAGATGTATGAGATGAACTTGTTATTTGTTATACATGAATTGGTAGGAGATGAGAAGAACTGTTTCAGGTTGCCATTGCATGCACTCATCTCCATACTATCTAGTGGTCGAAGAAGAATCAAGATGCACGATGAGTTTGACTCACTCAACCAGTAATTTCTCTTGCAGAAGAAGAGTGTATACATTCCTTACTTCCACCTTTTAATATGTTAGGTATAAATGATGGTGAGATTGCTTGCCGGCATCATGGATGAACTTTGAGGGAAGAAAGTGAGGGTTGGCTTCCATTACGGAGGAATTGGAGTAACGTCAGAGATCACTATATTTGAAAGTGAAACTCTCCAACAATTTTCACTGATTGCTGGCTGGGGGACATGTGGGACCTACACGAAACCAGACCCTATGGGAAGGAGGCTGCAGACTTGGTGTGGTGTATGTTCTATGAACACAAAGAGTTTAGTCAATCCTGCTGGCTTCCTAACTGATGGTGATCCTTTAGCATGCTGGATGGAACTGCATATTGTTGGGTGACAAGTGGAAACCAATTGACTTGAAAAGTTTGTTTTCTAGGCCATCTATCATTTTCTCTTGACTAAATTATGACATATTAGCTATAGTATGTGGACACTTTTAACAATGTTAACTTTTTACGGTTCAATTTTGGCATTCTAATTTTATGAATTATTCATTTCAAAAATATTTTTTGTCAATTTTGAAACACATCGTGACCATTTCAAACACTTTTAACAATCTTCGCCATCTCCCTCCTTGCAGTTAGGATAACGACTTCGGGCATGACCAGCTCCCATCGTGTGTGACTAGGGCTGCAAACGAGCCAAGCCGAGCCAAGCTTTTGTAAGCTTGAGCTTGGCTTGACTAAAATTAATCGAGCTCAAGCTCGAGCTTGAGCTTGATAATTTTTTTATTTTAGAGCTTAAGCTTAGCTCGAGCTTGTTTATATTAAGCTTGAGCTTGGCTTGGTTTGAGCTCGAGCTTGGCTTGATAAGCAAGCTTGATTCAAGCTTGATTCAAGCTTGATAAATAAGCTTGATAAGCTCAAAATCAAGCTCGCTAAGCTTGATTTCAAGCTCGCTCAACTTTATTTCAAGCTCATTAAGCTTGATTTCAAGCTTAACGAGCTCGATTTCAATTTAGTTATGTTTGAATTCAAGTACCTGTAATATTAACAATTTATTTATAAAAAATTAATTAAAAAAGTTTATTAATATCAATTATTAAGGACATATAAATATATAATGCACATGTATATATAAAATTAGAATTCAATAAAGAACAAACGAGCTAAACAAGTTCCTGAACGAGCTTCTAAACGAGCCAGCTCGCAAGCTCATAAACGAGCCAGCTCGCGAGCTCAAACGAGCCGAGTACTTCTAAGCTTGAGCTTGGCTCATTTATTAAACGAGCTCGAAAATGAAGCTTGAGCTCAGCTTGTTTAGTAAATGAACCAAGCTCAAACGAGCTTTTATCGAGCCGAGGTTCGAGCAGCTCGCAAACAGCTTGGCTCATTTGCAGCCCTATGTGTGACGATCGGTGTGTACAAAGCCCAGGAACGAATTCACCGTCGTATGGCTGACCGGCGTTTACTAGCAACTTTTTACCGTTAGATTTTGGCTTTCCAACTTTATAAATTACTCTTTTGAAATAAATTTTTTTTTAATCAATTTTGAAGCACATCGTGACCATTTCAAAAGAATATACGACAATACAAGTATTTAAATTGCATATATAATTTTGAAGTGGTCTCGATATGCTTCAAGGTTGACGAAAGGTGCTTCAAAAAAATAATTTATGAACTTAGGGTATGAAAATCGAGCAACTGAAAGTTAAGTTGCCAAAATATCCGAATGGTATAATTTGGATGTCATTATAATAATTTAGCCTCTCCTCTTGTTTTAACTTTAAATTTGGGAAATTGGCAGAACTGAAATAGTCATAACCTCAGCATTATTCAAATTCTACATAGCCTCGTCCCAATTCTGACCTATGCGCTTTCGGAAACACAAGTCAAAACAGGAAAGGGTGGATGTTTCACTAAATTAATAAATATAATACTCAGCATTACTCGTGAGCGAAATTTGAGACGGAGAAGATTGCATAAGTGAGATGTGGCACAACTAGATTAGTAGTTCACTGCATAGGTTGCAGTATCTGTCGATGCCGATCCGATACGGTAGATAGCGATACAGTTTGGCATGTTTCGAGAGGTCTCTTTTTCCGTGAATTCGGTAAAGAAAATTGAACGAACAAGATCAATCAAAGGTGTACAAATAACACAAAATATTTCATTATGAGTGACTAATATTTCATTCAATTCTAAAGTTACTAAAAAATAACACAAAATACTTAAAATTATACCTACATGTATAAAATATTTTTTTCTAAATTTTTAATAATACCAAAAAAAAAAGTCTGATACTCTGCCGATAACGCCAATCCCGATACTCATTCATAGTAACCTCATAGTAAGGGTCCGATACCGATTCCGATACCGCAAACCTTGACTTCACTGTCGAAGATCCTCTGTCTCATAAATCTTATATCCTTGTACTTCAGAACACCCCCCTTCTCCAAATCATATGAGCTGCAAATTTGGAGATGGTAGAATTTCTGATACCATAATCCTCATATCCAAGATTCAGAGCAGAGCCTTCTACTTCATAACATCATTCTTCTCTAGATCATGTGCCTTGCAAATTCTGGAGATGGTACAATCCATGCAACCATCCACTGCAATTTTGCTGGTGAGAGGTCTATCAAAGTCCTAATATGGCTGCAAAAACCTGTTGAATCAGCATAAAAAGAACAGCCTGGATCAGTATAGAAATGTAAAATGCACCTTAAGCAAGTCCATAAGAAAAATAATTTTGAGCTGACAAGTCGCCTTTACTGATTCAATTTCATAAGTTCAAGAGAAATGATAAAAACTTTCTTTCTAAATGATGGACGAGGAGGAGATGGTGGCGAGGCGAAGGAGGACTTGGAGGAGGCATAGGAGGAGGAGGGGAGGAGGACGAGGACGAGGCGACGGCGGCAGAGGAGGAGGAGGAGGAGAAGGAGGAGGAGGGGGAGAATGAGGAGGAGGAGAATGAGGAGGAGGAGAAACCCTAACCCTAACCCCAAAAAAAATTAGGCTAGTCCCAAGCAAAAGTTTAGATGGCAAACTTGTAATTATTTTTTGAATAAGTTGGGCTAGCCCCAAGCAAAAGTTGGGATGCCCTTAGAATTAGCCATAAATAAACCATTTGAGATCTGAAACATGCTTTTCTCTCTCTATATGATTTTTTTTAGCCTTGAGCTTTGAGCACTCCAGTTGTGCAATCTTCTTCTTCTTCTTCCCCGGGTCACGTCTTCACAACCTCTTGTAGATTTGTAGATGTGTCATTGAAAAACGCCAAAGCTTCTCTCCAAGTAGACTTATTGAAGCTCATATCTAATTAGGAGAAAGTATCCCCAAACAAGAGTGTTCGAGTTCTACACTTGAAGTAGGATAGTCAATGGAGCTAAGCGATCACGAGCCAATCGAACCTCCATCGCTACACTTCCCTAGAATTTTTTCCTTGTTCAAGGAATTCTGGTATATTGACATCCTTAACAAAAGTTGTAATATGATACTTTACAAAAAGTTTTCTTGAAACTTAGAAAGAGAATCATTGTATCCCCTTTCCTCCCGAAAATAATGCTCACACATGGAGCCTCAGGTACAAGCTGAAAATCATCCTCGAAACCAATTTCCTTAGCCTTGCCGGTGAGTAAACTCCATGACTTTGAACATTATGAAATTAATAATAAAAGTCACTCACTCCCACAAATATATGGAAACAAGAGATTGATATAGCAATACAACGAATTATTTAAGAAACATTTCGGTATTCCATCAAAAGAATAATTCAAGAGAGTGGGTGGACAACAAGGCTGGAGAAATTGACATAATAATGGTCTTGGGTATCTAGTATGTAGTGTCCTGTTCTGGCGGTCCACTACGTGTGGCTTTGTGGCTACATTTTTGGCATCTAATCGATCGAGACGAATGCATAGAGAACCTTTCAAATTCATGGACTGACTTTTGTTGAAACGAGTCCAAATTATGTCTTGGCGAACGAGTTATATATGAGTTTCTCCCCATACCTTTCCATTGTAGTTTTCGTTTGACGTTTTCGCTACTTGGTGATGAATGCATTTTCATGTTGATTTTCGATGATTGTTTTCATTGTTCGCTTTCATCGATGTTTTCATTCATTACTGATCCGACGTTGGTGCTGTTGTAGGAGGACACATAACTGAGGCATGATCGTGACAGTTCGTGCGTTGTACGGATCGAGGTGTAAACAAAAACACTAAATCCGCCACAAATATACCGGAATAAGGCCTATCATAGACAGAAACCTGTTGGAGACTGACTGAAGTTACTTAGGCATATACAGAGCAGGTGACTTCAACGCAGAAATTTTAAGGACTCTAAGATTCTATTAGCACTTGATTTCTCCTTTCCAGAAGAATAATATCTGGAAAAAAAAAATGGAATTCATAAGACAATCCATTGCACCAAATGAACAGGGTACTCCGAAATTGAGTTACAGTCTTACAGATCTTATATAATTAATGTGTCCAACAGATTTAGAACAGTGAGTTATCAAAAATTGCATCTAGAAGCTTCTGCATATCAGGGAGTTAAACACTAGTCAATCTAAAGAGAAATAAATCTGAACTATTCCATTCATATCACCAATAAAATTCGTCCAATAATCAGATTTAATCATTATCATTATCTTGAGAACTTGACAGGCACCAAGATGTCGATTGTTAGACACTAGTTTTATTTAATAAACTTTCTGAACAGTAATAAATCATGACATAGTTACTATCAAAAGTTCACCAATATCAGCATTCTGACATTTAGTCTCTTTCTAATTGAGATACAAGTCCTTCAATGTGTTACGGTTAATGCCATATGATCCTTAAATTTGTGGAAACAAAATTTTCTCCATTAGCCAAAGTCACATGCTTTCTTATCAAACAAGTGAAAAGTAGAATCCCTGGCCCATTAAAGGGGGGAAAATAGTTCATTGCTGGTATATGAAAATGTGAAGAAATATTATAATTTTTCAACTTAAGCCTCAAGTAACAGTTCTGGACAAACCACACGAAAACTCACATGTAAAGTGGCAAGAGACAAAAGTTTTAAAGCAGTTACATCTACCACATTCCTAGGTAGCTCTTACATCAAATCTGGATATTCAGGTGGCATTTCCTATACAATTGCTTAACCTAACCCCTTTCAACCATGTTTGCTACATCATGAAAACTTCAAGCCATAACTCAGAGTAATCGAGTATTAGACTTTTTGAGAATTTGATGCTAACAGAAGTTGCAAAATTGATAACTCTTTGTTAGTCCCGGGGCTTGATCAAAGATGGTAGACTCGATGTCGAGATCAGAGGTTCAACAAACGTTCACTTTCTGATTATTCTCGAGATCCAAGAGGAACTGTTGAGAGTCAATAAGGGACTTTTAGTCCCACATCGGAATATGTAGTATGTAGAGGAGCTAGACTCCCTGTAAGTAGTGAAGTAGTCCATCAATAAAATCAATCCAACTATTAATTTCTACATGGTATCAGAGTCATAACTCTCTCTCTCTTTCTCTCCACAAAAGAAAAAAAAAATTCCCCTCCAAGCCGCTGCTCTCCCGCAGTGCCCCGTCCCTACATCGTGCCCCGTACTCTGTCCACGGGGTGCGCGAGAAAGGAACACTGTCGCTATCGATTCGGCCGGGACCGATAGGTCGGGATCGACCGAGTCGATCGAACGGGAACGGTTGAATTAAGATCCATTCCTCGTTATGGAATGTCTTCTTCGGAACCAAGTCCCATATTCAGCGGGTTGCGCCTCGAGGATTGACTCTGCGGCTGAGTCGGGAGAGACCTCCCGTTGCTCTGCTTTTCACGCCGCTTGCGTTGGTTTTGGCTTTGTTTTCTGAATGCGTTTCGTGGATGTTTTCGATGGTTTTCATGGCTTGCATTTCGAACTCGCATTTCCTATCGAACTCTTTGAACAATGCAGTGTTCTAATCGGTTGCTTGTGCGATTTCAGGTAATCGCGTAGGCGACGTCTAGCGCGACCAACAAGTTCGCTCGCCAAGGTAAACTCAAGGTGAGTGGCTGACCCTTCTCTTCTCGACCCCCCCTTCTTAAGCAAAATCGATAGTGTTGATACGAATAAAAAGATAAATGCAAAGGCACGAAAGGCACGAACACGAGAAAATGAAATGAGTTTTCAAAAAGAATGGTAGGCTATGTCTTGATAACTAAAAAGAAGAAAAGAATGGTCTTTGCACGGTCATTGGACAACTTGTCGACAAGGTAGAGTTTCCCCGAACGGCAACCCGGGGCCACGGGACCGTTGCGGCCAAGAAAGGAAACAAATACAAAAGCTGTGCTGGGCACAACGTTAGGCGAGGACTTGCAGCGGGGCTCGCTACTCGCGCTGAAAGGGCCTCGTCTAATCAAAGCAAAAAGGAGTCCACAATGGCTCTGGGAGCCAGTGACCAACACACGAAGTATATCACTTAATATGCAAAAGATAACTATTGAAAGGAAAGAACATGGTAAGTTTCATAAGGCGCGACGCGGTCCGCCGGGGTAAGTTCCAACGTAAAGTTCACTATGCTTGTCATTACTTGTTTGGAAATTCATTAGGATGGCTAGAAACATTCATACTCTAATGTCACATAAACTCTTCAACCAAATGAGAGCTTGGAATTTAAATAGCCACGCACCAGTACAAAGTGTAATGTACTGATCCTCGCTCTCCATGCAGGTACCCCGAACCACGAAGGGCGTGCCAACTAGAGCTCAAGGCGGCGTGAACTCTTTTGAAGCCTCGTCCGTGTGAAGGCTTGTTTTCTGGATTTCCTTTTTGAAGAAGACCGCACATCAGTCCAAAGAAAAATGACGACTCGACTTCCCGCCATAGCAGGTGGAAATATGTATTGGTTTTTACTTGTATAAAAGGGTGTAATGTATGGAACGACTATCTCATCGGCGTTCATTTTTGTAAGTCGAAGTCATGTTGTAGCCCGCGCGGCAATGATTGTAAAAAGAAGTCTATGTAAAGTTCATATTATCAATGAAAAGTCTATTTCCATTTCAAATGTGTTGTTCAATTTCTCTGCGTACTCTAATTTGATGTTGTGTTTCGGATAACCTTATGACTATGCCTTGTGCGAACGCAACTTAGGTTCGCACGACATCACGCCCGGGGGACGACTATCGATTCGACGGAATCGGGGCGTGACATCCGCAGATGCTCTGCATGTTGCGCTCGATCCTTCGAGTAGACGAGAATGTCGTCGATGAAGACTACTACGAACTTGTCAACGAACGGACGGAACACCCGATTCATTAGATCCATGAAGACGGCAGGGGCGTTTGTCAGACCGAACGGCATTACCAAGAACTCGTAGTGGCCATAACGAGTGCGGAAGGCAGACTTCGGCACGTCATCTGGCTTGACTTTGAGTTGGTGATAACCCGATCGCAGATCAATCTTCGAAAACACGGTTGCACCTTGGAGCTGGTCGAACAAGTCGTCGATGCGGGGCAGGGGGTATTTGTTTCGGACGGTGGCTTTATTCAATTCTCGATAGTCGATGCAGAGTCGCATCGATCCATCCTTTTTCTTTACGAATAGCACGGGCGCACCCCACGGCGAGACACTCGGACGGATAAACCCTCTGTCGAGCAATTCCTGAAGTTGTGCCTTCAATTCTTTCGATTCTGCAGGAGCCATTCTGTACGGAGCCTTCGAGATCGGACGGGTGTCGGGGAATGTGTCGATGGTGAACTCTATTTCTCGATCGGGCGGCATGCCGGGTAGCTCGTCCGGGAACACGTCTGGGAATTCTGCCACAACGTCGGTCTGACCAGCGTTTGCACCATCCTGTCGCATGTCTCGAACGGAAGCTAGATAGCCTTCGCACCCGGAATGCAGTATCCGTCGAGCAGAAATTGCGGAGATCACCATGCAGGTCGGCGACGCCTCACCACACGAGTAGCAGAATTCAGGCACTCCAGGCATGCGGAATGTGACCCTCTTTTCAGCACAGTCTATGGTTGCGTTGCACGGCCCGAGCCAATCCATTCCCAGAATGATGTCGAAGTCCTTCATATCTAGAACTATCACATCCAGACCGATCTTTTGACCGCCGATACAGATAATCCCGCCGGCGCAAGCTAAGTTTGTGAGAATTGGTGTGCCCGAAGGCGTGCTTACGCTAAGGTCGAGATCTAATGATATTACAGGGAATTTGTGCTCGGCGGCAAAGTCCGCCGATATGAAACTATGTGAAGCACCTGAATCAAATAACACACGAGCAGGCACATTATTGAATTTTAGTATACCTGTCACTACGGTGTCTGATTCCATTGCTTCGTCTCGAGTCATGGCATAGACGCGGCCCTGAGTGTTGG
Source organism: Iris pallida (assembly GCA_029216955.1). NCBI lineage: Eukaryota > Viridiplantae > Streptophyta > Magnoliopsida > Asparagales > Iridaceae > Iris > Iris pallida. Next base: position 10,671,057 of record JANAVB010018196.1, read on the forward strand.
GGCGACGGTCTCGGCCATTTTGCGGTGCGGGTTGAGTGGGCGGAGGAGGTCGAGGCGCCTGTCCTCGATTCTCTTGTCGGTGTTGTTGGGGCGGGGTGTTACGAGTTTGACGAAAGCTTGGACAATTTGGAGCCGTGTGACCCCTCTGTCCGCAAGCGAAACATTCAACGTTGCGGTGCTAGCAGTGGACTTCACGGTGTCCAAGTCGCCCGCAATTGGTGCACTTAGGTATCGTTTTCTCACCCTTGTAGCCGCCGTTATTTGGACGCTTTGACGCGTCGTTGTTGCCTCCCATATGGCTAGGACGTTTGTGATTGGAGTTGCGCACAACGTCGTCAGCACTGGAAGGATGCAGGTTCTCAAGGCGGAGCGCGTGATTCAGAGCCTCGCCCACGGTCTTGTACTCCGGGACCCCGACATGCGCACCGATAGTGTCGCAGACCCACTTCGAACCGTCGCACACGGCACTCTTCAGTCGGCAGAAACTGGCCAGCAAACTTTGACAACTTGTTGAATTCCGCGGCGTACTGTTCCACCGTCCTGCTCCCTTGCTTCAACTGCATGAATTCATTCTCCTTCGCTTGAAGAACGGCTGACGGAAGGTACTGGTTCGAAAGCTTTGCGGAACGTGGCCCAAGAGATCGGTGCGGTGGTGTTGTCCGGTCGGATCGCTCGCTTACGCACAGCCCACCAGTCGTGCGCGTTCAACCGTAGCTGAAGTTGTGCGCAGGCGACTTGCTTCGATTCTTCAATGCCAAGAAGCTCAAAGTGATCTTCCAGCTCTTCCAACCAGTCGATCGCCATGGAAGGACCCTCGGTGCCGCTGAAGGAAGTGCGGCACGCCTTCTTGAATTCTGACACTTCAAAGTTGTACTTTTTCGGTGCCGCTGGTTGACGCTCGGGATCCTCCGTGTCGACATCAATGGGTTGGATCGCCGGCACGGTGACGGTAGGCGTAGTCGCAGAATTCCCGTTGGCCGCCATTGTCTGGACGATCTGCTGCAGGGTATCTAGCTGCTTTTGCTGAAGCTTGGCATGTGCATCAAAACGAGCTTCGAAGCGAGCTTCGAACTGGGCCTGTCGTTCCTCTACCTGCTGATGCCGGTTCTCGGACTGGTTTCGCTGCGCCTCCATCATGCGCAGCATCCTTTCGATTGTATCGTTAGAAGGTCCGGCCTGCGGACGATGCGAACTACTAGAGCCGCTCGAGGCGCTCTGTTCTTGCTCGGCCGTGGGTTCCGTCACTTCTGCTATACGAAGGCAAACACATCAGTCACAAATTATTACGGACTCATTGTATGGAACAACTTATCTCATCGATGCGAGGTCAAAGGTTTGGAACTCTAGACGCGAGGCCAAAGGATGTAAAGCCGTGCTCTGATACCATTATGTCACGCCCCGATTCCGTAGAATCGATAGTCGTCCCCCGGGCGTGATGCCGTGCGAACCTAAGTTGCGATCGCACAAGGCATAGTCATAAGGTTATCCGAAACACAACATCAAGTTAGAGTACGCAGAGAAATTGAATGACACATTTGGAATAGAAATAGACTTTTTCATTGATGATAATAAAACTTTACATAGACTCCTTTACAATCATTGCCGCGCGGGCTACAACATGACTCGACTTACAAAATGAACGCCGATGAGATAGGTCGTTCCATACATTACATCCCCTTTTTACAAGCAAATATATAACATCTTTCCACCTGCTATCGAGGCGAGTCGAGCCGCCATCTTCTTTTGGACTGAGTGTGGGTCTTCTTCAAAAGGATTCCAGAAAACAAGCCTTTACACGCGGACGAGGCTTCAAAAGGGTTCACTTCGCCTTGAGCTTTCAAGTGGCACGCCCTTCGTAGTTCGGGGTACCTGCGTGGAGAGCGAGGATCAGCACATTACACTTTATACTGGTGCGTGGCTATTTAAGTTCCAAGCTCTCATTTGGTTGAAGAGTTTATATGACTTAGAGTATGAATGTTTCTAACCATCCTAATGAATTGCAAACAAGCATATGACAAGCATAGTGAAATTTATGTTGAAACTTACCGACGGCGGCCGCGCCGCGCCTTATGAAACTTACCATGTTCTTCCCTGTCAATTGTTATCATTTCCATACCAAGTGCAATATTTCGTGTGTTGGTCACTGGCTCCCAGAGCCATCGTGGACTCCTCTAGCTTTTGTTAGACGGGGTCCTTTCAGCGTGAGTAGCGAGCCCCGCTGCAAGTCCTCGCCTAACCCGTGCCCAGCACAGCTAATTATTTGTTTCCCTATGCCCGCAACGGTCCCGTGGCCTCGGGTTGCCGTGCGGAGAAAACGCTCACCTTGTCGACAAGTTGTCCATGACCGTGCAAAGACATGTTTTTAGTTAAGACATAGCCTACTCTTTCTTTTTGAGAACTTGCTCATTCATTCGTGTTCGTGCACTTGCATTTATCTTTTCATTCGCAACAACACTATCGACTTTGCCTAAGAAGGGGGTCGAGAAGAGAAGGGTCAGCCACTCACCTTGAGTTTACTTCGGCGAGAGAACTTGCTTGGTTGCGCTAGACGTCGCCTACGCGATTACCTGAAATCGCACAAGCAACCGATTAGAACACTGCATTATTCAAGGAGTTCGATAGGAAATGCGAGTTCGAAATGCAAGCCATGAAAACTATCGAAAACATTCACGAAAGCGCATTCAGAAAACAGAGCCAAAACCAACGCAAGCGGCGTGAAAAGCAGAGCAACGGGAGGTCTCTCCCGACTCAGCCACAGAGTCAATCCTCGAGGCGCAGCCCGCTGAATATGGGACTTGGTTCCGAAGAAGACATTCCATAACGAGGAATGGGTCTTAATTCAACCGTTCCCGTTCGATCGACTCGGCCGATCCCGACCGAATCGATAGCGACAGTGTTCCTTTCTCGCGCACCCCGTGGACAGAGTACGGGGCACGATGTAGGGACGGGGCACTACAGGTTCAGCATTTGGTGACACACCTAACACAGATGGTGTTCGATGTGAGGGGGAGATAATAAGTCCAAATGTGGTCGTCGGATCGGTTTCGTGTCCGGTTGTAGAAAACTGGACGAAAGGGGGAGAGCACAGTGACTCAGATACAGAGAATGAAGAAGACGATACATATGTTACGCAGGGGGAGCAGCAGACAAGAGAAAAGGAGCTCCAAGTCTACAGAAGGAGACAACAGAAGTCCAGTACTGTGCCTATGCCGTGCCCTGTACCTACTGTACCAAGTCCCTCGTCTACTCCTGCTCCAACTACTGAAGATGTTGCCCCCGTACTGAATCACTCGGATTCTGATGCGGATCTCTCCGACTCGGATGGTATGATCTCTCCACCACCTATTGCTCCCATAAGGAGATCTTCTCGCATCAATGCGGGTAAGGCTCCTGCTCGTTTTGATGATTACGAACATGACATTGCCAGCTTCTTGTCTTATTCTAATATTTCTTCGAATTATCGAGCCTTCATTGCATCGTTAGACTCTACTTCGTTGCCCAAGTGTTGGCAGGAAGCAAAGAAAGATCCAAGGTGGAAAGCTGCAATGATGGAAGAACTTGGGGCACTGGAGAAAAATAAGACATGGGAGCTGGTTCCATTACCCAAAGGGAAGAAAGCTGTAGGATGAAAATGGGTGTACACAGTGAAAGAGACGCCAGAAGGAAAAGTAGAGCGGTACAAGGCGAGGCTGGTTGCAAAAGGATTCACACAGTCATATGGAATAGACTATGATGAGACATTTGCCCCAGTAGCAAAAATGAGCACCGTGAGAACTCTGGTCTCCATTGCAGCGAACTATGGGTGGAAGCTGTACCAGTTGGATGTGAAGAATGCCTTTCTTCATGGGGACCTACAAGAAGAAGTATACATGGAGCTCCCGCCTGGGTGCTATGCGACGGAATCAAACGGAGGGACGTCGCAAGGAAAGGTGTGTAAACTGAAGAAGTCACTATACGGGCTCAAGCAATCTCCTCGAGCCTGGTTTGACAGATTCAGAAAGGCTGTTACAGGCATGGGATACCGTCAAACAAATGCAGATCATACGGTCTTCCTTCAGCATGCAAGAGGCCACATCACTATACTTGCTGTATATGTGGATGATATAGTGATCACAGGTGATGATGAAGTCGAGATCACTAAACTGAAGTCAAAACTCGCGAAGGAGTTTGAAGTGAAGGATTTAGGAGCGATGAGGTACTTTCTAGGTATCGAGGTGTGTGAAGGCGAACAAGGAATTGTTCTCTCACAGAGAAAATACACACTAGATCTGCTGAAGGAGACAGGGATGCTGGGATGCAAAGCAGCGGTCACTCCAATTGACCAGAAGTGCAAGTTGGGAGCAGAAGCAGGAGAGCCCGTTGATCGTGAAAGATATCAACGACTTGTAGGGAGATTGATTTATCTGGGACACACTCGTCCTGATATCTCATTTGCGGTGAGTGTAGTGAGTCGCTACATGCATGATCCAAGAAAGGGTCATATGGAAGCAGTATTTCAGATCTTGAGGTATCTGAAAAGAACGCCGGGAAAGGGGCTATGGTTCAAGAAGAATGGACGCATAGAAGTTGAGGGATACTGTGATGCAGACTGGGCGAGCTGCATAGACGACAGAAGGTCTACCACGGGATACTGTATTTTTGTAGGAGAAAATCTGGTCTCATGGAGAAGCAAGAAACAGTCTGTGGTAGCACGGTCGACAGCTGAAGCAGAATACAGAGCAATGGCTCTGGGAGTGTCAGAATTGATGTGGGTGAAAGCGTTGCTGACAGAGTTAAAGCTAGACAAGGGAGCACCATTACGTCTTCTGAGCGATAGTCAAGCTGCAATAAGTATAGCTAACAATCCCGTTCAGTACGACAGAACGAAGCACATCGAGATTGATCGATTCTTCATCAAGGAGAAGCTGGAACAAGGGATACTGAAGATTGACCATGTCCGCTCAGAAGAACAAGTTGCAGACTGTCTGACTAAGGGTCTTAGTTCATTAAGTCTGTCGAAGCTATGTAACAAGATGGGGATGATCAATATCTATCGCCCATCTTGAGGGGGAGTGTTGAGAGTCAATAAGGGACTTTTAGTCCCACATCGGAATATGTAGTATGTAGAGGAGCTAGACTCCCTATAAGTAGTGAAGTAGTCCATCAATAAAATCAATCCAACTATTAATTTCTACAGGAACTCTATAATATGAATCTGATTACAAAAGCAACAATAATCAGAAAGTAAATCTCACGTTCTTCCTTGCAATCGCAGTTGCAGACGGACAGAACTGAGTTACAACTCAGATGAAGGAGAAGAAAGAAAAAAGAAGAAAGAAGAAGAGGAAAGGTTCTTGCTGGGGTGATAAAGATCACCATTGCTCAAAGCAAGATTCGTCCCACCACGATCTGCTTCCAGGAACCAGCAAGTTCACGAAGAACTTCTGGAACGCTCGTAAGTCAAAATTTGAGACTTGAACGGGCTTTCTGGACTTTACAGACTCCCTTAACTCTCTTCTTGGTGCATCTTTCAAAGGAGGCCAAGGGGCTCTATTTATAGAGTGGAGTTGAGACTTCACCTCTTCTCCTATCCGATGTGGGACTAAAATACCAATACTCAAAAATAGAGTTTGATATTTTAGATCATCCCACAATCAGCATAGAAGTGTGCCCGTCCACGCCTACCCCCCGAACACTTCCGTGCATGCACGAGACATCCTGGAGTCCTTGTCCGAGTCCGAGTCTGCACAACAAAAATCAACTTGCATCATTGTTGGATTTAATCCTTTTTCCTTCTAGGAAAATACTCCCACATGGCACAAACTTGTGCCCCACTACACCTCATGTGCACACCTCAACACAAGCAATGCATTATATTGAGATACTCACCATTTGGTGTAGCCGATGTGGGACTATCTTTTCTAGTCCAAAGGCAAAAATACCAACAATCCCTCACATATCTCAATATATGGGTTGAGCGTTCCCCACAGTGACTGTCCATCATGTATTAGGAGAGATGTCGCTACGACTTGAATCTTCTCGCATAGGTTAAATAACAACATGATACAAGAATGGACTAAGCCTTGAATTCTGTACCATAACTGTAATTCTTTCTATTCACATAATGACATCAACTGTGCTTCTGGCTGTACATTGAAGGCCTTGTGCCAGCCTGGTTTCAGTGTATAATTTTTGGGCGTCTACAAGTTTACCGTCAAGAGACGGCCTGATATCTCTGTCCATACACTATAGGTGAGTTCTTTATAAAGAGTCATGGCATGAAGCATTGCGCTTCTTTGCGGTGCTACGCCGCTATGACATGGCTTAAAGCCGAGGCTTTACCCCACCTGGGTACCTCATCGTAGTGTCATACTACTGTAGCATGAGGTCACAGGCCTCTTTATAGTGCCAAACTACCCAGCATGAAGCCTTGCGCTTCCGTGCGGTGTTACGCCGCTATGACATGGCTCACAAAGCCGAGGCTTTACCCTACCTGGTACCTCTTCGTGGTGTCATGCCACTGTAACATGAGGACGTCGTCCTCTTTGTAGTGCTGTCTACCTCTCTTTATTACGATTATCATACAGTATTAGGCTACCTGTCTATTTGGGTGCTACTCCGCTGTAACTTGGCTTGCAAAGCCGAGGCATTACCCCTACCTGGGAACCTCATGGTGGAGTCACCCCACTGTAGTATGGAGTTACACTCCTTGTAGTGCTGCGCTACCGTACTTCCTGTAAAGCACTCCAGGCATTCACTCTGTCTGAGAACTCATTAAGGTATTTAAGCCAACCTTCCCACAGGATTCGTTTTTCGCAGAAAATAACAGTAGACAACAGTGGTTGTAGGTCCGTAACCTCTCCATGTCACAGAGGACAAGTACCCACCGTTCCTGATATTCTTCTGGTTAATAGTCCTCCCTTGAACCAAAAGCTAGAGGCCTAGTAGATTTCTCTTTGAACTAATAGCACAAAACTTTATGGTAGGATTGTAATAACACAATATCAGAATGCCTCCAAGCCCATTTTACAAGCTGTGTCATCGACCAGCTGGCGCTTGAGGCCCTTGGTGAACGGATCCGCCAGGTTCTCCTGACTCCGAACATCAATCACTGCAATAACACCCCTCTTGATGAGATCGTGTACTGCCCTGTGCTTCAACCGCACAGTCCTCTTCTTCCCGTTGAAGAGGTCATTTGATGCCACCGCCGCAGTCGCCTGATTGTCGCAGTATATCGGTATCGCCGGTATTTGCCCCCCAACCACTGGAAGATCATACATGAGCTCCCAAAGCCATTCTGCTTTCTCCGCTGCGGTATCAAGTACAGAGAACTCAGATTTTATGGATGATCGCAAGAGCATAGTCTGCTTCTTCGATTTCCACGATATAGCAGCTCCACCCATTGTGAAAATGTATCCACCTGTGGACCTCTCGCTCTCCACTTCTGAGCACCAGCTGGCATCACTGAAGTCTTCCACTACCGGCGGATCTCCGCTGTAGTGCAGTGCATATGTCTGAGTCTTCTTGAGATATCTCATAACCCGTTTCACAGCTTTCCAGTGCTTAATGCCGGGGTTGCTCGTGAAACGACTCAGCATTCTCACAGCGAAAGCTATATATGTCAGGTCTTGTGGCAGTAGTAGCATACATCAAACTCCCGATTACGTTTGCATACTCCAGCTGCCTGATGCTTTCCCTTGAATTAGGCTTCAGTTTCAGATCACACTTGTACGACGTATCGATCCCTGCAAGATCCTGATACCCGTAACGAGTGATCATCTTCTCAATATAATGAGACTGTGACAGCGCTAGTCCAGTGTCTGTCCGGATGATCTTGAGTCCCAAGATAACATCAGCATCCCCCAAGTCCTTCATACTGAACTTCGTCGAGAGGAACTTCTTTGTCTCCGTGACACAGCTTATATCCGTACCTAGGATTAGCATGTCGTCCACGTATAGACAAACGATGACTCCTCTTCCGTCAGCAAACTTCGTATAGACGCACTTGTCTGTTTCACTGACCCTGTAGCCATTTGACCTTATGACTTTGTCAAACTTCTCATGCCACATTTTGGAAGCTTGTTTTAAACCGTACAGAGATTTTACCAACTTGGAGACTTTGTCTTCAAGACCTTTGACGACAAACCCTTCTGGTTGTTGCATGTAGATCTCTTCGGTCAGCTCGCCATTCAGGAATGCTATTTTTACATCCATTTGATGTATCACCATCTTATGTATCGTTGCGAGAGCAATCAACATTCTGATGGTGGTCATCCGGACTACTGGAGCATACGTGTCAAAGTAGTCGATCCCCTGCTTCTGAGAAAACCCCTTGGCCACCAACCTGGCCTTGAACTTGTCAATAGTTCCATCTGCTTTCATCTTCTTCTTGAAGATCCATTTGCATCCGATATGTTTTGCTCCTTCAGGAAGATCAACCAACACCCAAGTGTTATTTGAGGTGATGGAATCAATTTCATTGTCAATCGCCTCCTTCCAGAAAATATCATCTCTGGTCTTCATCGCCTCATCATAGGTAAGCGGATCTGCTTCCACATGATAGGTGATGAAGTCATCTTCGATGTTCTTCGGCCTCCTCGCTCGCTTCGACGACGGCTCAGCGAGTTCTGGTTCAACCGTTGTTTCAACAACAACATCTTCTTGGACTACTTTATTGAAAACTTCAGTTTCTTGCGCACCCTTATTGTTCTCCAGTTTATCCGTAAGAACAATATTCTTGTGCCTTGCAAATTGTCTTCACGAGATTCGATGATATGATTTGACTCAATATCAAAAAATCTCCGAGCATCACTCTTCTCGGCATACCCAAAGAAGATCATCTTCGTAGTCCTAGTCCCCAGCTTCTGAATCTTCAGATCTGGGAGCTTCACATAAGCCAGAGACCCCCACACTCGAATGACATTCAAGTTAGGTCTGACTTTGAACCAGTGTTCATGAGGAGTTACGTCCGAAGTTGCATACGGTACTCTATTTAGAATAAAAGTGGTCGTCAATGCAGCTTCTTCCCATTAGCATTTAGGAAAACTCGTAGTTAGCAGCATTGAGTTCATCATTTCTGTCAACGTTCCGTTCTTCCTCTCCGCTATCCCGTTAGATTGAGGAGAATACGGAGCAGTAGTCTCATTGATGATTCCATGTTCTTCGCAGAACGATACGAATTCATGAGACCTATACTCTACATCTCGATCACTTCTGAGTAGTTGTAGATCGGTTTAACGTTCAGCTTCAGCCCTGAAGTCTCTGAACTACTCGAATGCTGCATCTTTCTACTTGAGAAGTCATGCGAACGTGCACTTCGAGAAACACTTCGAACCGGCCTCTGTGGAAAATTGATAAAAGTCACAGATATCTGAGTGTACTAACTCCAGATGATCGGTATTTTAGTTCAATCGTCTGAGCAGCTTCCCAACAGTCTTGTATCTGCACAGACCTTAAACTCCTCCACCTCCTTACCCCCACATTCCGAAGATAAGGTCCCGGTAGGACAGCTTGAGTCTGCTTCTGTCATAGAACAACTCTCAGTCCACTCAATGAAGTAACTTCATCGCCATCAGCAGAAGTTCGAACATTCCTTCAGCACCGAACATCTTTTCGAAGCATGTTCCTCGCCAATAAATTATCATCTGGCTAGTATGAATGTCCATCTTTCAAGTCTGTATCAGATAACAGACTTTCTGAGATCAGATCGCCGAAAAATCTCTGGTACGTACAACACGCATTCCAGTGTCATTGTCGGTGGTTAATAACCACTGTCTCGATCTTCAGAACTTCTGTTAGATATATGTTCGCCATCGAGACATTCATCATAACATGACTCGTCCTTGGTGAACAGCTAGCTCCTTTGAGAGCACACGTGGTCAGATGCACTAATGTCAGACCACTAGTTAGCTACCACGCTAGATAACTCAACCTGTGCAACAATAGCAACCAAGTTAAGTAATCAAAATAACCAAGTTTAGCTATGTACCTGCTATTTTGGTTTGGGCTTGGATTTGCATTCACTCATGTAGTGGCCATTCTTGTCACAGTTGAAGCAAGTCACGTGGGACTTGGACTTCTGTTGCTTGAACGAAGGACCGTTCACTTTTAGATTAGTGGAGTCCTTCTTCTTGTGATGAGAAGCCACCTGCTTCCCCTTGAACTCTTTTGTCTGCACCAAGTTGGCCTTAGCCAGTTGTTTGGACAGAGAGTCCATCTTCTGTTGAGATCGCATTTCGTCCTCAACGTGGATCTCTTGTAGAAGATCTTTCAAGCTAATGTCCAGCTTCTTCCGATGCATTCTAGCATAGAAGTTGCTCCAACCAGCAGGAAGTTTCGAGACTATCCCTCCAACGACAAACTTGTCGACGAGGGGCATCTTCTCGTCATCTAACTTCTGGCGCAACTTCAGGAATTCCTTTACTTGAGGTAGCATCGTCATTTCGTCTTCGAAGAGCCACTTGTGGTACTTCTCGACGATGAAAATTTTGGACCTGTTCTCATCATCTTCATATAACTTACCCAAAGAATCCCATATCTCTTTGGCATTCTCCTTCTTGGAATATGACTCTGCCAGAGAGTCTTCCATAGAATTGAGAATCAGTAGTTTACAGATGTTGTTTTCTCTCTTCCATTTGCTCTGCTTGACGAGTGCAGTAGCAATAGCATCGGCAGTTCCTCCTTCTAGAATCGTCGGTTCATCCTCAATCAACACATGGTCTACGTCCACGAGTTGAAGATTAAGGGTGACCTTCCTCTTCCAGATTTGGAAATGTTCTCCGTCGAATTTCTCCAACTTGTTAAAGCTGGTATCGATGAGAGAAGCACTAGAGTTCTCCATCTGCAAGGATCTTGCTTTGAGATTGTTGGTCCCGGGGCTTGATCAAAGATGGTAGACTCGATGTCGAGATCAGAGGTTCAACAAACGTTCACCTTCTGATTATTTTCGAGATCCAAGAGGAACTCTATAATATGAATCTGATTACAAAAGCAACAATAATCAGAAAGTAAATCTCACGTTCTTCCTTGCAATCGCAGTTGCAGACGGACAGAACTGAGTTACAACTCAGATGAAGGAGAAGAAAGAAGAAAGAAGAAAGAAGAAAGAAGAAAGAAGAAGAGAAAAGGTTCTTGCTGGGTGATAAAGATCATCGTTGCTCAAAGCAAGATTCGCCCCACTACGATCTGCTTCCAAGAACCAGCAAGTTCACGAAGAACTTCTGGAACGCTCGTAAGTCAAAATTTGAGACTTGAACGGACTTTCTGGACTTTACAGACTCCCTTAACTCTCTTCTTGGTGCATCTTTCAAAGGAGGCCAAGGGGCTCTATTTATAGAGTGGAGTTGAGACTTCACCTCTTCTCCTATCCGATGTGGGACTAAAATACCAATACTCAAAAATAGAGTTTGATATTTTAGATCATCCCACAATCAGCATAGAAGTGTGCCAGTCCACGCCTACCCTCCGAACACTCCTGTGCATGCACGAGACATCCTGGAGTCCTTATCCGAGTCCGAGTCCGCACAACAAAAATCAACTTGCATCCTTGTTGGATTTAATCCTTTTTCCTTCTAGAAAAATACTCCCATATGGCACAAACTTGTGCCCCACTACACCTCATGTGCACACCTCAACACAAGCAATGCATTATATTGAGATACTCACCATTTGGTGTAGCCGATGTGGGACTATCTTTTCTAGTCCAGAGGCAAAAACACCAACACTCTTAACAGTTCATACAAGCATTTATTTATTGGTGTCCATCCCCAACAATTAAAAAATAGTCAAATCATCATCCACTCGATCTTACTTGACCTTGATAACTTAAGAAACAAAGATTTACTTCAGAATAAAATTTTCATAATCAAGACCCTTTTAATTGTTCATAGAAACCTTTACTTATGAGTATGGTTCCCAACTTATTCAAATAGCAAAACACCAATCATCATCTTCTACTCCATCTTGCTCGACCACAATCACCTGAGAGAAACGCTAAAATCTCGAAAGAATCTTAGTCAAGCTGGCAAAACAATACTTCTACTATGGGCGTATATTCTGCAATAGAGTTTGGTTGAACTCACGGAAGGGTTTATATAGTTTGGCTGAACTAAATGATTTAGATACCAACTTTTGCATTGGACTTGTGTGGCAAATTAGAACAATATAAAGGCTTAGTTTCAACTTGATACCCTCAACTATTTCAGTTTTCAACTTGATATCTTAAACTTTTTTTTTGTAAAACTTGATACCCTGCAAAAAAATGGTCGAAAATATCTCTATCCATCCCTCTCTCTCTCTAACCCCCCCCCCCCCCCCCCCTCCCCCCACCACCACCCATTACCCCTTCATCCCTCCCCCAGCCCCCGCCACCCCTCTGTCTACACCCCCTCCCACCCCCTCCGTGCAACCCTCCTCCACCTGCCCTCGCTGCTTTCCCCGCCCACCTCCCTCCACCCTACCTCCGCTGCCCCCTGCTCCTTCTGTCGTTGCCGCTACCCGCAGAGAAGAGGGGGGGGGTTGCAGCGGGGGTAGGGGGTGGGAAGCCGGGAGGGGGGTAGGCAACCGTGGCAGAGGTGGAGGTAGAGGGGGGTATTGACTGAGGAATGAAGTTTCGTCCTTTTTTGTTTTGGGTATTAAGTTGAAAATAATTCAATAGTTGATAGTATCAAATTGTACAAAAAAAAGTTTAAGATATCAAGTTAAAATTAAGCATAATATAAATATATAATTGTCAACCCTCAGTACAACTTTGGTGTTTTTGGTGTAGTGGCAGAGAGAGGAAGGAGGTTGGGGACAACACAAAGGGGATCAGACTGTCAGTGGAAGTGCGAGGAGGCCTTGCAAGGAGGGGAGAGATCTGGATGACAAACGATAAGTAGTAGTTGAGCAGAGGGTCGAGGCGACAAGAGAGGGGCGGGACGAGCGGGGGTGCATGTAGTAGAAGGAATGATTGAGAGTATGTTTTGGAAGAAGATAGAGAGGGAAAAGAGAGGAAGTAGGAGAACCACGGTCAGGCTTCCCTAGCGATAATTCCTTGTTAATAGAGTGAGGTAATAACAATGATGATTTATTGTAGAGGAGGTTGGGTACTTATATATAGGATAATGAATGATGTTCCATACAATACATAAAACATGTAGGGCTAAACGAGACTACAAATAAGAAATATATCTAATAGAAAATAAGTTCAAGAGAGGAAAAACATAACTATGATGCCAAAGCAGTATAGTTAAAACATACTTAGCAGCACGAAGTAGTTCTCCAAATCCATCCTCTCCAAACCAACTTCTCCAAATCCATCTTCACCAAGTTCATTCACTTCAAACTTATCTTCTCCAAATCCATCCTCTCTAAACCTAGTTCTCCAATCCAACATCTCCATACCCACCTCTCCAATCCATCATCTCCATACCCGTTTTCCACAAACCCACTTCTTCAAATTCATCTTCTCCACACCAGTCTCTAAATCCATTTTTTAACACATCTTCTCCAAACCAACTCGCTCATTCTCTTGACGCCTCTAGCCGCAACTCAACTCGCTCTTTTGTCCTTCCAAGTTCCAAGATGGCCACAACTCTCATTCTCTAATCACCAAGAATGGCACAATTCACTCGTTTTCTCTTTCTCTCTCTCTCTTGTCGTTACGAATGTTGCAACTTTGTCCATTTGCATGTATGTGTGTCTCTCTCCACTTCCACGAAGGTCGCAACCCCCACCCCCCCCCCCCCCCCCCCCCCCTTCTCTCTCTCTATTGTTTCCATGGTTTCTCTTCAAGTCGGACTTGATCCTCATCTAAGCTCTAACTAGCGGAGGATTGTAGAGAATTATTTGTGAAATTTTTTTTTCTTATTAACCATTATTTAGTTGTCATTTAATAGCTATTAAACAACTATGTACGCTTATATATCTCCTATATATTTATATATATTGGCCTAGAACCCTGACCGTAAGTCCAATATTTCTCAATGTAGTCTCATCTTTTACACTACTCAAAGAAAGGAGGAAGAAAAAAGAGAAATGAAGAAAGACAAGAATGATAACCAATTCTTCCTCCAATCAGCATTCACGTTACTTGTTTTATCCAATAGTAGAACTTCCAGCTAAGAGAATATAAAAAAACACAACAAGAAGTATTTTCATCACCATGACTCCACTCTTCGTGCTATGTTTGTTTCCTCACAAAAGGGATCTGCGCGTTGTTCACTTAGGGGCCGTATGCTTTGGAAAAAAAAAAACATGCAATTGTTGTCGTAAGTGGTATTGGAAATACAATGTTTGGTTGCATGGAACATGGTGTCAAGGGATTTACAAATCCAGTATTTAGAATGATGTAATTAAGATGCTTGGTTGCAATATTTGTTCTAAATAGAAAGTTGTTGTTTGGTTGGGATTTTCTGACATGAATAAAGAGAGGAAGGGAGAAAATGGTGTAATAATTGTTTTTGCAAGTAGTATTATGGACATTCTGGCCACAATAAAAGCCTCGATATTTGGGGGAGGTCTTGCAACTTTTGTTGCAAAGCATTGCTTACAGCAAACACAACATTGAAAATGTTGGAAATGTTGCAACTTGCAGCAGCACTACTCACAGGCAACCAAGCAGCCCCAAGGTAATTCGTAACGTCCCCTTATATGTTCTTCTTTTCCTTAATTTTAGACATGCAAATGATTTATTTTAAAAACTAAACTCATAATATACGGACCCAAAGCTCTATTACAACTTCCACGGATAGATTCTCCAAGCTAAAACATACACACAACATTTTGAATACTACCACAACAATTAAACATACATGCCAAGTTGCCAACACCATATAAGCATTGACACAACACACTTATATAATGGTGAAAACAAGTATCAAAAGGTTTTAACATTCAAGCTCATAACTATATGATTCGAATGAAATAAAATTAATCTATGCTGCACAAACACAAACACGATATTATATGATTCAATTTTTTTTTTTTTACATGTGTGTAGTCGTAGCTTAATTTCATCATGATTTCACTCTATTGAGAAATCACTTATAATCGGGTGTAGTCAAATTTCGTGATTCTAAAATCGACATAAATCGAAATCAAACTAAAAAGTCTAAAATCTTGATTGGTGGATTTGTGAATCATCGGAATCCAACCGAATTGTGTGTAGTAAAAAAATGACGATTTTCAAATCAAGCAAAATTGGGTGTAGTGAGAAATCGAGTGAATTTCAAGTTAATTTTGTTTTGGGATAATTTGAGCCTGATTTGGATGCTCGTATAAATATTTTTTGACCAACCAAATCAAGCAAAACTTGTCTGATTTCATAATTCACTCTTTTATGACATTTTCTAATGTCCTGGTGTGAAGGGGAATGCGAAGAGAAGTACACTAGATGTGAATTTGATATGTGAGCCGCCTATAAACCAAAACATATTAATCAGAAATATGGTTAAAAACAAGAATTTGACGAAAACATAATAACATTTAATTGGAGAAGTAAACTCACGGACTAAATCACCATTATCTATATTGAAATGGAAGAAAAAAAATCAATATACATGTGGTTTAGAGAACAATGTCACGGACTTAGCATTTTTGCCTACACTTCGACCCTTGCAGTGCACAAGCTTCCCACTCGAACACCCGTGCCAGTCTTTCTCAAACATTTAGCTAGATCGCTAAGGTGAGAATGAGAAAAATGTGGAGCAAAAGAGAGATTAAAAAATTAAATACTTCACTGTACTAGAGAGATTTTACAACTTCAAGAGTGATGAGGAACAAATGAGCCTCCTACTTATTTATAATGCCTCAAAGGGCCTACATGGAGCTTTTGGAAACAGAATATTCCGGAAATTATTTTAGGGCCTAGTTATTTTCTAAAGAAGACTAGAACATCTAGAAGGCTCATGAATCTTCAAAGAAGACTCTAATCTTCAAAGAAGACTCTACCACATTCTGGAGGATTCCATATGATTCCAGCAAAATTACGGTCCGTAGAAGGTTATGCAGCTCCGTCTCGATGGGACGAAAAATCTTATGCGTGACAACAAGCTAGAGAAGCGCCTGTACAACCATGTCAGAATGTGAGAATTCAAACATGATTCAAAATCCGTAATCCAAATTTGAGTTTGGAAATTAGAACAAAGTCAGGACGAAATGTGGGATCAGACAAATCAGGACAAGCAATGAAATCAGGCCAAAATTAGTTTTTTAAACAATCAGACAAATCAGGCTATGACTACACCACTTTGATGTATTTTGGAGTGCATCTTTCCTCGAAAATATATAATCCTAAATACTTAATTCCTAACGAGATTCCCTCACCTTGCACTTTCGACTTCCTCCAAAACTGATTTCAACAAAATCTCCGACGGTGTCATTCTCGACAAGAATCGAACACCCGAACTGCAAGAACAAGAAAAAAGCTTTTAAATATAGCTCCTTTCCTCTATGGAAACGCACATTATCGATTATTTTTTCTTGAAGGAGCCTTCTTGAGCCCGGCCCAAACAAAATACATATGATCAAATTCTCATGAAAAGAAAGGCAATTAATAGGAAAGTAGGGACCTTTTCTGCGACGAGGTCGTCGATCGGCCATCGGCGGTGATTCTCCGCCGGAGGTCGTTAAATTCAGGAGGCGGCGGCGACTGGCGAGGGACCATCCAATGAAGCACCAGTCGCGTCGACGAGTAAAACCATGAGCCGAGCTCTCGTCGTACGTATAACTTAGAATTTGTGGGATTAGAAACCCTAGAAATGAAGGACTGGAATTGCGAGTGGAGATGGAAGAAGGAAGAGGAGAAGGTGACGAGGAACTTAAAACTGAAATTTCCTTCCATTGAGGGCCGGAGTGTCCGTTTAGGAGTGTTTGTATGGTCTACGTATGTGCCATCGTATATACTCAATTTAAATCCTTTTTTTTTCTTTCTAAATACGTATATTATTATTTTTTTTTTCCCAATGAATTGCTGAATAAATTAATTGTTTTTCTTACACTTCAAAGTTTTCACATAAAATGTTAAGTTTTCGTGGACACCCTTAGATGGAGCTAATCAAGGAAACCTTTGATGACGAGATAGCAATAAAAACTTGATCATTTTGATTAGGGATGAGCATTCGGTTCCAACCGAATCAAAAAAACCAAAAATTAAATTCGATCAAAATCGAATAAGTAAATTCAAAACCGAATCAAAATAGTTCATAATTGAATCAAACCAAATCGAATTAAATCAGTTCGATTTTTTTTTTTCCGGTTATTTGCGCTTTTTTGTTTACGGGTGCTGCGGGAGGTCGCCTCGCTTAAACTTGCATGGCGTTTTCTGGTAGGACAATCCAACTGGGCCACGCGGACGCGGAATAGATACTCAAAATCCAGGAATTTCTGGGTCCAAGCAGTGGATAATAATTTTTCGGTTACCTTTAAAAATATTCTGCGGATGCGGCCTACTCTGAAGCGTCTCATCTATCGGGTCATTCATGACGGGCGAGATACCAGCCTATGGATGGACCCCTTGATTGATCACCAAAGCATAGTGGATAAGTTTGGTTGGCCTGTCTATGAACTCACAGGTAGCGCGGAGAATCTGGAAGTCCTCATTCATAATGGGGAGTGGCATACAGAAGTCAGGCAGGTGGGGAGATGGCTGGCTAACGAAATCGGGAGGATCCCAATAGACCCATCAGCTCCCTGCGATCGCTGGAGTTGGGAGGGATCGCCGTCGGGCGAGTTCAGCGCTCGGATGGTATATGTCACGATCCGTTACCCAAATTATTGGGCCGGGCCGAGTCATGTCCAGCCTATGCTTAAGATAAAGCGCAGTAAGCTGTTCTAGAGATAACAAGATAAGACTAAATGTGCTAACAGTTCTATAAGTGAAGAAGAATCATAAATGCTCCAAACACAAAAGTCATCTCATATATAGAAATAAGTCCAAAGTACAAGTCTGAAATGTAAAACTGGATACATGTCCAGTTACAAAATACGTAGTCTAATACATGACTACACTAAGTATCCCAAGTGACTACGCAAACTAGGCGAGTCTCCCCGCAGGAACTTCCTCGCATGGCAAAACCGGGTCCTCGGCAGTGACTCCATAATACGAATCACAGAGCAACTCCTCCTCAGTAAGTATACCTACAACGTTATCCTGTCAGGACGGGAGCAAGTACTGTTTTCTAGCAAACTAAATATACAAAGCATGAACAGGAAGGTAATAAACTGGAATCATGGCATATCATGGTTTAATTGGTTCCTTTTAGGAATGACAACATATAGTTTAAAACTGTAGCATGTACGTGAATCGGTCAATAGGTGAATAGGATGTACAGCGGCACATATCAAGTTTTTCTGGCATGCACATACGTGCACGAACGGCATCGGTGTATATCCATACACAAATGCGAGATCAGAACCTACGGCAAGGTTACATATAGAATGTCCCCGAGCGCGGTAAATATATACGGAGAAGGGGGTCATGATCACGTACACTACTAGCAGTTTCCCCTTATCCCGTTATTTTAAACATGTGAGAGATATGAAAACAGTAATAACATGTGGGAGATACGAGAGCGATATAAAGCATGTAAGAGATATGAGATACTGTCCTAAACATGGTAGAGACTGAAAGTAATACAACATGTAAAGTTCTAACTTGCTACCCCAAGGATCAGCATTTAACATGGTTGGTAAGTCGCAGTTTATCGTTCTAGCAGTATGTAAAGTTCGTAGAAAGTATTTGCCTCTAGCAAAGTAAAATAAGCTGCGATAAATGTGCTATGGATGTCCGGTAACTCATCACTGTAGAAGTAAATACAATAACTTAGTTTTTACACTAAGCTAAAACACTATGACACTAATTTGGTGAAACACGACTTGTGATTGGACACTTAGCCAAAATGATGACTTGGCATAGGAGACCAATATGGGGTGACACACTATGTTAACTAACTTTCTAGGGTCTTTACACTAGTGAGGGATGGGGTTCAACACGACTAAAACTCCAAATAACACAAAAAGCTACAAGTCGTAATTAATCAATAAATAAATCAAAAGATCATTGTGTTCTAACTATTTTAGAGATAGACAAAAAAGCCTAGTTTTGTTTAAAGCAAAGTATCAAAGTGATCCTTGTTAATCATAGAAATTTATTATAATTTTTCTGGAATTTATTAACCAGTACAAATATTTTATAAAAATCAGTTTTCCTAAGTATACAGAAAATGAGTTTTGGTTTCATATGAAAAACTAGGGGCAAAACAGTAAATTAAATATTACAAAAATTATACTAAATTAGCCAACTTAACATAGTATCTAAAAACTATTTTTCCATAATTTTAGCAGTACTTTAAGTATTTTTAGAAAATCAAAAACAGCATTGCACACAATAATTAATTTTCTGCGTATTTTGTCCATGTATATAATTTGAACCAAAGTTCAAATACAGGACCCAAGGCCATGAATCAAGTCCAATATGACTTGTACAGGTCTTGAATGTGTGAAAACACATTTGAGCCCAAATACCCATGCTAGGCTTGGACACCAAATGGTTGCAGTAATTTAAATATACAGAAAATACTAAGTGGTAGAAATGCAAAATAAATATTAATATTTTAATAAGGTAAAATTTTACATAGTAACTATAAAAGTATGCATATTATTTTATAAAGATAATTTACACTAAGTTAAGTGAAATACAAAAATAATATATATATATATATACATAAATATAGGGATATTTATACATATAAGAAAATACCCAACTATATAATATATATATACAAAAATAATGTATACATATACATATAATAGTATATATATATAATAATATATATATACACAAGGAAATATATATATATATATATATATATATATATATATATATATATATATATATATATATATATATATATACATAAAATAATAAAGTATAAAAGATGAAGTATATATATAAATATATATATATATATATATATATAAAACAGCAACTATATATACCTAAATATAGTATATATATTAATACATATATATATACAAAAATATGTATATACATATATATATAAATAGATATATATATATATAAAAGAAAAAGGAAAAAGAAAAAGAAAAAGAAAAGAAAAAGAAAAGGAAAAAGAACAGCAGTGGCCGGGTTCGAACCCAGGCCAGAGAAGCGCGCGGGGGGGGGGGGGGGGAGGGGGGGTTAGATTAGGATGGGCTGGCCAGGGGGTCAGCCCATCAGTTGTGTTAGAGTAAGGGTTGTGTTTATTTTATTTAGGTTCGAATTAATTAACATAAAAAAAAATATAAAAACCATCCTGTGTCCTGACAGTTAAGGACACAGGTATCAGCGTGTCCTCGCTTAGCACGACACGCACGAAGCGACTTGGCCGTGTCCAAGCCAACCCTAGTATTGCCCGTGTCCTGGCAAGTCTCATATATGAAGACGAGACTCGCACGACACGAATCGAAGCTGACACTTACGTGTCCGACTTCTCCACGAAGTTTCGAAGGCGGAGGCGGCGGCTTGGGGCGTCGGGACGGTGGCGGAGAGGTGGCGACATGTTCGCCTCACTGCGGCGAACCTTATGATGGTGGTGGACGGTGGTGGCGTGCGTCGTAGGGACGGCGCTCGGGTCTAGCCGGAGCTAGGGTTTCGGCGGAGGGAAAATGGGGAAGAACAGGGCGGTGGTTGGTCGTGGGGGAAATTTAGGATTAGGGTTTAGGTCTGGGGAGTGTGGGGGGTTTAAATAGGGTCTTTGGAGGCGGTGGGGGCAGCCGGAAAAGGCGGAGGCAGGGCGGTGAGTCGGTCGGGGCAGGGGTCAACGGGAGCGGGTGAGAGCTGGAAGAGAGAGAGAGTGTCGTGTGTGAGAGAGGGGGGGTTTGGTAGATTTGCAATTAGGTTTTCCTAGATTAGGAAATTGCACACAGGAATTATTAGTGAGTAAATGTAAAACAGAATTTGCATTTCCTATTTTAAAAACATTCCTTTAATTACAAACTGATATAAAATCATTTCAAAAAATTGCAAAAACCTATTTAATTAATTTCAAATAATTTGCAAAGTGATATTTTTATATATAAAACTCATTTAGAAATTATAGAAAATTCCTAAAAATCCTAATAAAATATTTTAAGGCCAAAACTAACATTAAAAATTAATTAGCACTAATAAAACTAAAATTTGAAAAACAGGGGCTTACAAGTCTTCCCTCCTTGAAAAATTTCGTCCTCGAAATTCACAAGGATTGAAGACCCTACAATATTCTAACATAACAAGCAATGCAACAAAATGACTAAGGCTGCGATCGAAACTAACCTCCCGAAACCTGTTCCGGCTCCGGCTCAAGGACTAGGCTATAAGTCTTCCCCTGGGGTCCCTTGGCTACTGGGCAGTCCCGAATCTGATGGATGGCAGACCCACAAGCTAAACACTGCCCCAACCTCTTCCTACAAACGAAAGCGTCGTGGCCTACCCTTCTACAGAATGAACATATAGTCCCTTCTGCTACTGCTGAGGTCCCGGGGCTCTAACTGGCTGGGTCGGGTGATGTGGTGTAGGGGGACGGTAAGTCTGCTGGGGTGGCGTTGGTGCTCTCTGCTGGAAAGCCTGACGCTTGGACGGTCCCTCATGATGTACAGAAGCCGGCCTCTTGCTAGACAGAAGACGCTCCTCAATGCTCCGGGCCAACTCTAGGCTCTGGTAGTAGTCAGTCGTACCGTTCGCCACTATAAGAATGCCAATGTCTGGAACTAGACCATGGCAAAACCTACGGGTCATCTCCTCTGGATCAGCAACCAGACTAGGAGCAAAACGGCTCAGGCGACTAAACTCTGCCGCATACTCGTCAACAGAACGGTTCCCCTGCTGGATGTTCTGGAATCGTAGCCCCATGGCTACTCTAGCAGTGGTCGAGAAGAACTTCTTCTTGAACTGGGTCTTGAACTGGTCTCAAGTGGCTCTACCTCTCGCGAACAACGGCTCATTCCTGAACCAGACTCCGGCTAAGTCTATCAGCAGAAATCCTGCTGCCTCGACCTGAAGGTCATCCGGCATCCTAACTCCCAGAAGCTTCCTCTCTACCGAATCTAGCCAGTCATCAGCTACTACTATGCCCTCAGTCCCTGAGAACTCCTTGGGATTCAGACCCATGAAGTCCTTGATCGTCCCCGCTTTCTGACGTGGCTATACAGGTGGTGGGACCACGGAACGTCCCTCAGAACGCTCCATGCTCTGGCGGAGTAGGGTAGTCTGCTCCTGGTGGGTTGTTAAGAAGCCCTGGATCAGTGTGAGCAGCTGGGTCCCGTCGAGTGTGACGGAAGCCTGGGTGGGTATAGTGATAGGGGGTGGTGGAAGTATCGGGGCCTGTTTGGACTGGGATGTGGAAGGTGGTATCTGGGTCTGTGGATCTGTGGAGTGGGGGAATGTGGTAGGTGGAGATGTATCAGTCAACTGGTCAGCTGACTAGATATGGAGGGCCCCATTCTCGGGGGTAACATACTGGGATGAACGAGTAAGCACCATCTAAATTACACATAAAAAGACTTATAAGGACTTGTTTAAAGTAAGCAATCATATGCAAGAAAATCTAATTATAATAGCAAACATGTGATGTATTTCCTATGTTGCAATCCTAGCATTCCTCTAAGTGTTCTAAGCGTCTTTCCTAATGTTGTCTAATTACCTTAAGTTCCTAATTGCAGGCATGTTTGGTACAATAACGTAACCAAACAGTTTAGTCAGGACCTGCGTGGGCCACCAAAAAAACATGTCACGACCCGTTACCCAAATTGTTGGGCCGGGCCGAGCCATGTCCAGCCTACGCTTAAGATAAAGCGCAGTAAGCTGTTCTAGAGATAACAAGATAAGACTAAATGTGCTAACAGTTCTATAAGTGAAGAAGAATCATAAATGCTCCAAACACAAAAGTCATCTCATATATAGAAATAAGTCCAAAGTACAAGTCTGAAATGTAAAACTGGATACATGTCTAGTTACAAAATACGTAGTCTAATACATGACTACACTAAGTATCCCAAGTGACTACGCAAACTAGGCGAGTCTTCCCGCAGGAACTTCCTCGCATGGCAAAACCGGGTCCTCGGCAGTGACTCCATAATACGAATCACAGAGCAACTCCTCCTCAGTAAGTATACCTACAACGTTATCCTATCAGGACGGGAGCAAGTACTGTTTTCTAGCAAACTAAATATACAAAGCATGAACAGGAAGGTAATAAACTGGAATCATGGCATATCATGGTTTAATTGGTTCTTTTTAGGAATGACAACATATAGTTTAAAAGTTTAAAACTGTAGCATGTACGTGAATCGGTCAATAGATGAATAAGATGTACAGCGGCACATATCAAGTTTTTCTGGCATGCACATACGTGCACGAACGACATCGGTGTATATCCATACACAAACGCGAGATCAGAACCTACGGCAAGGTTACATATAGAATGTCCCCGAGCGCGATAAATACATACGGAGAAGGGGGTCATGATCACGTACACTACTAGCAGTTTCCCCTTATCCCGTTATTTTAAACATGTGAGAGATATGAAAACAGTAATAACATGTGGAAGATACGAGAGCGATATAAAGCATGTAAGAGATATGAGATACTGTCCTAAACATGGTAGAGACTGAAAGTAATACAACATGTAAAGTTCTAACTTGCTACCCCAAGGATCAGCATTTAACATGGTTGGTAAGTCGCAGTTTATCGTTCTAGCAGTATGTAAAGTTCGTAGAAAGTACTTGCCTCTAGCAAAGTAAAACAAGCTGCGATAAATGTGCTATGGATGTCCGGTAACTCATCACTGTAGAAGTAAATACAATAACTTAGTTTTTACACTAAGCTAAAACACTAGGACACTAATTTGGTGAAACACGACTTGTGATTGGACACCTAGCCAAAATGATGACTTGGCATAGGAGACCAATGTGGGGTGACACACTATGTTAACTAACTTTCTAGGGTCTTTACACTAGTGAGGGATGGGGTTCAACACGACTAAAACTCCAAATAACACAAAAAGCTACAAGTCGTAATTAATCAATAAATAAATCAAAAGATCATTGTGTTCTAACTATTTTAGAGATAGACAAAAAGCCTAGTTTTGTTTAAAGCAAAGTATCAAAGTGATCCTTGTTAATCATAGAAATTTATTATAATTTTTCTGGAATTTATTAACTAGTACAAATATTTTATAAAAATCAGTTTTCCTAAGTATACAGAAAATGAGTTTTGGTTTCATATGTCAAACTAGGGGCAAAACAGTAAATTAAATATTACAAAAATTATACTAAATTAGCCAACTTAATATAGTATCTAAAAACTATTTTTCCATAATTTT
Source organism: Iris pallida (assembly GCA_029216955.1). Classification (NCBI taxonomy): domain Eukaryota; kingdom Viridiplantae; phylum Streptophyta; class Magnoliopsida; order Asparagales; family Iridaceae; genus Iris; species Iris pallida. The sequence continues at coordinate 10,695,377 of JANAVB010018196.1, forward strand.
AGCAGTACTTTAAGTATTTTTAGAAAATCAAAAACAACATTGAACACAATAATTAATTTTCTGCGTATTTTGTCCATGTATATAATTTGAACCAAAGTTCAAATACAGGACCCAAGGCCATGAATCAAGTCCAATATGACTTGTACAGGTCTTGAATGTGTGAAAACACATTTGAGCCGAAATACCCATGCTAGACTTGGACACCAAATGGTTGTAGTAATTTAAATATACAGAAAATACTAAGTGGTAGAAATGCAAAATAAATATTAATATTTTAATAAGATAAAATTTTACATAGTAACTATAAAAGTATGCATATTATTTTATAAAGATAATTTACACTAAGTTAAGTGAAATACAAAAATAATATATATATATATATATACATAAATATAGGGATATTTATACATATAAGAAAATACCCAACTATAATATATATATATATGTATACAAAAATAATGTATACATATACATATAATAGTATATATATATAATAATATATATATACACAAGGAAATATATATATACATAGATATATATGTATACATAATACATATATATATATATATATATATATATATACATACATAAAATAATAAAGTATAAAAGATGAAGTATATATATAAATATATATATATATATATATATATATATTTTTTTTTTTTTTTTTTTTTGGGGGGCCCGGGGGGGGGGGGGGGGGGGGGGTCCGGGGGTGGGAGGGTAACCCGGGGGGAGGGGGGGGGGCAGGGGGGGTAAGGTGTAGGCACGGGGTCGCACCCGAGGCCGCGGCCAAAGACCGCCCAGCCACCTCGGGACGAAGGGGGGGCTCGAACCTAGCCCACCGCTAGGGGAGCCCCTCCACTTAACCACAAGGGCTAAGCCCGCCTACTATAAATATATATATATATATATATATATATATATATATATATATATATATATATATATATATATATATATATATATATATATATATATATATATATATAAACAGCAACTATATATACCTAAATATAGTATATATATTAATACATATATATATACAAAAATATGTATATACATATATATATAAATAGATATATATATATATATAAAAGAAAAAGGAAAAAGAAAAATAAAAAGAAAAGAAAAAGAAAAGGAAAAAGAACAGCAGTGGCCGGGTTCGAACCCCAGGCCAGAGAAGCGCGCGGGGGGGGGGGGGGGGGGGGGGGGTTTAGATTAGGATGTGCTGGCCAGGGGGTCAGCCCATCAGTTGTGTTAGAGTAAGGGTTGTGTTTATTTTATTTAGGTTCGAATTAATTAACATAAAAAAAATATAAAAATCATCCTGTGTCCTGACAGTTAAGGACACAGGTATCAGCGTGTCCTCGCTTAGCACGACACGCACGAAGTGACTTGGCCGTGCCCAAGCCAACCCTAGTATTGCCCGTGTCCTGGCGAGTCTCATATGTGAAGACGAGACTCGCACGACACGAATCGAAGCTGACACTTACGTGTCCGACTTTTCCACGAAGTTTCGAAGGCGGAGGCGGCGACTTGGGGCGTCGGGACGGTGGCGGAGAGGTGGCGACGTGTTCGCCTCACTGCGGCGAACCTTATGATGGTGGTGGACGGTGGTGGCGTGCGTCGTAGGGACGGCGCTCGGGTCTAGCCGGAGCTAGGGTTTTGGCGGAGGGAAAATAGGGAAGAACAGGGCGGTGGTTGGTCGTGGGGAAAATTTAGGGTTAGGGTTTAGGTCTGGGGAGTGTGGGGGGTTTAAATAGGGTCTTTGGAGGCGGTGGGGGCAGCCGGAAAAGGCGGGGGCAGGGCGGTGAGTCGGTCGGGGCAGGGGTCAACGGGAGCGGGTGAGAGCTGGAGGAGAGAGAGAGAGTGTCGTGTGTGAGAGAGGGGGGGGTTTGGTAGATTTGCAATTAGGTTTTCCTAGATTAGGAAATTGCACACAGGAATTATTAGTGAGTAAATGTAAAACAGAATTTGCATTTCCTATTTTAAAAACATTCCTTTAATTACAAACTGATATAAAATCATTTCAAAAAATTGCAAAAACCTATTTAATTAATTTCAAATAATTTGCAAAGTGATATTTTTATATATAAAACTCATTTAGAAATTATAGAAAATTCCTAAAAATCCTAATAAAATATTTTAAGGCCAAAACTAACATTAAAAATTAATTAGCACTAATAAAACTAAAATTTGAAAAACAGGGGCTTACAGTATACGAGCAGCTGAGGCCGCGCCATGTGCAAGTTCCCTGGTCGGAGGTTGTCTGGACCAAGGGAGCGGCACGTAAAATGCAGCTGTGCCTCTATAAGGCCATTCGGGATCGCCTCCTCACTCGGAAGAGATTGGCTCGGTTCAACATCCCTCTTACCAATCCTCAGTGTGTTTTTTGTGACCGAGAGATCGAATCTCGGGACCACGTCTTCTTCAAATGTGGGTTCTCGAGTTTTATATAGCAATATTGCATAGTCCAACTGGGCATTCCAGCTACTACAAGTCTTGGCCTCCAGGCTATATTCGATGAGATCATCGTTCTGAAGACCAGAAGCCAGCCACAATACAGAAGAGCTCGACTCAGATTACTTGCTGCAGTCTGGCATGTTTGGCGCGAACGGAATATGAGAGTTTTCGAAGGGAAGTCTACTTCCATTAGTGGTATCCTCAGCAACATTGAGCATGACCTCAGTTGCCTAGATGGATAGATGTTTGATGTAGCTCTCTTGAGCCTACAGCTGTGTGATGTATTTACTTCCTGTTATTTCTCAATAAAGTACCCTTTATTCAAATATATATATATATATATATATATATATATAATATTAATATATAAAAAAAAATGAACGCACGCGACTCGGGAGCGGGCGAACCTGGCGCATCTCGTGCAAACCCTAGGGCGAACCTGGCGCCTCCTTCCCGGCCGTCGGACCCTCTCGCGGAGGGGAGGAGGATGATGGCGAGGAAGGGGGGGCTGGAGGTCCCCCCTGGCGGGCGGCGGAGGCGGCCCCCCGGGCGGGGGGGGGAGGGGGGCCAGGCGGACCTGGCGGACATGCTCCGCGACAGGCAGAGCAGCGGGAGGGGACGGCGACGGCCAGGGGGGGCGGCCGACCCCTCCCAGGCCATGGCGGCGGACAGGGCGGCGGCGGCGGCGGCCCGGGGACTTGCGTCTCCGGCGGGGGTGGGTTTCGGGTTGGATTCACCTATTTTTGAATTAGGATCCTGTCACGACCCGCACCCTTATGAGGAGCACGAGCACGTGGGTACGTCCAGCCTACGCCGCAGTATCGACGGTAGAACACTGTATATAACGTCTGTAAATACTACGACTAACAATATAAAGGTACCTGTACAGTATATACTCTCCGAATGGAGGTGACATAGCAATACAGTCTCAATCACATGATAAAACTAAGGTAGATAGCTCAGAAGGGAAAACATATGATAGATAAAATAGTAAATAAGTCCAGTGTCCAATACAAGCCCAGATATATACAATATCACAGGGTCTCAAAATATAACATAGAAGCTACAGTCTGATAATACTAGCTGGATCGCAGTCCAGTCAAACCTAGCTAATCTACGCTACTCTGGGAGAACAAAGTCTAGTGGCTCTACTATAAGGCCACGATCCTGGACTACTCAATCTAACTCGAGCCCATAATAGGTCGAGCAGTCCGCCTCAGAATCATCTATAATATATCATAACGGTATCCTGTCAGAAAAATGAGCAAGTACAAGCACTAACAGCAGTTCCATATGAATTGACAAATTCTATAAGAGACAGTATAATGAACTACAAGACAAAGATATATGAAGACTTGGGAACCGTTCGGAAGCTGAGTTACAACCCTTAAACCAAACAAGGACCGGGGTTGTAACCCTTCTCCCGAGCAGAACTTAGTCTCCAATCAAGGTACAATATAAAGGCATGTATAACATGTGAGTAACTGAATATCATAGCATGGTGAAAAAGTACTGAATGTAGAACAGAACAGGATATATGATAAGATAAGTAAATATAAAATGTGTCTTGAATTATTAGAGCGTTATGTGATCGGCAAGGGAATCATGGTAGGGTTATCCACTTTGTCCGGCAATCCGCGGTGACCTCAACGGAAAGTCATGCCGGCCAACCTGGATAACATGGACATGGAGGTATCTGCTACACCCTACGTGAGGTGAGAGTGGCACAAGCAAAATAGTGACATGGGGCTTTGATCACATAACCCCTAATAATTCTCCATCTTCGAGTAGTATAATGGACCTGGACATGACACGTCATGACACGGGATTCCCTAAGAGGATAGCTACTCCCTCTCAGGAATCGGTGTCTATACAAGTACAGGAAACAAGACAAAAAATGTACATATATACCAAGAAAATCCAGAAACAACATCTCATGTCATGATCCAACGTATACTAGTCCGTAAACTATCGTGACTGGAATCGAGTAAGACACTACAACTGAATCGGATATAGCAGATATCAAGACAATAAAAACTATCAGTACATGTACTCGCCTGCTGTCCTGAGCTGTAGGGTATATCAATGCTCAGAGTGATAATCAGAGACCTAAAGATGAGATATTACATGTTAATTTAGGTTTAACAAAGTTAAGAATGATTTATGATGAAAGATATGAAATCTGGGTCAAACTAGGTCTCACTGAGTCACACTAAGTCTTGTCAAGTCAATCTAGGTCAAATCAAGTCATATCAAGTCAATCTAAGTCAGACTAAGTCAACCCAAGGTCACACCAGTCATCGCAAGTCAAAACAAGTCAAAGCAAATCAAACGGGGTCAAAAGTTGACTTACAGTTAACTTTTAGGTAAAAAGTCAACTCTGGTCAACTTGGGTCAACTCTAGGCCAACCTGGTCAAATGTTGACCAACATTTGACTTTTGGTCAACTGGTCAACTCTAGTTTGGATTTGGTCAAATCTAGACAAAGTGTTGACTCACGGTTGACTTTTGGGTAAAAAGTCAACTCTGGGTCAACCGAGCCAAAATCGGTTCAAATATGACATTTGTAGGGTGTATCTAACAAGTCACCTAAGTTTCAAGTCAATCCGAATACCCGAACCCTGTATTTTGAATTTACCCGATTACCCCTTTAATACACATACCCTTAAACCATTCTAACTTGACGCCAAGTGGCCTTCCCTTAGGAATTTCACTCCGGGCTTCCTAGGGTAGTAGGGTACTAGTCTATACAACCATTACCTACCAAGATCCCTAGGTAAGTGGACATCCAGTCCATCTTACAGTCCATATTGGGCGTTTACCCGTTATCTTGAATATCTTAAGATATTCAACGGTATCGCGTGATACCACTCTCTTAATCCCATACGCAACCCCGATTTCAACCTAGGAGCCTACCCACAAATTCTAATTCACATTAACTAGGTCCCCTCCAAGTTTCGACGTGTTTCGAATCACGGAACTCAAAATCACCCATTCACCAAATCCTAACTAACCCATTCACTCACTCATTCACTCATTCAAACTCTCTCTTTTCACACTCTCTTAGGACTAACTTTAGGGGATTATTTAGAGGGCTAAATAGGTATATATAGCTAATATATAGGGTATATATATGTATATATATAGCTATACATATAGGGGTGTATACGGGGGGTTACGGGGGTCAAATGGGGGCCCAAAAGTGGGATCTCTTCTGACCTCCAGTCCTTGCCGTGATCCTTTGAACGGTGATCTCATACCTTCGGGTTGCCGTCAATACTTCATCAAAAGTCTGGTAGTTGTGCCCTTCTATCAATTGCAAGAGCTCAAGATGAAACCCTTGCAGGAACCTCATAGCCCTCTGGCTCTCCGTTGCTACCATCTCTGGGGCGAACCTACTCAATCTGCAGAACTCCGCTGCGTAAGCATCTACCGTCTTGCCGGCCTGCTTGAGGTTGATAAACTTCTGTTGCAGCTCAAACTGCGCCACAACTCCATAGTACTTCGTCTTGAACCTTGCAGTAAAATTGTCCCAAGCAACGAGACGTCTGATACCTACTTCCTCTGATTCCCACCAATCACGTGCGAGATCCTGAAGTAACAACTTCACCTAATCCACACGTTCTTCTGCCGGCACCTTAGCTGCTGTCAGAATAGCCTCAATATCCTTAAGCCACGCATCTGCTGAGATGGCATCTTCCGTGCCCTCGAAACGACAGGGGTTGTACTTGCAAAACCTGGCTGATGCTCCTGAATCTGGCCTCGCCCCTCTTTCTAATGCCGTCTGCAACCCTTGGTTGAGTAGTACGTTCTGCTCCTGCAACTGAGCGTGCATGCGCTGCTGGGCTAATATCTGATGTTGCTGAGTAGCCATCATCCCTCTCATGATCTCCAGAAGGGCTGGTGTGTCTACTTCCACAGGGGTAGGTAGAACTGTTGGTGGTGGTGGAACATCCGGATACTGCGGTCCAGCTGCTGCTTCCACTATTACTTCTTCTTGGATGGTCTCTTGAGTTAGTATCGGCCCTTGTTGCTGACCAACATGGTCAGGTTGTCCGTGTTGCCCTTGTTGTTGTTGCCCAGTCCTGACAGATGCGGACGAGGTGCCCCTAAGAAAAGGGACAAGAGAACAATCAAACGATCGGACTGGAAAGATCAATGAAGTCAAAGGATACCGGAATGTCAAGCTAGAGTCGAGAGTAACGAATCATGAGATCAAGGGGAAACATGTGTGATTGAGACATCCTATAAATTAAAACACCCCACAAGTCTGAAACCAGACCTGCATGGGCCACCACTAAAACCTTGTCACGCCCCAGAACCAGAATACTGGAGAGCGGGAGAATGACTCAGCCAACTACGTATTACGGGTAGATGAATACCGTATAATACGATCAATGTTGTCTAATCAAGACGAGGGGGTGCATACTACATGAAAGTCTCGCTATGGTCACTTCACATCTATTGTCTCAATCATTCAAACAAGAAACAGAAATAGAGAACATGTGAGATAAAGCAGTAAGGCGTCCCAAACGCTCAGTCAAAATGTTCTTGATATCTGGCTTTACGAAACACAACCAGATGATGTAGTAAGTATACACAATTATTATCAGCTGCAGCCTGACTTAGTTACAATTATGCAAAAGTAGGTACAAGATAATCCGACTAACATGTCGGTGCCAAACGACAAAGTATAAAGTATTTAACAAAACGAGCGGGGAAGTAAGAAAATCCACTCGAGCCCTCCTGCGATCATCCCTCTAGTGTTGACCATCGTGGAGGTAGAAGTAAGCTGGATCCTCGGGGACCGACTCTAAATCTGGCCATGTAAAACCAGAGAGGTTAGACCTCTAACAGCAAGTACCGCAAGGAAGCACGATATGAGGGATTAAAACCAGTAATAAGAGAATATTATATATATACCACTGCTTGCTACTAGGATTCACATAACATCACGACACTTCGAACCAACCTCCCAACCAAACAAGAACAGAAGTTGGCCCGTCATATCCTGACATTCTGATCATCTCAGTTAGTTAACAGAGTAGGTCCAGCACACAAACAAGTCAACTTAAACGGCCATGCAACTACTACGGCTTGTTACTGTGAGTTCCAAGTTATCTTGGAATTATGCAATAAAGGATTCCTCGGTTCTTACTATGTGCAAGCAAGGCTAGTTTACCCAGTCAATCAATTACGCCAATCATGAATTAGACGAGTCCCAGCGGGACGCCCGTCATCAATATACAATACACAATAGATAATATAACCAGATACCGCTCCCTGTCCGTGTGGCAAATTTGCAGTATCTGTGGGACCAACCGGCCTGTCGGGCACTACTAGTCCCAAGAGGGCTGCCATGTAAGAACTCGGGAATCTATTCTCTCCATGCAATTATTATTTTATTTAACTTAATAGTCTCTACGTTAAGTAAAATCCCATGCCGTGGGTCATGGTCATTCAAATGAGTACTTTCATACGGGGTACGATATGCACAACTCTACAACGATACCAGTGCGATTAGGTTGCAGGTCTTACATAGCGTAATGCAACAATCAAAACTAACCACGGAGTAATCATGCCTTGACCATAAAGTACACATGCTGCTTTTATAAAATAAATAAATAAATAAATAAATAGAAGCCTGCATGTGCCTGTATGTCAATATTCGGGATCAGCCAGTCGATTACAATAGTTCATAATTAATATGAACGTGTCTCATTCATTCAGTTCAATAAGACGACTAGCCAGTCTCTTAGTTCCAACTAGGAACGCATGATCAATTATTAGTCGAAGTAACAGTCGGGGTCACTTCGTGACAAGGCATGAAAGTCAAACTAGTATTAAGCATGGTCAAGTCTATAACTAGCATAAAATAGTTGGGAACATATTCTTGAAGCCAAGGAAAAGATCTACAACTTTCATGTTTGAGAGTTAGAAGAAATTCTAGCCACAATTCAGTCAAAATAGGACATATAACAGTCAAAAACAACCAAAATAGGCATTATGCGGCATATTCTGCGACATACATGCGGACTAACAGAGACATGCGGCTCATGCGGCATATGCGGCCCAACTGCGACACCATATGCGGCTCAACTGTGACATGTGCCTCATGCGGCCCAACCGTGACATCTATGCGGCTCAACTGCGACATGTGCCTCATGCGGCCCATTCGCTACATCTATGCGGCTCAACTACGACATGTGCCTCATACGGCCCATTCGCGACATCTATGCGGCTCAACTGCGACATGTGCCTCATGCGGAGGCCCATTCGCGACATCTATGCGGCTCAACTGCGACATGTGCCTCATGCGGCCCATTCGTGACATCTATGCGGTTTAACTGCGACATACGGCCTATGCGGCCCAACCGCGACATCTATGCGGCTCAACTGCGACATGTGCCTCATGCGGCCCAACCGCGACATCTATGCGGCTCAACTGCGACATGTGCCTCATGCGGCCCATTCGCGACATCTATGCGACTCAACTGTGACATGTGCCTCATGCGGCCCATTCGCGACATCTATGCGGCTCAACTGCGACATGTGCCTCATGCTGCAGATGAACATAGAAGTTTGACCAAAATTGTTTTGGCCATAACTTCTCAAAATAAATCGGAATCTAACTTTTTAAAAGCCAAACTTTGGTAGAATTAAATTCTCTACAACATGGAACCACTTATGTTCGAAAATAACAAAGTTTGATAGATCAAAACCATAAAATCCATATGAAAACCAAAACTTAAAACTTAGATCTACACCCAACCATCCATGGAAATCAAGAACTTCAAGACCTAAACTTGTAGAGGATGAGAAGATGAGCAACATAGACTAAAAATAAATGGGGATGCATGAAATCCCTCATGGTGTGCAAGATGTACTTGCCTCTCACAGGTGGATTAGGGTTTGGTGGAGGAGTAAATGTGAATGAATGAAGAGAGAGAATGAAAGAAGAAGTTTTATATCAAGGTCAAGTGCATCTCCACCATTCATCCTACTCCATCAAATTCTAGCCACCCATTCCTTTCTATGTAAAGCCAAATCAAGTTGGCTCACCATGAACCGAAATGAATCAAGAGCCAAGAAAAAGCAGAAAATAAAATACAGAAAAATAATTAGCATGAAATTAAAAGAATTAAATACAAAGTAAATGCATGACAGATACTAAATAAATTCGGGCAAGCGGTATACATATAAAAATACGCATTTCGGGAACGGGGAGTGACATCTCTACCCTCCTTAGAAAAAATTTCGTCATCGGAATTTCAAATCCAAGCAAGATGAGAACATCAAAGCTAAACTAATCTAAGCATGGAGCAAGCAACCATTCTACAATGTTAACAGTAAGTAACATATCCATGTTGAACATTCTACGATATCAAGCAATTCTACTCGTAAGGTGACAAGCATGAGGAGTTAAGACAATCAAGGTATACAGAAAAAATATACCTTGTGAGTCAAACAGGTGCGGATACCGTGATCGGATATCATCCTCACGTTCCCACGTTGACTCCCCTAAAGAGTGATGACCCCAAGCAACCCGGACAAGGCTAATTGTTCCGTTCTTGAGTATCTTCTCTCTTCGGTCCAAAATGGATACAGGCTATTCCTCGTAAGACAGGTTGGTACCAACAACCAGCTCAAAATGATCAAGGATATGGCTTGGGTCCGATACATACCTTCGCAACTGAGATACATGAAATACGTCATGCACCTCTCGTAACGAAGGTGGAAGGGATAAACGATAAGCAACATCGCCTATCCTATCAAGGATAACAAATGGGCCCACGTACCGCGGACTCAATTTCCCGTGAACGCCAAACCTAATGACCCCACGGGTAGGTGAGATCCGCAAGAACACGTGGTCCCCAACAGAAAACTCTAGCGGCCTACGATGCTGGTCCGCCCAATGACGATACCGATCCTGCGCAACTCGAAGTCGCTCTCTAATTCCCTTAACCAATTAAACTGTCTGAATAATTATTTCCGGGCCTAACATCTTCCTCTCCCCGATATCATCCCATGCTAGTGGCGACCTACACTTCTTACCATATAGTGCTTCAAATGGCGCCATCTGGATACTGGCTTGATAACTGTTGTTGTATGAGAACTCGACTAAGTACAGGTGGCTCTCCCAAGATCCTCCAAAATCTAGGGTGCAAGCTCGCAACATATCTTCTAAAGTCTGAATTGTTCTTTCTGATTGCCCGTCCGTCTGTGGATGGTAAGCCGTGCTAAATCTTAACTTGGTACCCAGACTATGATGTAAGCTCTTTCAAAAATATGATGTAAAGCGGGTATCTCGGTCTGACACAATACTGACAGGGACTCCATGCTGCCTGACTGTCTGTTGCATATACAACTCTGCCAACTTTTCTGTAGATTGTCCTACTCTGAAAGGAAGAAAGTGTGCCACATTTGTAAGCCGATCTACTATCACCCAAATAGCATCTTTACCACTTAGTGATCTCGGTAAACCGGTCACAAAGTCCATTGTGATGTGTTCCCACTTCTATTCTGGGATAGGAAGTGGTTGCAATAACCCAGCTGGCCTCTGCTGTTCTGCCTTCACTTACTGACATACCAAGCAACGGGAAACGAATCTAGCTATCTCCCTCTTCATCCCGTTCCACCAGAAGTGCTGCTTGATATCTTGGTACATCTTGGTCCCTCCAGGGTGTATAGAATACTGAGAACTGTGAGCTTCTGTCATAACCTCCTGTCTGATATCTCCACTAGGCACACATAGACGTGATCCAAACCTAAGCGTACCATCTTCATGAATTTGCATCTCCTTTCTGAGTCCTGACTCACATTCTGCTCTAAGCTTCTGAATCCTTGGATCCTATGCCTGAGCTGCCTTGATCCTGTCTACCAAGTCAGATTGAACTTGTAAACTTGTTAGAACTCCTACATCACTAGGAAGTATAACTTCGATGCCCATCTCCCGAAGGTCTTCTAAAATATGCTTCTGTGTTGTCAACATAAATGCGCCGCCTCTCCTGCTAAGAGCGTCTGCTACCACATTAGCCTTGCCTGGATGATACTGAAGCTCCACGTCATAATCTTTGATCAACTCCAACCATCTTCTCTGTCTCATGTTCAGCTCCTTCTAAGTAAAGATGTACTTCAGACTTTTATGGTCTGTGTACATATCCACTCGATCACCATATAAGTAATGCCTCCATAGCTTCAAAGCAAATACTACTGCCGCGAACTCCAAGTCATAAGTTGGGTAATTCTTTTCGTGGTCCCGAAGCTGCCTAGATGCATACGCTATCACCTTCCCATGCTGCATGAGGACACATCCAAGTCCTTTACCTGACGCATCACAATATACTGTAAAACCTCCGGGTCCAACTGGCAATGTAAGAATAGGCGCTGATATCAACTTCTGCTTCAAGGTCTCAAATGATGCCTGGCACTCTGCCGACCAGACGAATGGCACATCCTTCCGTGTCAAGCGGGTCATGGGTGCTGAAAGTCTTGCAAAATTCGATACGAATCTCCTGTAATATCCTGCCAATCCCAAGAAACTCCGTACATCAGCTACGGTCTTGGGTTCTGGCCAGCTCTCTACTGCTTCTACCTTCTTGGGATATACTGCTACTCCAGCTCCTGATATGATATGACCCAAAAATGAAATATGATCAGTCCAGAACTCACACTTGCTGAGCTTGGCATACAACTGGTTCTCCCTCAGAACCTGTAACACTGTCCTGAGGTGGTCTTCATGCTCCTCTTCACTGGCAGAGTACACAAGAATGTCATCGAGAAACACCACGACAAACTGATCTAGGTATGGCATAAAGATGCGGTTCATCAAGTCCATAAATATTGCTGGAGCATTGGTCAAACCAAACGACATTACCAAGAATTCATAATGCCCATACTTCGACCTGAATGCTGTCTTGGGAATATCCTTCTTTCGAACCCTCACTTGATGATACCCTGAACGAAGATCTATCTTGGAGAAAACTCTAACCCTGCTCAACTGATCAAATAAGTCGTCGATCCTGGGTAATGGGTACTTGTTCTTTACTGTTGCCGCGTTAAGCTTCCTGTAGTCAATGCACAATCTGGATGACCCATCCTTCTTCCCCACAAGTACCACTGGTGCTGTCCACGGTGATACGCTGGCTTGGATGAACTTCTTCTCCTTCAGTTCCTCGATGTGCTGGTATACCTTGGCCTGCTCTGAATCCGCCATTCTGTAAACTCGATCTGATATCGGTTTAGTTCCAGGTGCCAATTCTATACTGAACTCAATATCCCTAACCGGTGGTAGACCTGGAAGTTCTTCAGGAAATACATCCAGAAACTCTTCAACTACCTTCGGAATTTGAACTTCTTCCATTGCCGTTATTACTCCCTGATCTTGCTGAGTTGCCTCTGATCTGACTAAGGTGAATCTCTCCATGCCTGGAATATCAAAAGATACACTCCCACTACGACAATCTATTGTCGCATGACTGTCTTTCAGCCAGTCCATGCCTAAGATAACGTCGAAATTTCCAACAGGAAATTCTATCAACTGGGCGGGTAAGGAATGCCCGCAAACTACAACACTACATGCTAGAATAACTCTACTAACTCCTACGAGCCCATTTCCAGTGAGTATATTCAACCTCCCTAGCAATGCCTCGAATTCCAATCCTAGTCGTGTTGCAAATTGTGCAGATATAAATGAGTGTGATGCTCCTGAATCAAACAATGCTACTACGAGATATGAGGCGACGAGAATGTTACCTGCCACAACATCTCTCGATGCTAATGTCTCTTCCAAGGACAGAGTGAATGCCTGCCCTCGACCTCCTTGTTGGTTCCCATGTTGCGGCCTAGCCTGGTGTTGCTGCTGGCCCCTTCCCTGATGATGCTGGGGTGGTCTATGCTGGTGTTGCTGCATCGGCGGTCCCTGCTGTCGAAACATCTGAGCCTGCGGCATCAGCGGACGCTGGGCCAATGGTCTCACTGCCACTGCTGGTCCTCGATACTGGCCTGCCCCTGGTGCTGGCAGAGCAGGAAATTGCTACACTGGTCCTCCTGACCTCGAATTCATGGGACAGGTGGTAACCCGATGATCTGGATTTCTACATATCAAACACAGCCCGTTCAATGTCCGACACACATCTCTAGTGTGTCCTACCTTCCCATAATAAGTGTAGCCTGCCGGGGGTTACTGGTTCTTCCTCTGTTGCTGTTGTTGCTGCCTGGGTGGTGGTGCGGACCCTCGCATTGCCACATCGTGAATGCGAATGCCAAGAGATGGTGCTGTTGTTCGGGGAGCTGCTCCCCCTCCTCCTTCAATCTGACTGTGGGATCTCTTCTGACCTCCAGTCCTTGCCGTGATCCTCTGAACGGTGATCTCATGCCTTCGGGTTGCCGTCAATACTTTATCAAAAGTCTGGTAGTTGTGCCCTTCTATCAATTGCAAGAGCTCAAGATAAAACCCTTGCTGGAACCTCATAGCCCTCTGGCTCTCCGTTGCTACCATCTCTGGGGCGAACCTACTCAATCTGCAGAACTCCGCTGCGTAAGCATCTACCGTCTTGTCGGCCTGCTTGAGGTTGATAAACTTCTGTTGCAGCTCAAACTGCGCCACAACTCCATAGTACTTCGTCTTGAACCTTGCAGTAAAATTGTCCCAAGCAACGGGACGTCTGATACCTACTTCCTCTGATTCCCACCAATCACGTGCGAGATCCTGAAGTAACAACTTCACCTGATCCACACGTTCTTCTGCCGGCACCTTAGCTGCTGTCAGAATAGCCTCAATATCCTTAAGCCACGCATCTGCTGAGATGGCATCTTCCGTGCCCTCGAAACGACGGGGGTTGTACTTGTAAAACTTGGCTGATGCTCCTGAATCTGGCCTCGCCCCTCTTTCCAATGCCGTCTGCAACCCTTGGTTGAGTAGTACGTTCTGCTCCTGCAACTGAGCGTGCATGCGCTGCTGGGCTAATATCTGATGTTGCTGAGTAGCCATCATCCCTCTTATGATCTCCAGAAGGGCTGGTGTGTCTACTTCCACAGGGGTAGGTGGAACTGTTGGTGGTGGTGGAACATCCGGATACTGCGGTCCAGCTGCTGCTTCCACTATTACTTCTTCTTGGATGGTCTGTTGAGTTAGTATCGGCCATTGTTGCTGACCAACATGGTCAGGTTGTCCGTATTGCCCTTGTTGTTGTTGCCCAGTCCTGACAGATACGGACAAGGTGCCCCTAAGAAAAGGGACAAGAGAACAATCAAACGATCGGACTGGAAAGATCAATGAAGTCAAAGGATACCGGAATGTCAAGCTAGAGTCGAGAGTAACGAATCATGAGATCAAGGGGAAACATGTGTGATTGAGACATCCTATAAATTAAAACACCCCACAAGTCTGAAACCAGACCTGCATGGGCCACCACTAAAACCTTGTCACGCCCCAGAACCAGAATACTGGAGAGCGGGGGAATGACTCAGCCAGCTACGTATTATGGGTAGATGAATACCGTATAATACGATCAATGCTGTCTAATCAAGACGAGGGGGTGCATACTACATGAAAGTCTCGCTATGGTCACTTCACATCTATTGTCTCAATTATTCAAACAAAAAATAGAAATAGAAAACATGTGAGATAAAGCAGTAAGGCGTCCCAAACGCTCAGTCAAAATGTTCTTGATATCTGGCTTTACGAAATACAGCCAGATGATGTAGTAAGTATACACAATTGTTATCAGCTGCAGCCTGACTTAGTTATAATTATGCAAAAGTAGGTACAAGACAATCCGACTAACATGTCGGTGCCAAACGGCAAAGTATAAAGTATTTAACAAAACGAGCGAGGAAGTAAGAAAACCCACTCGAGCCCTCCTGCGATCATCTCTCTAGTGTTGACCATCGTGGAGGTAGAAGTAAGCTGGATCCTCGAGGACCGGCTCTAAATATGGCCATGCAAAACCAGAGAGGTTAGACCTCTAACAGCAAGTACCGCAAGGAAGCACGATATGATGGATTAAAACCAATAATAAGAGAATATTATATATATACCACTGCTTGCTACTAGGATTCACATAACATCACGACACTTCGAACCAACCTCCCAACCAAACAAGGACAGAAGTTGGCCCGTCATATTCTGACATTCTGATCATCTCAGTTAGTTAACAGAGTAGGTCCAGCACACAAACAAGTCAACTTAAATGGCCATGCAACTACTACGGCTTGCTACTGTGAGTTCCAAGTTATCTTGGAATTATGCAATAAAGGATTCCTCAGTTCTTACTATGTGCAAGCAAGGCTAGTTTACCCAGTCAATCAATTACGCCAATCATGAATTATACGAGTCCCAGCGGGACGCCCGTCATCAATATACAATACACAATAGATAATATAACCAGATACCGCTCCCTGCCCGTGTGGCAGATTTGCAGTATCTGTGGGGACCAACCGGCCTGTCGGGCACTACTAGTCCCAAGAGGGCTGCCATGTAAGAACTCGAAAATCCATTCTCTCCATGCAATCATTATTTTATTTAACTTAATAGTCTTTACGTTAAGTAAAATCCTATGCCGTGGGTCATGGTCATTCAAATGAGTACTTTCGTACGGGGTACGATATGCACAACTCTACAACGATACCAGTGCGGTTAGGTTGTAGGTCTTACATAGCGTAATACAACAATCAAAACTAACCACGGAGTAATCATGCCTTGACCATAAAGTACACATGCTACTTTTGTAAAATAAATAAATAAATAAATAAATAAATAAATAGAAGCCTACATGTGCGTGTATATCAATATTCGGGATCAGCCAGTCGATTATAATAATTCATAATTAATATGAACGGTCTCATTCATTCAGTTCAATAAGACGACTAACCAGTCTCTTAGTTCCAACTAGGAACGCATGATCAATTATTAGTCGAAGTAACAGTCGGGGTCACTTCGTGACAAGGCATGAAAGTCAAACTAGTATTAAGCATGGTCAAGTCTATAACTAGCATAAAATAGTAGGGAACATATTCTTGAAGCCAAGGAAAAGATCTACAACTTTCATGTTTGAGAGTTAGAAGAAATTCTAGCCACAATTCAGTCAAAATAGGACATATAACAGTCAGAAACAACCAAAATAGGCATTATGCGGCCTATTCTGCGACATGCATGCGGACTAACTGCGACATGCGGCTCATGCGGCATATGCGGCCCAACTGCGACACCATATGCGGCTCAACTGTGATATGTGCCTCATGCGGCCCAACCGCGACATCTATGCGGCTCAACTGCGACATGTGCCTCATGCGGCCCATTCGCGACATCTATGCGGCTCAACTGTGACATGTGCCTCATGCGGTCCATTCGCGACATCTATGCGGCTCAACTGCGACATGTGCCTCATACGGCCCATTCGCGACATCTATGCGGCTCAACTGCGACATGTGCCTCATGCGGCCCATTCGCGACATCTATGCGGCTCAACTGCGACATGCGGCCTATGCGGCCCAACCGTGAAATCTATGAGGCTCAACTGCGACATGTGCCTCATGCGGCCCAACCGCGACATCTATGCAGCTCAACTGCGACATGTGCCTCATGCGGCCCATTCGCGACATCTATGCGGCTCAACTGCGACATGTGTCTCATGCGGCCCACTCGCGACATCTATGCGGCTCAACTGCGACATGTGCCTCATGCGGCCCATTCGCGACATCTATGAGGCTCAACTGCGGCATGTGCCTCATGCTGCAGATGAACATAGAAGTTTGGCCAAAATTGTTTTGGCCATAACTTCTCAAAATAAATCGGAATCTAACTTTTCAAAAGCCAAACTTTGGTAGAATTAAATTCTCTACAACATGGAACCACTTATGTTCGAAAACAACAAAGTTTGATAGATCAAAACCATAAAATCTATATGAAAACCAAAACTTAAAACTTAGATCTACACCCAACCATCCATGGAAATCAAGAACTTCATGACCTAAACTTGTAGAGGATGAGAAGATGAACAACATAGACTAAAAATAAATAGGGATGCATGAAATCCCTCATGGTGTGCAAGATGTACTTGCCTCTCACAGGTGGGTTAGGGTTTGGTGGAGGAGTAAATGTGAATGAATGAAAAGAGAGAATGAAAGAAGTTTTATATCAAGGTCAAGTGCATCTCCACCATCCATCCTACTCCATCAAATCCTAGCCACCCATTCCTTTCTATGTAAAGCCAAACCAAGTTGGCTCACCATGAACCGAAATGAATCAAGAGCCAAGAAAAAGCAGAAAATAAAATACAGAAAAATAATTAGCATGAAATTAAAAGAATTAAATACCAAGTAAATGCATGACAGATACTAAATAAATTCGGGCAAGCGGTATACGTATAAAAATACGCATTTCGGGAACGGGGAGTGACATCTCCCCTCTAATTCTCTTCCATTCTCCTCTCTAATTCCTCTCTAAACTCCTCTCTAACTCCTCTATTTCACTCATATATATATATATATATATATATATATATATATATATATATATATATATATATATATATATATATATATATATATATATATATATCACTCACATACAACCTCTCTTTTCATTCCCTTCTCTATATGCAAATACACACACTCACACATACATACATATCTACATACACATATATATATACATATATATATATGTAGACACACACACATATATGTATCTATATATATGGACACACACACTCCCACACATACATATATATATATATATATATATATATATATATATATATATATATATAAACACTCTCACACACACATATATATGTATATGGACACACACACACAAACACTAAATAAATGAAGTTAAAAGTGCCTAACCACTTAGAGGCCAATCTAATTATTCTAATGTGTCCAAATTTGGGGAAAACTCAAGGACACGGTCACAAACTCTAACTTCTCCTAGGACACTCCAAACAGACTCAAACTCGACACAACTAAGGACACAACTATGGAAATCAATCCTACATGGTTCAAACTATTTATCATGATGAAGGGAATAAGTTAGAGAATATGTTATACCTATCGGGAGATGGATTTCCGATTCGAAAGTCCTCCGACACGGCTCCGACACAACGAATTGTTTAGGACACACCCTTGCACTTCTTGCTCCCAAAAGCTTGGAGAAGCTTCACTTGGGGAAGAGGAAGAGTTCTATGGAAGAAAAATGGAAAGAAATGAATTATTTAGAGATGATTCCTAAGGAATTTCTATTCTTTACTTGGGAGAAAACTTGTAGAAGAAGAAGAAGAACTTTGAAGTGAAAGAATGGAAGAGGGAGAGAGAATGTGGCCGGCCCTATAAAGGGGTGTGGGGCTACTTGCTAATTACAAGTTTGCCCCTCCCTTAACTTTATGCTAAGTTAAGTCCAAATTTGGTTTTGTGGGTTAGCTAAAATTAAATAAAAATCATAATTAAGCTTAAATACTCATGGGGACTAGTCCAAACTCCTAAACCTAAAAGTTAAGTATGGTGGGCCATGGCTAATTAACATGCTAATCACAACTCAAGTTGAAATTCCCCGGAGTCCCGAATTAAGTCGGAATGCGATGAAATTCGAACCCGACTCCTATAATCATTAAATATTAATATTCATGAAATAAAATTCCCAAAAATATTATAAAATAGAAAATTACCATTTTACTCCTAACATGGAAAAGTGAGGGTGATAAGTCTATCCACCTTAAAAAAATTTCGTCCTCGAAATTAAAACCAAACAATAGTAAAATATCAAAATCACAAGTCATGTCTTAAATTTAAAATGATTAAAATCTCAAAAATCAAAGCATGAATTAAATGACTAAAATTATAAAATTTAAAATTACTCTCAAATAGAAACTGGGTGCTATAAATCTATCCACCTTAAAAGAATCATCCTCAAAAATTAAAACAAGTAAACACAAAAAATCATGCAAATCGATAATCGTATGCGTCTGTCCAATCATCATGATACTCAGAATCTCCGTCATGCCAGTGAGCAAGGCTACGATAATCACAGAGTCCTCAACTACGGTACATACCTATAGAATTATGGTATTTAAAACTTTTGCATTGCCGCATGCTTGGCAGCGAAAACCTTAAATTCCCACACTCGAGAAATACGACCATAATCCGACTATATGTCCTCACTATGCCTGCTAGCATAACCCTAGAGTATTCTAAAATCTCATAATCGAGGCGACCTAGTCCATACGACTTATCTTAGAAGAAAATCACATCACAAGAACACTTTTCATCCAACGATAAAAGAACAGATAGAATCGAAGTTCAAGACAGTTTATAAGAAGACAAATGCGGGAAGGAGATTCGAAACATCGGAACCTGCTATCTGCTCTGCTACTGCCTGAGTGGGCTCAACTGTCATGGCGAAAGCATGCCCCTGCCGACCTCCTCTAGCCTGCTGCACTCTGTCCTGGTCTCTTCGGATTCCACTAGCGTGGCAATCCCTCAGCTGGTGGTTAGGCACCCCACAGTATAGACAGACGCCCAACCTCTTCCTACAAACCTCTCTAGTGTGCCCCGGCTTCCCGCAGAAGCCACACGGGGTAGCTGGTCTCTGGCCCTGTCCCTGGTGCTGCTGGACACGCGCTGGTGCCTATTGAATCTGTAACAGAGGCTGCTGCTGAAATGGCCTCTGCTGATGCTGAATATGGAGGCGCTTGGCCGGTCCCGTACTGGAACTCGCCCCCATGGTATCACTACTCCTCTTCGGCTTGAGGCCGAAGTCCTCCTCTGCAATCTGTGCGTCCATCAATATCTGATCGAACGTCGCGTCACGGCGACCCGAGGTACGGGTGCGCACTGCATGAATAAGTCCCCTACGGAACTTACGAGCCTTCTGCCCCTACGGAACTTACGAACCTTCTGTCCCTCATCCTGGATCATATCGGGAGCGAACCTGCTAAGGCGGAAGAACTCTGCTGTATACTCGTCCACCGACGAGTTCCCCTGCACTAGACCCACGAACTGGCCCTCCAATGCTGTAAGAGCCACGTCCGGAAAGAACTTCTCCTTGAAGAGCCTCCAGAAGTCCTCCCATGCCAGCCCTCTCACCGATGCACGAGGATCCGTGCGGTACCATGTCAGCGCGATGTCGAAGAATCGGCTAGCTGCGGCCGAAACCCAAAGTCCTCTAGGAAGCTCTGCCAGCTCTATGCTCCGTTGCACATCCTCTAGCCAATCGTCTGCATAAAGGATGCCCTCCGTACCTGTGAAGTCCCTGGAGCTCATCTTCCTAAAGTCTAATAATGTCCCTGGCCTGGACTGCTGCTGGTAAGACTGCTGGCCAGTAGGGCCCTGTACCGTACCCGGTGCCACTCTCTCCACGACTGCCAGTGCAAGCTGATGCGAGTTCTCCATGCTCTGCCTCAGCATCTCAATCTGACGGTATGACGCCTCCGTCTAGCGCTGCGACGCCTCTACCTGGGCTCGCTGTGTCTCCATCATCTGCTGAAGGAGAAGGAACATGTGATGTGTATCCGTCGGTATCGGAGGTGGTGGCGACAGTATCTCTGGAACGACAATCGAAACCCTCTGGGGTGGAGGTGGTAGACCTCCCTGTACAACTGCCAGGGCCTCCGGGACAGTGGAATCACTGGGGACAGTCTCGTGAACCTCCTCATCAGCCTGGTCAGATCTCTCGGGCAAGCTACTCGATCCAGTGGCCTGTGGGTGCGTCTTCGTCATCCTGGAGACGAATTGAAGCAAAGAGATCAATATGGCACATGAGAGGATATTATCAAGGAAGGACAGTTAATTTAATACAAGGAGAGTAATCATGATAATCAAAAGATCGAAAATTTTCCTAGGTGTGATTGAGAAACTCCTATCATATCCTAGGTCCTACGTCCTAATCGCAGGCTCGTAATTAGTACTCTAAGTCGAGCACTATTACGAGATCGCACTAATTGCGATACTGACCTGCATGGGCCACCACAAAAACGTGTCACGATCCGCACCCTTATGAGGGACACGAGCACGTGGGTACGTCCAGCCTACGCCGCAGTATCGACGGTAGAACGTTGTATATAACGTCTGTAAATACTACGACTAACAATATAAAGGTACCTGTACAGTATATACTCTCCGAATGGAGGTGACATAGCAATACAGTCTCAATCACATGATAAAACTAAGGTAGATAGCTCAGAAGGGAAAACATATGATAGATGAAATAGTAAATAAGTCCAGTATCCAATACAAGCCCAGATATATACAATATCACATGGTCTCAAAATATAACATAGAAGCTACAGTCTGATAATACTAGCTGGATCGCAGTCCAGTCAAACCTAGCTAATCTACGCTACTCTGGGAGAACAAAGTCTAGTGGCTCTACTATAAGGCCACGATCCTGGACTACTCCATCTAACTCGAGCCCATAATAGGTTGAGCAGTCCGCCTCAGAATCATCTGTAATATATCATAACGGTATCCTGTCAGGAAAATGAGCAAGTACAAGCACTAACAGCAGTTCCATGTGAATTGACAAATTCTATAAGAGACAGTATAATGAACTACAAGACAAAGATATATGAAGACTTGGAAACCGTTCGGAAGCTGAGTTACAACCCTTAAACCAAACAAGGACCGGGGTTGTAACCCTTCTCCCAAGCAGAACTTAGTCTCCAATCAAGGTACAATATAAAGGCATGTAGAACATGTGAGTAACTGAATATCATAGCATGGTGAGAAAGTACTGAATATAGAACAGAACATGATATATGATAAGATAAGTAAATATAAAATATGTCTTGAATTATTAGAGCGTTATATGATCGACAAGGAAATCATGGTAGGGTTATCCACTTGGCCCGGCAATCCGCGGTGACCTCAACGGAAAGTCATGCCGGCCAACCTAGATAACATGGACATAGAGGTATCTGCTACACCCTACGTGAGGTGAGAGTGGCGCAAGCAAAATAGTGACATGGGACTTTGATCACATAACCCCTAATAATTTTCCATCCCCGAGTAGTATAATGGACCTGGACATGACACGTCATGACACGGGATTCCCTAAGAGGATAGCTACTCCCTCTCAGGAATCGGTGTCTATACAAGTACAGGGAACAAGACAGGAAATGTATATATATACCAAGAAAATCCAGGAACAACATCTCATGTCATGATCCAACGTATACTAGTCCGTGAACTATCGTGACTGGAATCGAGTAAGACACTACAACTGAATCGGATATAGCAGATATCATGACAATAAAAACTATCAGTGAATGTACTCGCATGCTGTCCTGAGCTGTAGGGTATATCAATGCTCAGAGTGATAATCAGAGACCTAAAGATGAGATATTACATGTTAATTTAGGTTTAACAAAGTTAAGAATGATTTATGATGAAAGATATGAAATCTAGGTCAAACTAGGTCTCACTGAGTCACACTAAGTCTTGTCAAGTCAATCTAGGTCAAATCAAGTCATATCAAGTCAATCTAAGTCAGACTAAGTCAATCCTAGGTCACACCAGTCATCGCAAGTCAAAACAAGTCAAAGCAAATCAAACGGGGTCAAGAGTTGACTTACAGTTGACTTTTAGGTAAAAAGTCAACTCGGGTCAACTCGGGTCAACTCTAGGTCAACCTGGTCAAATGTTGACCAATAGTTGACTTTTGGTCAACTGGTCAACTCTAGTTTGGATTTGGTCAAATATAGACAAAGTGTTGACTCACGGTTGACTTTTGGGTAAAAAGTCAACTCTGGGTCAACCGAACCAAAATCGGTTCAAATATGACATTTGTAGGGTGTATCTAACAAGTCACCTAAGTTTCAAGTCAATCCGAATACCCGAACCCCATATTTTGAATTTACCCGATTACCCCTTTAATACACATACCCTTAAACCATTCTAACTTGACGCCAAGTGGCCTTCCCTTAGGAATTTCACTCTGGGCTTCCTAGGGTGGTAGGGTACTAGCCTATACAACCATTACCTACCAAGATCTCTAGGGTAAGTGGACATCCAGTCCATCCTACAGTCCATATTGGGCGTTTACCCGTTATCTTGAATATCTCAAAATATTCAACGGTATCGCGTGATACCACTCTCCTAATCCCACACGCAACCCCGATTTCAACCTAGGAGCCTACCCACAAATTCTAATTCACATTAACTAGGTCCCCTCCAAGTTTCGACGCGTTCCGAATCACGGAACTCAAAATCACCCATTCACCAAATCCTAACTAACCCATTCACTCACTCATTCACTCATTCAAACTCTCTCTTTTCACACTCTCTTAGGACTAACTTTAGGGGGTTATTTAGAGGGCTAAATAGGTATATATATAGCTAATATATAGGGTATATATAAGTATATATATAGCTATACATATAGGGGTGTATACGGGGGGTTACCGGGGTCAAATGGGGGCCCAAAAGGGGAAAAAAACTGCTGTTGGCTGCTGCTGCTAATGTTGCTACTGCTGCTGCAGTTTCTACTACTGCTGCTGCTATTTCTGGGGGGGGGGGGGGCAGCAGCCCTTTGGCCCCCCCTAGCTGCTGCCAATGCTCTCCTACTTCTTCCCCTCTAATTCCCTTCCATTCTCCTCTCTAATTCCTCTCTAAACTCCTCTCTAACTCCTCTATTTCACTCATATATATATATATATATATATATATATATATATATATATATATATATATATATATATATATATATATATCACGCACACACACTCACACATACATACATATCTACATACACACATACATATATACATATATATATATATGTTTTTTTTTTTATGTAGACACACACACACACATATATATATATATATATATATATATATATATATATATATCTATATATATATGGACACACACACTCCCACACATACATATATATATATATATATATATATATATATATATATATATATATATATATATATATATATATATATATATATATATAAACACTCTCACACACACATATATATGTATATGGACACACACACACACACACACACACACACACTAAATAAATGAAGTTAAAAGTGCCTAACCACTTAGAGGCCAATCTAATTATTCTAATGTGTCCAAATTTGGGGGAAACTCAAGGACACGGTCACAAACTCTAACTTCTCCTAGGATACTCCAAACGGACTCAAACTCGACACAACTAAGGACACAACTATGGAAATCAATCCTACATGGTTCAAACTATTTATCATGATGAAGGGAATAAGTTAGAGAATAGGTTATACCTATCGGGGGATGGATTCCCGATTCGAAAGTCCTCCGACACGGCTCCGACACAACGAATTGTTTAGGACACATCCTTGCACTTCTTGCTCCCAAAAGCTTGGAGAAGCTTTACTTGGGGAGAGGAAGAGTTCTATGGAAGAAAAATGGGAAGAAATGAATTATTTAGAGATGATTCCAAAGGAATTTCTATTCTTTACTTGGGAGAACTTGTAGAAGAAGAAGAAGAACTTTGAAGTGAAAGAATGGAAGAGAGAGAGAGAATGTGGCCGGCCCTATAAAGGGGTGTGGGGCTACTTGCAAATTATAAGTTTGGTCCTCCCTTAACTTCTATGCTAAGTTAAGTCCAAATTTGGTTTTGTGGGTTAGCTAAAATTAAATAAAAATCATAATTAAGCTTAAATACTCATGGGGGACTAGTCCAAACTCCTAAACCTAAAAGTTAAGTATGGTGGGCCATGGCTAATTAACATGCTAATCATAACTCAAGTCGAAATTCCCCGGAGTCCCGAATTAAGTCGAAATGCGATAAAATTCGAACCCGACTCCTATAATCATTAAATATTAATATTCATAAAATAAAATTCCTAAAAATATTATAAAATAGAAAATTATCATTTTATCCCTAACTTGGAAAAGTGAGGGTGACAGATCCGGCTCCGGGACTAGGGATGGTCGGATTGATGATGAAGGTTGGACGACGGTGGTGAGACGACGCCCGGGAGGGGGAAGAGGGGCTCAAACTCAGGGTATGAGCCGGACGGGCCCTGGAAGGAGTGGGGGCAGGTCGACCATCGGCCTTGGTATCACTCAACGACAGGGAGGAGGTCCGGGACGCACTACGACGAGATGGCGGCCCAAGGCGACGACGGCGGAGAAAGGAAAAAGTATTGCTGGAGATGTTGGGAGTCAGAGGCCTCCGTCTGTTCCTTCCCGGACGGGCACAGACGGGCTCCGTCCCAAATCCTGGAAGGATGTATGTATGCCGGGTGGGAACAAGAGCCCGGTGTCGATGGGGTATGTGCCACCGATGAAGGTTGGAGGAGGACTTCGGGCATATTTTCCGGCGGAAGAGATAGCAGAGGTCACGGACTTCTGGAAGAACACGCTGGTGATGTATGTGTTGGGGAGTAAACCGTTCTATGGACAGATACGGGGTTATGCTGAGAGGGTGTGGCGGCCCAAGGGGAGTATGGAGTTCTTCTCACGGGAGAATGGGTTCTACTACGTGAAATTCGGCTTGAAGGAAGATATGTCCAGGATTATTCAAGGAGGGCCCTGGTCCTTTGACGGGCGGCTTATTATCCTGAAGGAGTGGACACCGGAGCTGAGATGTGAGAAGGAAGTGTTGAACACAATTTCCGTCTGGATTCGCTTTCCTGAGTTTCCGATGAAATACTGGAGCATCCCTCTGCTTATGCGATTGGCTAGCTTGGTCGGTAAGCCGATCAAAGCGGATGAGGCTACGACTTTCCGTACCCGACTGATGTACGCCAGAGTTTTTGTGGAGATAAAAGTCGGGACGGGGCTTCCGAGTATCCTTGAGTATCAGGTGGCATCCGGGGAGGTGTTGACTCAGGCTGTGGAGTACGATTGGGTCCCCCCAATGTGTTCCTTCTGTGAGTGCTTTGGTCACTCGTCTAGTGCTTGCCGGACTCGAGGGACGGAAACAGCTAGGTCCTCGGTAGCGCAGATGGAGGTAGTGGAGCCAGAGGTGACACCCAGTCCCATTACAGGAGTGGCGGAGCCAGTCAGACCGATGGAGGAGGTTTCCATGATGAAGGGGGCCAGGAGGTCCACTACTGACACCCTGCAGAGACATGAGGGTTCTCAGGGCGCGATAGTCCCGTTCAGGCCCCAGAGGAGTATGGTGACCAGGGGTATGAGTTCTCTGGATAGCAGACAGGATGGGATGGAGACTTCTATGGTGGCACAGGTCTATAGCAGGAAAAGGTATGCCCCGTCCCCTCGGGAAGAGGAGCACCAGCCAGGGGGGCTTGATGATCAGACCGTGGCCAACCCAGATTGGACCTTGACTCTCTCCAGGATTCTGGCCCATCTTGCACCTTCCTCGGGGACGGAGATGGGGGAGGATATAGATCTGACGGACGAGACACTTCCCTCGGGTGTCAGTCCAGACGGTGTCCAGAGGGTCCTCACATTAAGTAATTAATGTCGGTCCTTGCCTGGAACATTCGTGGTGGGTGTTCCATTGGGAGATGAAGGGAGATTAGTGGAGTTCTGAAGAAGGAGAAGAGTGGCATTACTATTCTTCTCGAGACGAAGATTAGAGGGGAGACTATGTTATCTCGTAGGACGCCTGCGAACTGGGCTCATATCCACAACCTGTATCTTTGTGATATGGCTCGGATCTGGATTCGGTGGAACAGAGACAGTTGGGAGGGGGAACAGGTCCTGATGACAGAGCAGCTTATTGGCATTTCTTTCATCAACAAGGGAGACTTCCACTTCATTCTTGGAGCAGTTTATGGGAATAATGACAGACGGCTTAGGGAGACCTTGTGGAAGGACATCGTGCGAGTAGGCCGTATGGCGGAGCACCTACATCTTCCCCTACTGCTTATGGGAGACTTCAATGCCATGCTACATCGACAGGAGAAGATAGGAGGTCGTCCAGTGCCGGATTCGATCTTATACGACTTCTAGAGGTGTCTCCTCTTGTATGGGCTGAGGGGTCTGGAGAGAGCCGGACACATTTGGACCTGGCACAACAAGGCGGTCCACAACAGGATTGCCTGTCAGCTGGATCGGGCTTTGAAAAATAGTGAATGGTTTCGCTACTTCCCAAATTCCATGGCGGAAGGGCTAGCGGCAGGGACCAGCGATCACTCCCCTATCCGGGTGGGTCTTTCTGCGAGGCCCACTTGGAAGACCCGGCCATTCTGGTACAACAATAGCTGGTACCTTTCTGCGGGATATAAGGAGGCCGTTATGGCAGGGTTGCGCTATACTCGGGAGGGCACGACTCAGTTTTGTATGGCTCACAAACTCAAACAGGTCAAGAGAGCTATTCGGGATTGGGTGAAGAAGATGCCGCGGTCTTCCCTGGAGGATAAGGAGGCCGAGCTTCATGAGGTTCAGGAAGCTCTGCAGGCTGACATGCTGAGCGGCGAGTTGGCGGCTAGGGAGCAGGACCTGATTGAGGAGGTCAACATCCTGAGGCTTCAGCAAGAGATTAGTGCGGCCCAGAGGGCCAAGTACTCTTGGCTCAAGGATGGGGATCGGTGCACCAAGTTCTTCTATGATGTGATCCGTGCCAGACAGCACCGGAACAGCATCCCCAGGCTGCTTAATGGCGAGAGCAGGCTTGTTGGTGACCCGATAGAGATTCAGGGGGAGGCGGTCAGGTTCTATTCTGACTTATATCAGCAAACTGATAGGTCTTGTCACGAAGAGGCTGGTAATGCACCATGGGAATAGCTTGCTGTTGGCCCCTGTGAGATTGGAGGAGGTGGAGGATATTGTGATAAAAGCAGATCCTAATAAGGCTCTGGGGCCTGATGGCTTCTCTTCTGGGTTCTTTAAACGTCATTGGGGTATGCTAAAGTTCCCAGTTCTGGAAGCGGTGCAGGAGTTTTTCTTGGAAGGGAAGTTGCTGAAGGAGCTGAATCACACCTTCTTGACCTTGGTTTCGAAGAAGGAGGGTGCTACCTCCCTCGTCGACTTCAGGCCTATTGCGTGTTGTAATTATCTATACAAGATAATTACGCACCTCATGTGTCGACGTATGGAGGGGATTATGCAGGGCTTGGTGTCTCAGAATCAAGCGGCTTTCATCAAGGGGCGCTCGATTGCCGAGCACAGTCTTCTTGCTCATGAGATGGTGAGGGATTTTAACAAACCAGGGGGGATGAAGGCATGTATTAAATTGGATTTGCGAAAAGCTTATGACACGGTCAACAGGGACTTCCTCTGCTACCTTATGCTTGCTATGGGCTTTGATGAGAGATGGGTGGCAAGGGTGAGGGAGTGCATATGCTCCCCCATATTTTCGGTCCTCATTCAGGGTACTCCTTATGGATGCTTCTCGAGCAACAGGGGACTGCGGTAGGGGGATCCTCTCTCTCTCCGTACCTGTTCACTCTGGTGATGGAGTACTTCACTTGTATGATGGACCTGGCGGTACATAGTAGGAAGATTGTTTCCCTTTCAGGCAGGTCAAGCCGGTAGTGTCTCACTTGATATATGCTGACGACCTCTTGGTATTCCTGCATCCATCTATGAGGGGGTTGAGGGCGCTTTCAGATATTATGGAGGAGTTTGGACGGTTGTCCGGCCTGCAGCTGAATAGGGAAAAGAGTAGGGTCTATTTCAGCTCTCTGTGCACACTCAAGGAGGAACGGGCTCTTACCCTGGGAGTGGAGAAAGGAGAGTTACCAGTGAAGTATCTGGGGGTACCGTTGACGGTTAATTATGCCAGGGATCAGGATTGTCTCAGCCTGGTAGAGTTTGCCCAAAGGAGAGTGGAAGGTTGGCAGGCAGTGTAGCCTCCCTTCCCGAAAATTTTCAAAATATTTTTTTATTATTTATTTGATTTAAAATGGTGATTTTTAGATTTTTATAAATAATTATTTAGTTAATTGTTACGGTAGATGATTTTAGCCATAGTTGAGATTTAGAGTACAAGATGACCAGAAATCGTGGCACGGATAGTGCGGGGGCGTACCTTGACTAGTGTATTAGCCATGGTAGGGGAGGCCGAGCCATAGTGATGTCCTAA
The DNA here is from genome assembly GCA_029216955.1 of Iris pallida. Taxonomy (NCBI): domain Eukaryota; kingdom Viridiplantae; phylum Streptophyta; class Magnoliopsida; order Asparagales; family Iridaceae; genus Iris; species Iris pallida. Next base: position 10,724,832 of record JANAVB010018196.1, read on the forward strand.
CTAGAAAAACCAGGCCAAGTTATGACATGACCATTATAAATAGTTTAAATTATTCATTATTAATATTATTTGACGTCTAGGTGACCCAGTCGTACCAAACTAGTCAAACTGGACCCTAACTGAGCCCAAGCCCATGTAGTCATGCGGTACGTTCAATGACATTCGTGTTGATGTATTTTGGGTATGATGGTGTCGTATTCTGTTTTAATTGATCAAATGAATATTCTCTAAGTATTTTTAATTAAATATTATAAATGTTATTATTAATTGATATTCAATAATAATTGTATATAATAGGCCCTCTTATATTTTGGAATTTTTAGATTGTACGTATTGGTATACACGCCTTTATTTGGTTTATCAAATTTCGTTATTATTATTATTATTATTATTATTATTATTATTATTATTATTATTTTTATTGTTATTACTATTATTATTTTTATTATTATTATTATTATTATTATTATTATTATTATTATTGTTATTGTCATTGTTATTATTATTTTATTATTTTATTATCAATATTATTGAAGTTATTATGAAATATTACTATTTTAATATTATTGGGTATATGTGTGTGAAAATATATATGTGCATGTATATATACCAATGTATATAAATATATGTGTGTGTATGAATATATAAATATATATTAAAAATATATTAGCTGTATGCGTATGTTTATATAAATATAAATATACGTGTATAAGCGGGTATATATAATATATATATGTATATGTGTGTGTATATATATACGTATAAATATATAGATATTCATGTATATATGTATATATGAGATAAAAAGAAAAAGAAAAAGAAAGAGATCAACTAAGCCCGGCCAGGCCAGCCAGGGCCCGGCCCACAGGACAAAGCCAGCCCAGCGAGTGGGCCAGCCAACTGAACCCGGGCCCCGCACAGGAGAGTCCCCCTCTCGTTCTGCTCTCAGCAGAACACATTTATACGAATGTATATATATCAATTCGGTTGGCTCTCAAGAAAACCATCAAACCCTAACCACCTAACGCGCGCCACCCTTCTTCCTCCCCTGGGCGACTTTCCGCACGCACCCTCGGCGCCGTCGCACGGTGGCCGGCCGGCCAACAAACCGCGTGCGCAGCCTGAAACCGATCGGAAGCAACAGCAGCAGTTGCAGCCACTGGCGCTAGGTTCGCAGCGACGATTCGTCGTGGATAGTCGATGGTTTCACGAACTACGAACTCTGGTACGAACACAACCTTACCCTCGATAATCTCCTTCAAATAGTTTTAATTATTTCGCTTTGTACGCGACGGAAAACGAGTCCCAAAACCGAGAAAAATTTCGATTTTCGGAATTTAGAAACTGTCCCGAAACCCAAAGTTGGCGGTCGATTTACGACCAGAATATTATGAAACTTGGAAAACCGCTTGAACAGCCTTTTAGACAACATAACCGAGATGGAAACCTAATTTTTAGTTTTATTTCTAGTTGATTAAACAGAAAGATAAATTGGTTTAAATATCAGGAAAAACCTGTTTAAAACAGTTTAGAAAACTTAGAAAATTCATCCACACGACGTCCGTCCCGCCATTCCGGGCGACGTAGTCGCGAACCGAAAGCATCGAAAGCTGTGTAACGGCTTCGTGGTCGTGTGGGCTTTGGCGGAATTCAAATTGGTCGCGTGTGCGCGACGAATTTGATGCGTATCCGTCAAAATTTACCGTATCGTGCACTTTGCAAATTTCTTAATAACTTTGTGCACGCTCGTCAGATCGAGATGAAACTTGTGCCAACAGAACCGTATCGTTTTTTTTGGTCCTGTATGCCAAGTTTGGTCCAATTCTGAGACCGTTGACAAAATTACCGTTTTGCGGGCCCCACGGTTTCACTCAACGGGCGATTTTGTGCACGGCCTGCCGGAATCCAACTCTGGACATACGGTTGGGTTCATATCGGAAAACCGGATCCGTAGACATGTAGTTTGACGACTTTAGAGACCGTTGACTCTGACACGCTTTTTGGTGCAAAGTAGGTCCAACGGCGGACATCATTTTTGTCCGAAATTATCGTTTTACCCCTGTGTCCAGAATTGGACTTAAGGACAGGCAATCCTAGCTAATTTGACTATTCTGAGAATGTTGGTACTGTTTATTTCAGCATCCAGAGACTTCTACATGTGTTGACTGATTGTGGCTCATTGAGTGGTATGGTATTATTGGTTTCTCCAGCTAAGGACCTCAGGCAAGTGCACTTTTTGATTGCTTTCCGATTCATAGTAGTCTTTTCATTTCATGTCTATATATATATCTTGCTGCTTGTTGACACGCTCGTCACACGGAGTAGTCGGGAGGGGAAATATCTTAGTACACATGTGAACTACCCAGAAATATCCCCAAAATGTCTATTATTGCATGATAGCAGCTGCACACGACACGTGCAGTGAGCCGAATTTACCCCCTAGCCGTTTACATGTCGAAACGGATATTTCACACCACCTAGATAGATGTCTTTTATTAGTTTTTTCTTGTTTACTTCTCTATCGTGCTATGTCATCAGTTATCTTCCAGTTTTTATTTCTCATATGCTATTTTCATGTCTTGTTAATTCTATTGTGTTTTGCACTGCCGTCGGTTTGTGTACTTGTTCCATTCCTGACTGGAAACCAACATTTTTCAGGTTTAGCCGCGATCACTCTTAGCACTGCGAAGACTTGGGTATGCTGAGGACGACCTAGAATAGAAAGCAATTGTATCATTTTCTTTAATTGTAAAACTTTGTATTTCCTTTAAATATAAATGTTGTAACTGTTGTAATAAATTAGAAATGTGAATGAGCAGCAAGTGTGATATTAGAGCATTTATTTCTTGCGAGCTTAACAGCGTTCTACCGCCGACTCTGCGGCGTAGGCTGGCTTGGACACGTCTCGTATCCGAAAAGCGGGTGCGGGTCGTGACAGGCAGCTGGTATACCCTTTGGTGGGCGTATTGAGCTGGTGCGGTCTGTTATCTCTGGCATTTCTATGTTCTGGTTGCAGTCGATTCAGATTCCAGTAGCTACCATTAGGAAGGTGGAGTCCATTTGTGCTAATTTCATCTGGAGGGGAGGTATGCATGCGATTGCTTGGGAACAACTCTGCCGGTCCCGGGAGGAAGGAGGAGTGGGGTTGCGACCTCTTCGGGCGGTTAGGGAGGCACCGGGGGTGCGGATGGCGTGGCGGTTCATCAAGGGAGGTTCCCTTTGGGCAGAGTGGCTGGCTAGCAGATATGTGCGGCGAATGAATTTCTGGACTTGTAGAATTGATAACAATTTCTCGGTCTCATTTAAGGCTATTCTTAGGTGCAGACCGGTCCTTCAGTCCGCTATCTGCAGGATTATGAGAGATGGGGCAAATACTGATCTTTGGCTGGACCCGTGGATGGGTAATGGCTCCCTTCTGGAGATCTTGGGGGCTCAGATGGACAGAGAGGCGAGCAGGGGAGTGAAATGTAGTCGGATTATCATGGATGGGAGCTGGAGGCCGGAGGAGTATCCATACACAGCTCAGTTTGGGGAGGAGATTCGTCGGATCACTATCGATACTAGCCTGACTGAGGACTCCTGGTGTTGGGTTGATCCTGGTTCGGTTGGTGGGTCTGGGATATTCAGTTTTTAAAGTTGCTATAATCTGGTTCGGACCCCACATGACAGGATTGCGGAGTATGACTTTATTTGGGCGAAGGGGATTGCTCGCAAAATGCAGCTTTGTTCATACAGACTCCTTCTGGGCAGGTTGATGACTCGGGACAGACTTATTAGGTTTGGGATGCAGATTCCAGACCCGAAGTGTGTTCTCTGTACCGGTGACGCGGAGTCTATGGGCCACCTATTCTTTGAGTGTCCATGGACTTGGCACATATGGGAGGAACAGTGCATGCGATCGATGGGAGGAGTTGGCAGTGCCAGAGATATCCGGGGGATCCTCAGCTGGATCAGAGACCGCCGAGGCATGGACCCTGGTTGGGCCAAGATGGCGAGAGTTAGACTTGCTGCATCAGTTTGGCATGTCTGGAGGGAGCGCAATAGGCGTATCTTTGAGGGACTGGTTACTCCGCCAGTCGGAATTCTACATAATATAGAATTCGATGTATATGTAATGGCCTCTTAACTGGGGATGTAGATGTGAGAATAGTGTATTGTAATATCTTTACTGTGATTTGCGTGGAATAAATTTTACCCTTATTCCATATATATATATATATATATATATATATATATATATATATATATATATATATATATATATATATATATATATATGCCTTCTAGCCTAGTGGTTAAGAGAGATGCATGCGGCCCGAGTGGTCAGGAGTTCGAATTCCAGTGTTAACCACTAGGCTGGAGGTCATTTATTAGCTATATAGGAACAAGAAATAAAATCGAATAATTTATCCTTAATTATGTGATAGGACTATAATGCCTGACATGTGTAGCATTTGATTTATTTGTGAACTATAATAGATATCTCTACTAATATAAGGGGGCCTCAAAATGATTCAAGATTTAGCTGTCTAAGCCGTTTGTATTTCATCAACCATTTTCGTTAATTTTTTTTAAAGTCACGTAATCGTAGTTGTTTTCTCACGTAGTTTAAACTAAAATTAAAACCTAAAATCCTCCTAACTGCATGAATATTTATAATTACTAAAATATTTTAGAATTTAAATTATATTTAGACTAACTAAATGATATTATCTAACTAGACACATATCTAAAAGTTTAAAAATATATTTATTATAAATCATAACTAAAATATATTCAAAAAATTCTAATATAATTTAAATGTTATATTTCAATTATAATGTAGATTTGTGTCTTTTTCTTTTTTTAACGTGCAAGCCAGGTGAAAGTAACTACCTTTAGGCCTCGTTTGGTTCGCGGAATCTTCGGGTTGGAAAAAGAAAGTGATTACTTTCCTATGTTTGAGTGTCACAGGAATTGAGGAGGAAAGGAAAGTGATTCCCAATGGAAGGAAAATTAGGGGGAAAAGTGATTCCATCCATCCAAGCAAGGAATCACTTTCCCACATTAAAGTAATCACTTTCCTTTCCGAATTCCTTGGCGTTTCCAAACATCGGAAAAAAAAATCAATGAAAAATAAAATTTTCCAAAGGAAAGGAAATTACAAAGAATTGATTTCCTTTCCCTTCCATTCCGCGAACCAAACGAGGCCTTAGTAATAAGGTTAGTGAGTTATTAAGTACTTGGATAGATTTTGGAAAATAGAATAAGATAAGCCAGTTAATTATGAGTGGACGTTTGTATGGTTGGGTTGTCATATCCAATTTGCACCGGCGGTGTAAGTTACCGCTATGTGATGATAGCTTCATAACGGCCACTACACACCAGCAGCTCCTTGGGACCTCCTCTATCCATCTATCCTTCCCAACTCCTCTCTCTCTCTCTCTCTCCAGTCTACAGCCATGGACATCAGCTTCTCCCCGAGCTCCCAAACCCTAATTTCCACAATCTCCCTCTCCCAATTCCACCTCCCCGCCGCCTCGCTCCGCCGGGACTTCCTGGCGTGCGGGGGCATCCACCAGCCGCCCCCCGGCCTCCTCCGCTCCCGGAAGCGGGCCAAGAGGCTAGGGGGGATCTTCCGGTCCCAGCCGCCGCGGTGCCTCATCCGCGACCCGTCCGTCGCCGGCGAGAGCTCGATGCTCGTGATCGCCGCGGCATTCGCCGCCGTCGCGGCCCTGCACCTGGTCTACATGAATTATGGCAGAAGGAGAAGTACCGATCCCGAGGTTAGTCTCACTTCATAAAAAATTTCACGTTTTTTTTTGTTGAAGTTAATGCAATGTGATGGATGGGATGGGATTGATTAAATTAAACGAAAGGGGGTTTAGTTTTGAATTGTTGTTATAGTAGGCGCGGCGAAGAGTTTAGGGATTTTTAGGCCAATACAGGATTTATGTTGTTCAAATTATAAGACCAAATAGTTGTTGTTAGTCCCGAAGACAGATCTAAAGAGTGGAGGGATCCAAAGAAGGCGTAGAGTCTACTTGCAAGACATGAAGTCTGCACTCTAGCCAACTCAAAAAAAGCACTACATGAATGTTACAAACTGACTTCAAGAAAATGCAAAATACAACAACAAAGAGGAAAATAGTGTTCTTCTCTTTGCGTTCGCAGATGCTACAATGATAAAAACACGAGATACGAAAAGAAAACACAAAAGAAAACCTCCTTGCTGGGGTGAACAAGTTACCGGTTCTCAAAGCAAGATTCGTCCTATACGCGATCTGCCCCAGGAACCAGCAAGTTTAGGTATGAACTTCTGGAACTCTCTTCGTCACCTTCGAAAAAACTTCGAAACTCAAAATGAGCTAGAAAAGCTCTATGTGCGCATGGACTTGTGGCTGCTGCTGCTGGCGCAGGGACTTGCTGGAGTGGTATTTAGTGTCCCTCAAATTCTCTCTCTTCCAACCACTTAAATGGTGGAGGGGGTGCTCTATGTATAGAGCATACTGGCACCTATACGCTCATGGGAATGCCCATGCGCGCAGGCCGACCAAATCTCACAAAATTCGGATCTGTGCGCCAACACAGCAGCGTGCAGCACGCTGCACTCTGACATCGCCACCTACGCCGCCTACGCTGCGCTCTGACAGCGGGATCTGCTCGCATGCTTCCAATGCACATACGCTGCAGCGTGCTGCACGCTGACAGCGAAAACACCGCTGCATGTTGCACACTGACGGTGCTACGCGTCGAAAGCAACCGAACCAATACGCCTAGCCTCATGGTACATGACGCCAAAGTGCATGGCCACTAAGGCGCATGGTCGCTAAGTGCAAAGTGCGCCATCAAAGCGCCCTCGTCCTACGCCTGAGTCCGAGTTTGAGGCCGAGTCGTTAAGCCCCCTACGGGACTTAGCTCCTATGGATTCCCAAAGTGAGTGACAAAACAAAGGTATTTGTGATTTAGACTTAACCCTCTAGAAAAATCAACCCACCTGGGCCACCACACTCCATGTGCATACTCCAACACAAGCATAGCTATATATTGAGGTATACAGTTAGGTGGTTTTCCAATGTGGGACTAAAGTTCCCAAAGGAAAGTGGAAAACACCTGCAGTTAGGAATGGTGATGCAGCAGGGAAGACCTCTTAATTTCTATGCCATGAACTTACCACTTGGACCACAAAGAAAATGTAGCAAATATAGGATAACATAGAAAGTATATAAAGGAAACCAAAAATTTAGGTGTGGAGGTGGAGGGGGAGTAAGGGTCAGAAACCGATTCCGACACCGGTATTTCAAGGTGTGAGTTGGGCCGGGCGGCTCGGAACTCGGCCCTGGACCGGCCCGGTCAAAACCGGTCCGGGTCGGCCTAGGCCTGGTCCACAATGTATCCGGGTTCGGGCTGGGTCCAAAGAAATGACCCGGTTGCTCGGCCCGTACTCCTAAGTGGGTCTGAGTTGGGTTCATTTTTTCAGGCCCGCAGTCCGGCCGGTACATATTAGTCAAAAATATAGGGAGAAGGGGGTTATGAACCTAGGACCTCCCCACCCAAAACATTGGTGCATCCCTATCAACTGACCAACTAACCACTATTCCCAACTTATTTTGTGTTAGAAGTAGATATTAATATAGTATATAAATACAAAACTATGAGAGGTTTTTTTTTTAAAGTTGGACAGCCCGTGGGCTGACGGCTCGGCTCGAACCTACTCGGGTCTGGGTCCAGACTGGGTTTATAGTTTCATTTAAAAGTCCGGCCCGACCGTCTTTCTTTCTGGGTTGATCTGGCCCGGCCCAAAACCGGTCAAACCCGGTTGACCCGGGTCGCGGGCCGGCCCGACCCAACTCACACCTTGACTGGTATTGTGAACCTCGATTTGTCCTCCTTGCAGGGAGGGAGCTACACCTGAGGCTTCAAAAATTTCTACTATTAACTTTTTTCTAAAATAGAGTGTATCAGCCCCTCCTAAAATTTTGCGAAAATGTGCTTGTATTCTGGGTCCCCTCATCACCCGGGGCAGACACAATAGTTTAAAAGAGTGGGGTCAACCTCAAATGTAAAGAAAGCCCAAAACAATAAAACAATGTTGGTCTTCCTATTAGAGGCTACATTTTATATAATTTTATATAAGTCGAGATTTCTTTCACTATTTTATACAAGCCTAACTATTGTTGGAGTGGGTGGGGTTCCCACCTATGTGGAGAATACCCCGGAGAGCGACGAGCGCCATCCGTGTGTCGGAGAAGCTTGGGGAGTGCATGGATTTTATTTTGGTACATATATGGTAAGGAAATATATGATTGGATTTTCATATTTACTTTGATTATATATTTATGATTGGACCCTTCATATAGTAGCTTTCCATATTATTGGGTTTCCAATTATGGTAAGCTAATTATGATTGATTTTCCATTAAATATATGATTGATTTATATTGGAAGTTTCCATATATATTGGCCTTCCATGTATGGGTTACCAAGGGCTTATAAAAGGGTGATGCATGCTAGTTGTAAAATCATCTCAAAACAAAGAGTGCTTTACAATCTTTGAGAGAGAGAGAGGATTAAGGACTATTGTGAAGGAGAGATTGCTTCGAATAATTTTTCGGCATCTCTTGTTCTTCGGAGTCCGCAATAAAAAATTTTCTTCTTTCAAGTGAGTTGTGGTGATCCGTATTGGATCGGGAGGAGCTTGTAGAGGGTGTATTCTCTTTATTCCATTAGTGGAGGTTCTTCAGGGTTGGACTCCGATCGTCCCGTGGTTTTTTTCGCAAGGGTTTTTTACGTCAAATTTTTTTGTGTCTGCGATTGTGTTTGACGTTTTTGGTTTGTGTGCTTTTGCTCGGTTCTCTCGCAGGACTTTCTGGTTTGGGGGAACAGTTTTCGCGCTTCGTTCCCAACAGAGTGGTATCAGAGCTTTGAGTTCAAAGAAGTGTCAGGAGTTGACAGTCAAACCAGGAAGCAGAGATGGACGCGAAGCCGGTGCGCATGGTGAACCTGAACGGTACCAACTACCATTATTGGCGGAGCAAGATGAAGGATTTGCTGTTCGTCAAGAAGCTGCATCTTCCAGTATTTGCATCCGAGAAGCCCAGTGACAAATCCGATGAGGACTGGAACTTCGAGCATATACAGGTGTGTGGGTACATGCGGCAGTTCGTTGACGAGAACGTGTACAACCACGTTGCCAATATTGAGCATGCGAAGACGTTGTGGGAGAAGCTGGAATCTTTGTACGTGAAAAAGACTGGGATAAACAAATTGTTCCTGATCCGGACGATGATGGGTCTGCAGTACAAAGATGGTGCATCCATTACAGATCACTTGAGTGAGTTCCAGGGCGTGGTGGACCAGCTATCCTCGATGGGAGTCAAGTTCGACGACGAGGTTCAAGGACTTTGGTTGCTATGTACATTGCCAGACTCGTGGGAGACCGTACGAGTATCTATGATCGCTTCTGCTCCGGAAGGCGTGGTCAGTCTGGAGTTTGCCAAGAGCGGGGTACTGAATGAAGAGATGCGGAGACGTTCTCAGGGCACTTCATCCACATCCCATCACTCAGAGGCACTAGTTTCGGAGAGCCGCGGAAGGGGCAAAAGCAGGGGTCCAGGTGGTGGCAGAGACAAGAGCAGGGGGAAGTCCAAGGGTCGGTACGAGGACTCGGAGTGTTACCATTGTGGCAAGAAGGGCCACATCAAGCGGAACTGTTTCGCTTGGAAGAAAGAGAAGAAGGGCGACAAGGGAAAGCAAGACGAGAACACTACAGCGGCGGCTTCGATACATGGAGGCGATGTGATCGTCGTAGGTGATGAGGTTATCACAAACCTCGCATGCGATGACAATTCTTGGCTGGTGGACTCAGGAGCTTCAGCGCATGTATCTCACAACAGGGCACTATTTGTCACTTACATGACAGGCGACTGTGGAGTGTTGAAGATGGGCAATGGAGATGTGTCAAAGGCGGTTGCCGTTGGAGATGTGCATTTGAGGACGAAGACGGGTGCAGTTCTTGTTCTCAAAGATGTTCGTCATGTCCCTGATATCCGTTTCAACCTGGTGTCGTTTGGAAGGTTGGATGATGAGGGATTCTTCAGTCTCTTCGAAAATAGTCAGTGGAAGCTTTCCAGAGGTTCGATGGTGATTGCCAGAGGAAGCAAGAAGTCCGGTCTCTACTATATGGAGGGGAGCGCACAGGGGGCACAGGAGGTGAACGCAGTCAGTGATGCGTCTACCGAGTTGTGGCACAGGCGGCTCGGCCATATCAGCGAGAAGGGGATGAGCTACTTGGTGAACATGAAGGTGATTCCAGGGCTCAAGTCTACAAAGTTAGAGAAGTGCACGCACTGCTTAGCTGGGAAGCAAAATATGGTGTCTTTCCAAAGTCACCCAAGTTCAAGGAAGCCGGCGTTGCTCGAGTTGATTCACTCGGATGTCTGCGGTCCTATGAAGGTAAAATCTATTAGTGGTACTTCTTACTTTGTAACTTTTATTGATGACTGTTCCAGGAAGGTTTGGGTCTATACCTTAAAGACCAAGGATCAGGTGCTGCCTACTTTCAAAGAGTTTCAGGCCTCTGTTGAAAGAGAGACGGGCAAGAAGTTATTGTGTGTTCGGTCCGACAATGGCGGCGAATACATCGGTCCCTTTGATGCTTATTGCAGAGAGCAGGGGATACGACACCAGAAGACTCCGCCAAAACCACCTCAGCTCAATGGTGTAGCGGAGCGCATGAACATGACACTGATGGAGAGGGTGCAGTGTTTACTGTCAGAAGCAAACTTGTCGGGCAGTTATTGGGGTGAGGCTCTTCTCACAGCCGCTTATGTTATTAATTTGTCTCCTAGTGCTCCTTTGCAGGGTGATGTGCCTAACAAAGTATGGTACGGCAAAGAGCCGTCATACAATCACCTGTGAGTGTTTGGCTGTAAGGCCTTCGTGCATGTACCGAAGGACGGGAGGACCAAACTTGAGCCGAAGACGAGGCGATGCGTCTTTGTCGGCTACGGTCGGGATGAGTTTGGCTATAGACTCTACGACCCGGTGGGAAGAAAGCTCTACAGAAGCAGGGACGTGGTGTTCATCGAGGATCAGACCATGACCAACACTCAGGATTCCGAGACGCCTTCTGAGGCTGAGGAATTGCCTGAGTTAGAGTCATTTCGCTTCGAGCAGTTTCCAGAGGACATCGCAGAGGATCCCATTATGGGGGAGCCAGTACATGGAGTTGCTTCCAACCTTGATCATCAGCCTGCTGATGGTGGTCAGGGTGTCCCTCAGGAGGATGAGCATGCCGGAAAGGCAGTTCCTGAAGGGGAGGAGGCTGTTGGTATACAGCCAGCACCAGTGGCTCCACTGAGAAGGAGCGACAGAGATCGTCGACCATCTACGAGATACTCACCGGATGAGTATGTGCTATTGACTGACGGGGGAGAGCCCGAAAGCTTTGCAGAGGCTATGGAAGACGAACACAGGCAGGAGTGGATGGAGGCCATGCAGGAGGAGATGAGTTCCTTGCACACTAATTCCACTTATGAGCTGGTGCGGTTGCCAAAGGACAAGAAGGCTTTGAAGAATCGATGGGTGTTTAGAGTGAAGCAGACGGATGATGCTACTCGCCCTCGATACAAAGCGAGGCTGGTAGTCAAAGGCTACGGTCAGCGAAAAGGCGTGGATTATGATGAGATCTTTTCGCCTGTCGTCAAGCATTCGTCTATTCGGGTGGTGCTAGCATTAGCAGCCAGTCTCGACTTGGAGGTCGAGCAGATGGACGTGAAGACGACATTCCTCCACGGTGATCTCGAGGAGGAGTTGTACATGGAGCAGCCAGAGGGATTCTGTGAAAAGGGCAAGTCACATTTGGTCTGCCGGTTGAGAAAGAGCTTGCATGGTCTGAAGCAGGCTCCGAGGCAGTGGTACAGGAAGTCCGAGTCGTTTATGGGGGAGCATGGTTATGCACGGACGACGTCGGACCATTGTGCATTTGTGAGGTATTTTGCCAAGGATGATTTTATTATTTTATTGCTCTATGTAGATGATATGCTATTAGTGGGTCGGAATACCACTAGGATAGCGGAGTTGAAGCGCCAACTGGACGCGGCCTTCTCTATGAAGGATTTGGGCGCAGCGAAGACTATTCTTGGGATGGAGATCAGCCAAAAGAGAGTCCAAGCTGCTACATTTGTCCCAAAAGAAGTACATTTACCGGGTACTTCAGCGTTTCGGTATGGACGGGTCGAAGAAAGTGAGTTGCCCCCTTGCGGCTCACTTTAAGCTCACTGAGGAGCAGTGTCCATCTACCGAGGACGAAAAGGAAGATATGGAGCGGGTTCCATATGCCTCAGCTGTGGAAAGCCTTATGTATGCCATGGTGTGTACGAGGCCAGACATCGCTCATGCAGTTGGCAGAGTTAGCAGGTACCTTTCAAATTCTGAAAGGGTACATTGGAGTGCGGTCAAGTGGATTCTACGATACCTTCAGGGCACTGCCGATTGGAGACTTTCTTTTGGTGGTGACGAGCCGAAGCTGGTTGGGTATACTGACGCTGATATGGCTGGAGATGTAGACACGAGACGATCGACTTCGGGCTATGTGATGATGTTTGCTGGAGGAGCGGTATCGTGGCAGTCGCGGTTGCAGAAGTGTGTTGCCTTGTCGACGACAGAGGCAGAGTACATTGCGGCGACGGAGGCTTGCAAGGAGTTGCTGTGGATGAAGAAGCTGCTGCAGGAAATAGGACTGAAGCAAGAGCAGTATACTTTGCTTTGCGACAGTCAAAGTGCTATTCACCTTGTGAAGAACCAGACATTTCATAGTCGGTCCAAGCACATCGAGACTCGGTATCATTGGATACGGGATGTGGTTGAGAAGAAGGATGCGACGCTTGAGAAGGTTCATACTGATGACAATGGAGCGGACATGCTCACGAAGGTTCTTCCGAGGGGGAAGTTTGAGTACTGCAGGCAGATCGTCGGGATGACGACCTCCTCCACATAGTTGTGAAGGGGGAGATTTGTTGGAGTGGGTGGGGTTCCACCTATGTGGAGAATACCCCGGAGAGCGACGAGCGCCATCCGTGTCGGAGAAGCTTGGGGAGTGCATGGATTTTATTTTGGTACATATATGGTAAGGAAATATATGATTGGATTTCCATATTTACTTTGATTATATATTTATGATTGGACCCTTCATATAGTAGCTTTCCATATTATTGGGTTTCCAATTATGGTAAGCTAATTATGATTGGATTTCCATTAAATATATAATTGATTTATATTGGAAGCTTTCATATATATTGGCCTTCTATGTATGGGTTACCAAGGGCTTATAAAAGGGTGATGCATGCTAGTTGTAAAATTATCTCAAAACAAAGAGTGCTTTATAATCTTTGAGAGAGAGAGAGAGGATTAAGGACTATTGTGAAGGAGAGATTGCTTCGAATAATTTTTCGGCATCTCTTGTTCTTCGGAGTCCGCAATCAAAAATTTTCTTCTTTCAAGTGAGTTGTGGTGATCCGTGTTGGATCGGGAGGAGCTTGTAGAGGGTGTATTCTCTTTATTCCATTAGTGGAGGTTCTTCAGGGTTGGACTCCGATCGTCCCGTGGTTTTTCCCGCAAGGGTTTTCCACGTCAAAAATCTTTGTGTCTGCGATTGTGTTTGGCGTTTTTGGGTTTGTGTGCTTTTGCTCGGTTCTCTCGCAGGACTTTCTGGTTTGGGGAAACGGTTTCCGCGCTTCGTTCCCAACAACTATATAGGAAGAGAGACCAGGAACCTAGCTACTCTAGCCAACGCTGAACTAAAAGAAGCATAGAGTAATGGGCATAAAGGATAAAAAGTTAAAAAAACCTATACAATGATACTATTCTCAAAATATAATGTTGTTTCTTTACACATCTTAAATAAGCATTCATATCATCAATATGCAAGTGCATTATTTAATTAAGAACTTTACAAAAAAATGATTTGGACAATACACTATAAAAGTATGGATGATAACTATGTTCCAAGTTGAACCTAGGTAGCTAAGGAAAATCATTTGTTCAACTTGCAGAGATCGCATATAAATTTTACTTACATGAATACATTGATAATAGTTGTCCTTCTAGTTCTTTTTTTTTATGATTTAGGAGAATTATCTTTTCATGAATCATGACGAGAAATATATTCCTATAGATGGGAATAGTAACATCCTAGGAGGCATGGACACTAAAAAAATGTGTGGGGTTGTGTCGGATGCATATCGGACACGTATCAAACACAACCTGGACATCGCAAAATATACTAAGACATACCAAAATAGGTTCCGTGTCCATGTTGTTGTGTCCTTACTATGTGGTATCGTATTCGCGTGCGTGTAACATAGATAACAACCAAAAATTTGTAATCAACTACGATATTTTCTTTTAGGTGGAGCATGGGTAGCCAATTGACTTGAAAAATCTGCAGGAAGTCACCACCATCTCCTTCCAATATATATTTACATCCATGAGATTTTTGGTTGTAACATAGATAACAACCAAAAAAATTTAATCAACTACGATATTTTCTTCTAGGTGGAGCATGGGTAGCCGATTGACTTGAAAAATCTGCAGGAAGTCACTACCATCTCCTCCCAATATATATGTACATCCATGAGATTTGGGTTTAGGTACTGATCGTATCAACTAAAACATAAGTACTTTTATTCACATACTTAAAAATATATTGACCCGGAAAATCCAATGAATGTATGTTCTTATGGTCAACGATTTACTAGTTTCTATGCAGGGGCCATTGTGCCAATAATCGAGAATTCAAAGTGGTCTCGTAACTGCGATTAATCGACCAATTAATAGTAACCAACTATGGAGCAAATTCATAATATAAACCAGTTAAATATAACATTGCTTTCTAAGAAAGTCACCAACATTTACCACGAGGTCGCCGCCCTCATCATTGCCCTTGTGCCACGGCGAGTCCAACTTGATGGCGACGAACGAGAAGTGGACCTTGTCCCCCTCGTAGGGAACCGAGTATGAGAAGCACTCCATGTCGATCACGGACCTAATCCCCACCACCGACCGCAGATAGTAAACAAGGCCTAGGACGACAAGCACGAATCTCAAGGACTTGGCTTCATGGCATGGTTGAGGAGAAAAAGAAATGAGGAGAGGAGAAAGGGAGTATCAAGTATGGCTTTGGGGCTCGTGCAGAAGGACGGGAAGGGGAGGTGTTCTATGTACAAGGAATGAGAGTAGGATTTTAGGACTTTTAATTTAATCTTTTATTTTTTTATTTTCAGTGGGTCAGTTGACTCAACTTGTCCTTTAATGTGTCCGCCCCTGCTCATCACTCAATCCTGGCTCCGTCCCTTTCCTTGAGTCTCCAGTATTTGACCTACATATCTTTATAGCAGTAACTAGTCCCTTCTTCTCGAATCTCCGTCGTCATCCGACTCCCTCCGTAAAACTCCAATGTTCACTCAGATGAAAATTTCTCTCTAGTTGTGAAGATGTCTTTGACATCCAAGGTTTTACATGAAGCATGTGACCTTATTCTCAACTTGTTGAACTCAGCATTCATGTTAAGATACTATACCTTATCTAATTATGCAAAGTCAACACCTCTCTAAGCACTAGCTGAACTTCTTTCTTCTAATTTACACAACCTATTGTACTTAAGGAAATTTTATGCGGAATGTAGGATTTTTCATGATTATCTACAATAATTATCTTGCCACAGCTTAAATTGCAGCTGTATAAAGTGAACCATGTTCTTAATGAACCAAAATTTAATGTCGGAATTCTTCAATTACCATGGTGGATGAATGGATTATCCCTAGAACTATAGTGTCTTATGCAATTTTATCTGGGATCATAATTCATCTTTGTATTTGACTTAAGTTGGTATCATGATTAATAGATTGGGAATTGTTGAATTTGTCTAAAGCATGTTATTAATATTATGTTCTAACTTTCAGTACCTGTGGTAACTGTGTAGTTTACAGACAAACAAGAATCTGACAATTGTGTGCTCCGCAAACAAGATATGGAAATAATGGAACAGGAAGCAGTTGAGATTCAGTTATTGAGTAGTGAAAGCATTTCTGCACAATCCCTCCAAAGTGATGTACAATTAGAGGGTACTCATGAAGATCTGGGTTTCAAGAAAATCCATGCTCCTGGCATAAAGGATAATAAACAGTCGGAACTCCAGATAGTTGTTTCGTTATTGGAAGAAGTTTTAAGTAATGAAGAGAGACCTAATCATGAAATTTATACATTCGCTCACTCCGACAACGCACTGATGAAAACAACTGGAGCTGAAGGTTTGATTTCTCCATCTATAGAAACAGTGGGTCCTATCGATTTGACAGTGAAATTGCCAGAATTTGTGTCAGAACAAGAGAAAACTGTGGTCTCTGATTCTTCTCTTTCGTTTTCTAGTTGCTCTTCCATACCTTTGGAGAGAAAGAATAGTGATATCAATCACCATAAATATTATTCAGAAACTAATGAAAATGATTGTGGTGAAATTATGGTCTCAAGCTGTAAAGGGCAGCTTAGGGAATTGGCCAAAGAAGTTTCTGATGATTGCCATGAAGAAAAGCAGTCCGAGATGATACCTTCATCATGCCTCAAAAGCTTTAGTACGGAACCTCCTGAACTTTCTATCCAGGACAACAATGTCCAGCACTATCGACTAAAGCCTTCTATGCAGGGTTCTGATGTCCTTACAAATCATTCTCTTCTTGCTACAGGTTAACCCGAGGAACACATTCCTTAGAAACTAACCGATTCTCTCATGTAGTTCTTAATTTCTTTGCCCTTTCAAATCATTCAGATGATCCAAAAGGAAAAGCACTTCTTGGACATTTAAAAGAGAGTTCTATTAGCAAAGAGATTGAATTCGCAAAATCCCTTCGTTTCACTACTGATATTGGAAGAGGTATATTAAACATAAATGAAAGTCGAAAGCTCTCTAGTTTCCCAAAACAACAAGGGTTTGTAAGGGATGGAAAACTAAATGTGTTTGTAAGGGATGAAAGTGATTCTATCGGACATTTAAGAACCTATGGCCGCTTATTAAAAGATGAAAGGTATCAATGAGTTTTTATCTTTTTATTTCTATTGGTTATCTGTAAATAGGCTTTAGTGGCGTGGTTGTTCTGGCTAGTTTTTTTGAGTTGATTTTCAATTGTACAATCTGGGGCTATCAGGTTGATGGACTGCTTAAACTTGCTGGACATCATGGAAAGAAAGGGATTATTAAATATGGACAAGGTATCTTCTCTGTCCTACACCTGCCTCCTGCTCATTCAATTCTGTTTTTCTAGTAATGCATTTTGTTTCTAGATTATAGTAACATTTCCCTTTTTTCAGGTTCATCATGCAAGTTTTTTGAAGGCCTGCAAGAGACAAAAAGCTGTCAAAGAGGCATTTCGGTTTTGTAAACTAATTAAGAAGCCAACACTCAGCACTTTTAATATGCTTCTGTCCGTATGTGCAAGCTCACCGGATTTTGATGGTATTAGATTTCGGCTCTAGTCTTTGGAGTAAAGATTGTTGTACATAGTTTACACATGCATTTTGAACCGTCTTATCTGTGTCCTGCCTTTAGGAGCTTTTCAAGTCATGCTTCTACTCAAGGAGGCTGGGTTGAAACCTGATTGCAAACTTTACACCACTCTGATTTCGACCTGTGCGAAAAGTGGAAAAGTTGATGCTATGTTTGAAGTATGGTTATCTCACTATCTGTACTACTGTAGACCGAAACTGAATTTGCTTAAATTTATATATATCTTTATTACTACTTAATTTTCTTTCATTGATGCTGAATGGTATTTCTGCACTTTTATAAAGTGTTTACTGTTGATGATATTCATTTGTCAATTCCATCTTTTTTTGTGTTCACTATAAGAGGCTCTTGTATAGACAGATGGGAAGTTTACATATTCTTATGATTGTTAGCTTCATTATTTCCCGTATAAATCATAAAATTCTGATAACACAACATAGTTAGAATTTTCTTCCAAGTTTTTGCATTGAGTTTCTTGAATGCATCGATTATGCTTCTGCCAAATTCCTGTTGTTTCCTGTAACTGTGTCCTTGAGAGTTGTTATGTTCTTTCTATTTTATGCACACAATAATATAATGAATCATAACCACAAACAGTTAGAGTTAGTGGAGCTATGTAGTTAGAGTCGTTAGAGTTAGCCAGTGTATGTAGTTACTTTAGTCCCTCATTTGATGGACTTCTGAGGAAGGTTCTCCTCCTATTTATTTACTCAAACCACTCAACAAAGGTCATCTCAATTATCCCAATGTAGCCTCCACCAAAATAAAGTTTATCCCAAAACCTAATGCTAGCCATCCATCTCATCCCCTAAACTTCATCCTAGACATCAACCGTCATTTTCTCTACTAAATCCTAACCCTAGCCACCACCTTCCTCCCAAAATCCCGTCCTATTCCTAGCTAGCCTATTTCGAATAGGAGTTACGAGTGGAGATCTGATCTGGTTTTCCAGTTAGCTAAGAATATAGATGGTGAGGCTAAGAAGACCGTGAGCACTCTGTGGACACCAAGGTTCCAACACACAATGTTGGTGAGTTTGTGGTGGACCCTCCATTTGTTTTCCTTCGTTAAAGGATTTCTGTCAGACTCCTCTTCCCCTTTTCCCCTCTCCTCTTTGATCTTTTTGGTGCTTGGCGCTCTTCTATCATGGCCATTGGATCTTTCCTGTGTTGTTGAGAACAATGCATGCATCCTCTCTTCCGTATTAAGGAAGATTTTTGGAAATAGAACCTCAAGCACTGTTGGTGTTTCAATTGTGTGGCTGAGATGAGCAAGGGAAGGAATGTGAAGCATGACCTGGACAAGGCAAGAGCCTCTTATCAAGAGGTTTTATCAAGGTTGATCCTGTGTATGTAACCATACAGTTTTGAGTTTATTCCCGAGACTGTTGATGATCCCATGTACGCATAGGTACTAATGCAAGAGCCTATGTAGTTTGACATTTTTCTTTGTTTCCTGTGTTTTTGTTGTTTGATGATGTTTCTATTTTTTAGTTGGTGTTTGGAGAAGAATAGGGGAAATAGGAATAATGGGATGGAGGTCCCCTTATTACATGGCAAATTATATAGGCACTCCACATTTTACTCCAGGACAACCCTTACTTCAGGATAGTCCAACTTGGTGTAATTTTGACTTAGGACATCCCAAATTTTACTTTGGACTACCCAACCCCCCTTTAGGACTGCCAATTGGCAGTCCTAATTGGGCAGTCATACTTTATGTTATGACTGCCAACTTTGTTGACAGTCCAAACTACCGAAATCTTTTAGGACTGCCAACAAAGTTGGCAGTCCTAACATTAAATAGGATTGCAACAATGTTGGCAGTCCTACTTTATGTTAGGACAGTCCAAATCCAAATGTGGGATGCCCTCAAGTAAAAATTTGGACTCGCAAACTTGTAAATAAAATGAAAAAAATGGACTGTCCTCAAGTAAAACTTGAGGTGCCAATAGAATTTGCCTATTACATTAACTAATGCGGGACTAAAGAGAGAATCTAATAAAGAAAATAGGAAGAGATACATAATTATCCTCTGTTACACTCTCTCTGAATGTCAAGAAAACCCAGACGAATTGTATAAACAAAGGTTGAGGAAGAGCCTTGCTGAGGATATCGGCCAATTGCACAACATTGAAAACATGATGAAGACGAACTTCTTGAAGCTAGACTTTATACTAGATGAAATGACAATTATCACCAATTTCAATATGTTTGTTGCACTTGTAAAAAACTGGATTCTCAACAACGTGAATGACAATTTTGTTGTCATAATGTAAAGTGTCACGTCCCGATTCCGGAGGATCGAAAAGTCGTCACTGGACATGATGTCGTACAAGCCTAAGTTGTGCTTCTACAAGGCATGAACGTGCACAGTAAATAAATTACATGAAAAATATGACTTTGATGTAGTGAAATTTCAAGCAGAGAACCGAATGACTATATATATATATAATAAAAAATAAAAAATATATATAAATATATATAATAAAAAATAAAAAAAAAAAAAAAAATATATATATATATATATATATATATATATATATATATATATATATATATTATTGATACTTGTAGCGGAAATACAAATGCACTTAATATCCAACTGAAAATGCCAAACTGAATTACAACTTTTGAAACCAACATGAAATACTTTGTTCCATACATCATATCCTTTTTATTAAAATAAACTACAATAAAAATTTGACAAAAGAATCTTCAATTGGAATATGAAAAGCTTCAAAACGGCCCAAGTGCTTCGATTGGATGAACGAGCTTCTAGCTCATACGAACGTCCAAAAGATTCTTGACACTTGTAGAGTCGAAAGTCGGTACATTGGGGAATGCACCGGTGAACGGTATTGCCGACTTACCTAAATCAACAAGGTAATCTTGTGAAAGCAGCCATTTAATATTATGCGATCTTTCTACTTTTCCTAGGGTCTGTTAATAATTCATAACAAATAACATAAAGCATAAACATATCACTTTTAAATAATTCTTACCCATGACCTAATGTCCTTCCCTGCAAACAAAGAATAGAATAATATATGATTTATAGTTTTTTGTCTCTACAAAACAACCGTTATGATACATTTATCTAAGCATCACAAGTCCGTCCCTGCATCATACGGTTAGGCCTACAAAACAGTTGTCGTTAGCATACGACCTAACTATATGATGGTCTAGGGTGACTCCCCATAATTGAAAGTTGGGACGTACAAACCAATCTCTCTAATAGACATAACACTCCCCTAATTGTGAGGACAGTGTTCCCATCTCTGGACGACAAGATTCTGGTGCTCCAGAGATCGTTCGAGAGATTAAACCTTGTACGCAAGTTGTACAAGACCAATACCTGATATACAACATCTATTGAATAAAATAATACGATACAACAATTATATACTATGCAACTCATTTCTTTCTCCTTCCCTTATCATTTCGACAGCCTAGCAGTGAAGTAGAGCCTTTGTTCTGTTCTTCCTTTCTATCTCATAATACTTTATTTGTAACCAATACATTATGTCATATAACAATATAAGTTCTCATACTTATATTTCAATTTATCATATCCAATACACAATCTACGGATTCCATTCTTTCTTAGCAACAAGTAGTATCAATTCATTCAATTATATTAACAGTCTATAATTCTAGCATACAATTAATCTCTTTTACTTAGTTCTTTTATTAAGGCACCATTGATCGTAGAGACATAGCAAAGGAAAGGAAACAATTTCTTTTATTAAGGAGCGGAGATAAAGATAAGAAGGATCAAAGCCACTCACAAATTAGAGACTTGTCAAGAGAAAGAAGAACTTCTTATGCTATCGTCAAGCCTCACCTATGCGTCCTCCTGAAATTGGACCAATAGAGGTTCAACACACTTCTTTATATTCTTTTCCTTTCTCTTTCTCTCAGTTTTCAATATGAATGCAGAATCAACGAAACAAGCAAATAGGAAAGCATCCAATGAAAAAGCCGACAACGAAATCCGTCAATCAAAAGCCGACAACGAAAATGACCAAAAGTCAGCAACAATGAAAATGATGGAGAAAAGACTCTTACTTAGAGTTATTTATTCAATCACGATTCACTGCATTTTGGACTCAATTCCAACAAAAACAATCCATTAATTGGAGAGGGTCTCAATTCATTTGTCCCGATCAATTGATGCAAAAAGAATTTTCCATCAATGATCTAATTCCGACTAGTTATTCATGCCACAAGCCAACAAGATGTCCCCTACTATAAACGGAACAGTACATAAAGTAGCATGCATGGATGACGCGGGACAATTAATGCAAGACAAACTCCGTACGAGACGATGATACATGTCAGTTTTGCAGAACATGCCAAAAGAAAAGATAATGTGAGAAAGTCGAATGCCATGATGTAAAAGTGTGTCAGCCGTATGACAATCTAGAAAGCATGTACATAAGATAAGGGTAGGGAGGGTAGGGTGAGGGAGGTTGAGGAGGGAATAGGGTTAGGGTAAGGATTTTGAGAGAGAGGGAGGTAGTGGGGAAACATATTTGGTGAAAGGTAGAAGTGTTGGGACCTAGGAAAAGTCTTGCTCTGATAGCATGTGTAAAAGAATAGAGGAAGAGAGAATAATGAGATGATATAGGCCCCGATTTATATGAGTTGACTGGGGTCCCCTTATTACATTAACCAATCTGGGACTAAAAATAAAGGAAAACAACAACATCATGCTCTCTTACAGTATTAGTGTAATACATACGAAACCTCTAAATTAGAGGAGAGAACTCTGCAGCATTCCACCCTGGAATTATCGGGGGTGGTTGGGACTTAACCATACCATGGAAAGAGCATTTTAGGGGCCGTTTTTGATTTTTTGGGACAATCCCATCCAACTGCATTAAATCTCAATGGTGGAGATTTATGCAGAGTTCTCTCCTCTGCGAATTCTCTAGAGGAGAAAAATCCAAATTTCAGAATTCCTCGTATACATATTAGGAAAGTTCATCTAGTTATTCACAATGATTTTTACTGCCTTCTCCATTACAAGAATCTTACAAGTTCTTTCTCTAGGTTTTTCATGAAATGGTCAATGCTGGAGTAGAACCAAATGTCAATACATATGGTGCACTTATCGATGGGTGTGCAAGAGCTGGTCAAGTGGCCAAAGCATTTGGTGCTTATGGAATCATGAGATCCAAGGTATCGTTGCAGACAAGTATCTGCTACCGTCTTATATATAGTTTAAACCGCATTGAAATCAGATGAGACCTTTTATTTTTACCACAAAAATATCAAGAGTTTCTCTTCACACTAAACAAGGTGTTATATGCAGTAGAAAGTGCAGCCTGATCGAGTGATATTCAACGCACTGATCACTGCTTGTGGTCAGTCTGGAGCAGTTGATCGTGCTTTTGATGTCTTAGCAGAGATGACGACAGAGCCTAAACCGCTTGATCCTGATCATGTGACTGTTGGTGCTCTGATGAAGACGTGTAGCAAAGCTGGTCAGGTACTGGTTGTTGCATGTTAATCATTCTGCTTAGCTTAATGTTTTTTGCTTCTTGGTTGTCAGTATTGGAACTCTCCAATATTCAATATTATAAGCTAGTTTCCTGCTTTAGGTTGACCGAGTAAAGGAAGTGTACAAAATGCTTAGTAAGTATAAGATACAAGGCACGCCTGAGGTTTACACAATCGCTGTCAATAGTTGTAGCCAGACTGGTGATTTGGAATTTGCACTTAGCATCTACGATGACATGAAAATGAATGGTGTTGTACCTGATGAGGTATCCTTTCCATGCCAGCATTGTTGTATTAGTTTGTTCTTTTATATAATTTTGTCCTAACTGACTTAGTTATATACTAAATGGGGAATCAAATTGTACTTTTACATGGTAGAAAAATGACTAAAATTTAAGCTTAAATGACCTATTGTTAAAACACACAGGACTAATACTTGTTTATTCTGTATTTATTTAGAAGAAAGAAGTGGCTTTTTAATTGTCATATATGAAGTTTTTGACATAAGAGAGTGGAATGTATGAAGGTAGCTCACTTCTCATGGCTATTGAACGTATTTCACATTCAGACATCGAAGATGGGCACATCTGTAATTGAAAATAGACAACTTGGAAGTTGGCATTATTATGCCGTAATCATTACCAATACCAACGGATCTTAATTATAGATCTGTTTGTACTCAGCCCAATTGACATGTTACATCGCTATAAGCTTTCAATTTATTCTTGTATGGACTATCCTTGCAATCTATTACAAAGTACTTTAAATGGGGCTGTTCATCTAGTGGAACGAGCATTGTTCTTCTTGGTCCACCTTATAGTTAACACTGGAGCCTGAACTGAAGGGCTTCATCTTAAATGTATCTCCTTTTGATGTGCAGGACTCCTTGTTAATCCTTGACTATTTCTTGAAATATCTCATAGCATCTGATGCGTGGACAATTCAAATCCATATACATATTATATTTATACCTATCGACCTCCAAAGTTCTACTAAACAGAATGTTTGAATAGTTTTGGACTATCATTTAAGAGTTCAGATAGCCTTTTGAAACAGAAAAATTAGCTCTCAAGTTTGTATCAGAATTTCAAGTACTCTCTCTACAGTAGCATGCATATTGAGTCTAGATATTTTACAGAAAACTGTATCTAGTTGGAAACCATCATATACTACTTTGGAATGCTGAATATGGGACAATGTATTTAATTTCAGGTTAGCAGCAATGTGACTGAGGGTCCATTTAAATCCCATAGTTGACATGACCCTGTTTAAACTTTTGAAGAACCAATTGCTAATGGTTTTCCAAAAGAATCGATAAGACCCATTGTTCAGATGACCATTGCTTCTTTCGAGTAATTGTATTAAGATAGAATTTTCAATAGCTTTATTCTACAATTTCTATGACCTTCAGGTATCTATGCCCTTCCCCTTAAGGATCTAGGAGAGGTAATTGAAGTTGCAATCTTTCCCAGCTCATCGCCATCACTAATGGAAAACTTGAAGGTGATCTAGCAGGGTTTAACAATCTGTAGACTGTCTGAACATGCCCCATTTGCCAAGAAAGGGTAGTAGCAATAATTAGGACGAGGAGAATATTAGAGTGGTTAGGATGAGTTCTTTTCAAATGTTCAGTATGCTTTTGTCTTAGAAGACCTTATCTATTTTTCTAAGTGCTATTAGCATCTCTATGTCGAAGTATTTGGCTTTAATTTCTAAAAATTAAAACAATGATTCAGGGGTGGTACTTTTTGAGATTAGATACATTTTTCTTATTGGATTCTTGATAGTTATCCTCATAAGCTGTTACGATACAACTGAGGCAACGGTCCAAGGGACTGGTTGAGATTGAGCCTAGTGCTCAACCTTAGGGATACATCTTCGAGTTTCGGATAACCAATAATTCAGGGGTGGTACTTTTGAGATTAGATACATTTTTCTTATTGGATTCTAGATAGTTATCCTCATAAGCTGTTATGCCACAACTGAAGCAAGGAACTGGTTGAGATTTAGCCTAGTGCTCAATCTTGGAATCTCCCCGGGTGACAAAATGCATGAGAAATGGAGGAAAAGGAGGAGAGATGTAGCTACTCCTAATTTGGTGGCGAGAAATATATTTCGGCGAGTACGTGAGTACAACACAAGTAAACTCATTGTAAAGATAACCTACCTTCTAATGTTAACAATTTTGAAACATTTTACCTGAATATCAACTTATTTTCTGGAGTTCTGGTAATATTTCCATGCAGATGTTTATATGAATTGTAGAGTTCTGACATTAATTCAGTGCAGATGTTTCTTAGCACGATAGTAGATGTTGCGGGGCATGCTGGGAAGGTTGATACTGCCTTTGACATCCTACAAGATGCGAGAACCAAAGGAATACAAGTTGGGATTGTCTCATATAGCTCATTGATGGGGGCCTGCAGCAATGTATGCTTTCAAGCAAATGTTCAAAAAGAAAGTTAGACTAGCTAATCATTCAGACATGTAGCAGTAATGCTGACATATTTTTGTGAGCCTACGTGACTTCTGTTTTAGCAAAGTAATTGTGATCTTCTTTTGCACTTTTCTCAACCCATCCTGGGTCATCTTATCATCATCATCTAAGCCTTACTCCATCAGAATGGGGTTGGCTTTGGTGCAGACAAAAGCTCCACAAAAGAATTGATAAAACAATGTCACCCCTCTTGGTGAATTTCTTTATTTTTATTTTTTTTTACCAAAAATCACTTTTTGATAATTTAGTGAAATCTTAAGGAACAAGGGTTAGTTGAATATCAAAACTCTATCTATTTCTTGTGTCAGGCAAAAAATTGGAAGAAGGCATTGGAGTTGTACGAGGATATTAAGTCTATCAGATTAATTCCAACAGTTTCAACACTGAATGCATTGATCAACTCCTTATGTATGTCTTATGTTCTCTATTTATGAAATGTAGAGTAGTCTTCTCAACTGCTAATACCTTTTCATGCGAAATTATTTCCTTAATTTTAAGTATTGATGTATTGTCTCCTATCTTGGACATGATTAAATTATGAAATATGGGGTTGTTCATTCTTTTATGAAAAAGGACTATCTTGTAGATCTGGTTTTCTTCATTAAAAAATAATTGAATGAATTAAACAAATTAGTCAATATTTTCCCGAGATCAAATTTTGATAATTTGGGTTTAAAATAATAGAAAAAGGAAAAGAAGTGAAGAATATAGGTGTGAGAAACTTAATCAACTGCAAAGCATGCTTTGGATGCTGTACTAATGAACAGCGCAACATATTCTCAAAATTCAGAAATGGCAGGTGTTGGAATCCTGACAACTTGCCCAGAGTTGGATTTCCATTGTTTTACTTCTACTTACATTTCTTATTATAGGTATACTGATGGGTTTTTGCTGGATTCTCCAACTTTAAACTACTTATAATTTTCTATACTTTGGTAACAGTCTCTTATAGAATATAACATCTATTGCAATTGCCACCCATGATAGGCCATTCCCTCTACCTCAAACCTTTGACACATATCAGCAAACACACATTACTGAGCTTCTTCAGTTCTCTTCTTTGTATTGTGCATTTTCATACCACACTTGACCATTCATCATCTTGTCTTCAATTTATCCATGCCTTGCCCATGTGTTACTTCTCCAAAGAGCAGACACAACCTTTTTCCTCTTCCTTTTTCAGTTGATATGTACAGGTTGAATAAAAGGACCTTTGACCTATACTTATCATTTGGGCAGTAATCACAATAGCAGTTATGACCTACTTAAAAACTTCTGCGGGCATTTGCATTTGCCTATTACCTCTGAAATCTAAGCAGCTAAATTACTTTTGCAGGTGATGGCGGCCAGTTACAAAAGTCTGTTGAAGTTCTTGATGAAATTAAAGCAGCAGGAGTGCACCCAAATATTGTGACATATTCTATTCTCATAGTAGCATGTGAAAAGTAATACTTCAAAACTTTGTGATATTTGTTTCACTATCAGTATCTCATCATCATCATGTTTTGTAATTGAAGGAAGGATGAAGCTGAATTGGGCTTTGAGATCCTTGCAAAAGCCAAAAAAGATGGCATTCTCCCCAACCTCATCATGTGTCGTTGCTTAACTGGTAAGTTCACTTGTTAATTAACCCTGGAACTTTTTATTTGTGCTTCAATTCCTAAGGCCGTAGAAATTTAGAAGCAGATAATCGGTTCCAATATTAGTCTATTTTTTTTTTTGGGACCTGCATTTTGCACCAATGCTAATTTAGTGACCACATCTTTTATAGTCCTTTTCTCTGATGGCTGTTGACCGTGATCATGATGAATTACTTTATGTAGGTTTGTGCTTAAAGAGTTTTGGGAAGGCTTACTCACTTGGTGATCCTTTAGTGACTTTCATCTCAGGGAAACCACAAATTGATAGTGAATGGTATCAGATTGCTGTTATTGGAGCTTTGCTGCTGCTAATAATTGTTGCCGATTTCTAAGCATGCATAGAAGTACTTTCTACTTATTGATTTGTGTTGTGATACTTCAAGGGAAACATTTTTACTGCTGTTCATGAAAACATTAACTTATATAGAAGCTAACCAGTTGAGATTTAATATCATTCTTTAGCTTATCACGCATAATATTAATCAGAGAAACCCCTACAACCAAGTGTATTATCTTAATTCTTTGTCTGCTTGTCTGGAGGAACCAAGAGAGATGCACGGGCTTTAGAGTACATAATTAGAAAAGGTAGCCCCATCTACCCCAACTGGAATTTGAGGGTTTATTTCAAGTCTTAAGCAGTCTTTTGTAGGAAATTAGCACCAATTGGTACGGGTGAGGTCAGTTTGACAGCCGGTTACAGAACTAGGCCAATCCTCTAATTAAACTTTCTCAATACTAAGTTCTCTTCCATAATGGGTAATGGGAAATGTTTGGATGGTGATATTAATCATATTGATTAGCTGCTTAGCTCCAAATATTTTTAGTTGGTAGAACCATGATCCGGTAAGATTGTAATAGAGGTCAGTTTGACAGCCGGTTACAGAACTAGGCCAATCCTCTGATTAAACTTTCTCAATACTAAGTTCTCTTCCATAATGGGTAATGGGAAATGTTTGGACGGTGATATTGATCATATTGATTAGCTGCTTAGCTCCAAATATTTTTAGTTGGTAGAACCATGATCCGGTAAGATTGTAATAGCCTTTCATTTCATGTGATCTCTTACACTAAAATTGTCTTCCGACTTCCTAGTGACTTAAAATATTCTGAAGGTTCCTTGGATTTAATGCTGACAACTGGTTTTCGATAAAATACTCGAAGGAAAACTTGTATTGAAATGTAGACACGTAAATACTACAAATTACAGAGTTCTAGGGAAGTGGGGTTATTTCTTGGTTTCGTCCAGTCATTAATAACTTGATTATTTTTAGATAATAGTAGATAGAAACAACGCTCGTAAGTAGTACCATTGAAACCACAAAATAGAGGCCTGCCTGCCATCCACACCAGAATAGATAAGAGTTTTCCGAAAAAACCTACTAGTGGAGGAAGAGCTCCCAGGGATAAGAGACAGGCTGTGGAAGTCTGGTCAGCACACTTGGTTCCGTTCCGTTAACGATCCGAATCCAAGACATGGGTTCTTCTCGACTGCGATGACTTCTTCTCGACTACTTCAAAACTCTAAGATGTCAAAAGCTTGTTGTCGAGATGAACAACAAACGCCCTTTGGTTGAAGTGGCTTTTGCAGGGAAGCTCGTAGACAATGTGGTTTGAGAGATATCAGGGTTGCTTGGGACGGATCTTCTATTGCAGAGCCGAATGACTATCACTCAAGGAATGGCCTTGAGGGTCTTCTGCTCGTACGCATGGACTGCAATTCTTAGGGATGGAAGAAGACCCAAATTCATCCCTTCCATGGGGTATTTGTAGAGGGAACACCTCTGGCCGCCTTCTGCGGAGCTACATCATAGACTCTATTGGCTAAGCAGCAAGTAGTAGGGATAATTACCCACGTTCTCCTCTTTTCTTCACAGGAGATCAGGCCATGATAGCCTATTTAACATGGTACTTGGCAACCCACCACCGATGTGGATGCTACACTTTAGAATCTCACTAAAGACGTGGGTCCTTATCAACTGCACAGTCAGTTAACAGCAGCGTCACAGAAACAACTAGGCGCTCAGCTCCACGAAAGTAGTTACACATTGGGAAGGAACAACTCACGGCGGCACGAAAGGAACATCAGTGTGCAGTGGCGCGGAGCCAGCAGCACTCAGCTCTGCGGAAGTAATTGTGCACTCAGTTTCGCTGAATCAGGCTGCTTGCAGCGGCGCGGAAGTAGATGTGCGCTCAGCGGTGCGGCTAGAAACTTCTTTTGGGCTTTCTTCCGTAGAACTAGCCTTCAAGGTTGCTGTTTTGAAATGACCATTTTATCTTCATGAGTCCATCTAGGTCTGGCTTGTCCACAAACCAACTTTTTTTAAGTGCCAACAACAACTAAGTGAAGGTTCAACCGCAGAACATATAATACATTACACACATGCATCCGACCGTCCCTTTGATCTAGTTTCTTTTACAAGGGTAAGACTTTTTATATTATATGCGCCACTCGTCGTGTCTTATCAACCAATATCACTTTATACAACTCAGTGAAGCCCCATTGAGGAGTTATAGTCTTGAATGCCTACCAGTTTATAATCAAATATCCACGAGTAGCCAGTCCATTTATCAGCCAAGATTTTCATACACTATATTAAACATCTACTGTAGGACTTTGTTGCCCTCTACCAAGTTCTATATATCTGAAGCTTCCTTGACGTGATAGGCATACCTGAAATTTCTGTTGCCACGTCCCTCCATTTACCACACTGAACTAGAAACTGCAGAAGTGAATATTTTTCTTCATTTTCTCCATCATCACCAATACTAAGTAATTCCAGTTACATATATTGTGCCCAGATTTTTTTTTTTTTGTGAATTATCATTATTTTCTTGAGTTTCTTTTCATCTGGAGAGTAGTATCATTAGTATCTTTTGCTAGATTAGGCCTTGTAGTCATTCTTTCGGTTTAAAGTCAGGAAATTCGTATAAGAGTTCTCAAATTATTTTCTTGTTTGCCATAAGTAAAGGTAACAAATTTGAGCTAATTTCAGAGTTCCCTTCACTGGCATTATCGTCCTCTAAATCTCTCTCTCTTAAAAACTGGGTTGTCTATTGATTGCAATACTAAATTGAGTGGCACCCATGAAAGATAAATCAAAATTTTTGACCTTCACTTATTGTGACATTGGCCCTTACATTGTCATGAAATACTCGTCTAATGAACCTATGGTGAGAGAAGGGCTTCCCATAAAACCCGGAAGACCCATTGAAGGTAAGGAAAGCAAACCTAATTGGCCATGCAGTTCATTTAGAACATGACTTGTCATCCATATTCTACTGAACTAAGTAGTCTTGATAGACAGGGAAATGAAATTATGTGCTGTAGATAATTGCATTCTTCTCCGTGGTTTATATGCCAAAGAATCCAAACTTAAGAATTATATTGAATGTGTTTAAGATTTATAAGGTCCTTTAAGTTTAAAATATCCAGAATATACGGTGGTCTCGATGTATTTTTTCATACGAATTTTGTAACATTTCATAAGAGATTGACCTAGTTTGCCAAAGAAAAAACACAATTTTCTTACTCTTGGAAGCTTTTTTTTTAATTATTAAACAACATTGAAGTCAGAACTTTAGTTTAAAAAATGCATTCAGAATGATCAAAATCAGGTTTAATA
Organism: Iris pallida; assembly: GCA_029216955.1. Lineage (NCBI taxonomy): Eukaryota > Viridiplantae > Streptophyta > Magnoliopsida > Asparagales > Iridaceae > Iris > Iris pallida. The sequence continues at coordinate 10,755,637 of JANAVB010018196.1, forward strand.
TGCATAGGTTCTAATTGTCTAAATCTTTTATTTAATTCAAGTTCTTCTTTCTAGACAGTTATGAAGTGAAAATGTTTGAAGCTGATTCTTAGAATCACTTAGTCTGGTAGAACTATTCACTCTTGCCATCAAAAACTTTAATCACAAGAGACAACAACAGGTTTCCAAAACCTTGCTTGGTAGTTGGCAATATGAGTTTAGAGAAGGGTATTAGTGGGAACATAATTTTTTATATAGGTCCACTATACTCTCTTCTATGTTTATAGAACCACATACTTTTTGATAGAGGGACATAGCTTATGGTAAAACTGAGTGCATGGGACAGTTGCCTCAGTGGATTTTTCTTGTTTTCTACCTAGCCATGTTCTTTATTTTCTGTTGTATTTATAACTTTACTAATCAACTGTTGCGGAGATTATAGACATCAGAATCTGGTGTGGACATTGACCTCTATAATTTAGTTTAAATTTATTTATGTTTTACTTTCCACATACAAATATCATGCAGTGTTCAAGATACTTATGTAAGTTTCATTTTCTTCTGCTGACGTATTAGTAGGTCTTTCTATTGCCACTATCTCTATGATGCCATTAAATGTGTTCAATTCATGTAACTTATACAATCCCTGTGTATGGCAGGACATCAAGAGCCATCATGGTATACCGTGAAACAATTTCAGCTGGCATTATACCTTCGATTGAAGTTTTTTCCCAAGTTTTGGGATGCTTGCAATTCCCACGTGACTCTACGTTAAGAGATAGATTTATCGGAAACCTAGGAATCAATTTTGATACTTCGAGATTGTCAAATATATCCTCCTTGCTAGATGGTTTTGGAGAATATGATACTCGTTGTTTTTCTGTACTCGAGGTAAGTTAAGAACTCATACATTTCTTTTGGTAGTATTTCTATATACGTATTTATTTCTTGTTTCGTCTTATCAACATTTGACTCTCCATTAGCACAGGAAGCTGTTTCCCTTGGGGTGATTCCACGAGCTTCCTTCAAAGAAAATCCAGTTGTTATTGATGCTAGAAAATTACTAATCCATACAGTTGAGGTAAGATCACCTTGGATGTGGTAATTTCATTTGAATATTAAGTCTGATTGTCACTTTTAAAACTTTGATGGTTGTTTTTTTAATTTGTATTACAATTAAAATGAAAGGTTCATATTCATTTACATTTTTGAGACAATAATGGAGGACTTGTAATCTCCCATGCTTCATTACGGAGTGTTGTCTAATACAAATCTTCATGAGACCACATATGTTACAAATCCACGTGTGTATATAAGGAAATTAGGGAAGGTCTTTGTTAGAGTTAGTGATTGGCCCAACTAGTCTAACAGCCTCTGACTAGCCATGAGTATGGGAATTATGAAGTGTCTCAGCTCAGTATCAAAAGAGAAGAAAAGGAAGTTAAAAAGGATGAGTCAGACTAGCCATAAGTATAGGAATCCCGAAGGGTCTCAATATCAAAAGGATCTCCAAGCCTTCTCCCATCACAGTGGGGTCATCTATGGAGCATAAGAAAGCTCCATAGAAGAGTAGAAGATTTGACAAAATTTTATGGTTGGCTGTCAACTTGGCGTCAACTCTCTATGTTGTGTCAAATTCCTAGCCAAGGTAGCTACGAGTATGAGAGGGCCATGCCAGGCCCATAAGACCTTGGTGGCTGTTGGTGATCGCACTATTTATAGTTCATATTCAAATCAACCAAAATGTGCGATGCGGGGCATCCACAACGTCGGAGGACTGACGAAAAATGGCCACGATCTGAGCTGGCGTGGGACAGAATGTGGCGTCCAGTGCATGAAAACTCAACGGCTAGGGGCGTCGTGCGGGCGGTCGAGGACCGGCACCGTTCTACCACGGGTATAAACGATAGCCGACCACGCGGCCCGTCGTGCGGCGCCCAATGGGCGTCGGAAAGACATCGTAAGGGCATCGTGCACATAGAACGGGTTGCTGGATGGCATCGGCTGTCGTAGGCGTCATGAAGACGTTGGGGGCGCCTTCGGCGCGTGGGCGAAGCGAGGCGTTGAGTTGCCGGCGTCGAAAGACGTCGGCTGTCCCGTGAGGCTCGGGAGCGCACGGAGTGCGCGAGGCGTACGTGTGGGGCGATGAAGAAAAAACCAGTGTGGACAAGATCCGCACGAAGAGTCCGAAGCGACATGACGACTGGCTAAAAATCGATTGCGGGGAGACACGATTTAACTGAGCCCGCACGTGCTGGATGAGAAAAAAAAAATCAACCAAAACAGTTGACTAGTTTCCTTGGTTGAGAGGGACCAAAAAAATGACAAATTGAGTAGTCTGCTCTGTTGACCGAGAAGACCAAAAAGTGGCCAAAACGGACCAAGATAGTCAGTATTCTTATACTTGGGACAATTTTAATGATCACTGTAAAGATTCAAACCACAAGAGTAGGAGAGGAAGAAGAAAGGAGAAGGCTAGGGATTTTTGTTAGATTATAATAAATTTAATGATCTTCTATACTCTCCATAAAGCAAAAGATAGATGTATGCCATATATTGTGCTTGCCAAGAAGACTCTGAAATCATAGACATGCCTTCATAAAAGATGTCCTCCAACTGCAGTCCTGATATCATGTAGGTCCTGAACAACTTCTTCAACTCCTGATTTTCAAAAACAAAGTGATCGATTTCTATGTGTTTGGTCTTGTCACGGCGAACTTGATCATTAGAAATATTGATTTCTACCTTGTTGTCATAGTAGAGTCAGATGGGTAACTTAGCTATCAACCTAAGTTCTGACAACAATCTCGTCAAACACAAAGTCCCTACTACACCTTGAGCTAATGCTTTGTACTCAGCTTTGACACTTGGTGTTCTATACTCTGTTTGCTTCTTGCTTCTCCATGTTTCTAAAGTTGCCAGCCACAAAGAACAATATTATGTACTAGAAAATGTCTATTGTTTACTGATTAAACTGAGTATGCAAACGGGAATATCACAAGTCTAAGGTGATAATAAGAGTAAGATGTTTGGATGTTAGTGTATACATAAACTAGCTGACAATTCCTACTGCAAGTTGTCTGTCTTGTCGAGTCAGAGAAAGATAAAGAAGTTTACTCACTAAATGTTGGCAGCGTGTCTAGTGACCAACATCTTCCAACGACTCTTCAACTGATACGGGATGATTCAAATCAGTTAGAGAGTGTGCAGGGTGAAACTAAAGGTCTCTGGAAGAGGTTTCCCATCTAGACCAATTGTTCTAACTGGTTTTGTTTCCCTCCTCCTGAACTAGGCAAGGCTAGTTATTATGGAGGTAATAGTTTGTCTTCCTTGGAAAATGTATTCATCTCCTCTCAATCTGCATCATTCTGTATGGTCTCATATACTGATGGTTAGAGTCTAGTGTTATCCCTAAGCTTCAAAGAAATGATCGATGCCAACCAGCAACTAAAAAATTCTTTTTTCAAATGGTAACTTTGGTGATCTTCATATACATCCCACTTCTTGATCTAGTAGTGGTCAAGGTCTTCATAAATGTCTTGCAACATGTCATAGTAGAATGCGATGGATATCTCCGCAGGTATTATATTGTGGATTTCCTAATTTAGATGGTAGCTGTGAGTGATGTTTATCTTCTTATCATAATAAATCATTCCCAACTTGGACCAGATGTTCTGAGCAATGTTGAAATAATATAATGTCTTCTTGATATGTGATATCGTGGAGGAGATGAGCCATGACATTACCAATGAGATTTTTTATCCCACTTCTCGTAAGTAGGATTAGCATCCATAGTGCCTATGCCTTTTCGTCTTATGGTGAACAAGAGAGTTATCCAGTTTCTCGTAGTAATATGGATATGAGAGTTCTCAAAATCATTGTTCCGATTCCGTTCTTTGAAGCTGATGTGATCTGAGAGTTGTCGGTGGTAGATGACATTATCAATCTTTTAAAAAAAAATACCTTCTAAGAAAGAATCGTCGTGAAAAAATCTTGCTTGATTGCAACTCGTGTCTCGGATCTGACTATCTATGTTATAAAATAGATCCATGTGGTCTTAATCTTCAATCATCTCTCAAAATTAGAAAAGGAAAATAGGAAAAAGAGGGAGACGAGAGCAAAATAGAGTTTTTATGTAAAGAGAATTTTCTGGAGGATAGAAATTGTAGGAAAGAGGGAAGGTGAGGGAAAGTGATCGAATTTCTATAGAAGCTCTGGTGCCCCGTTGAGATTCAAACCACAAAAGTAGGAGAATGAGAGGAGCAAAGGCATGGATTTCTATTAGATAATAAAAGTAACTACATTAGAGGCTATCTGTAAGCAGGTGTCTACTGGAATTCCGTTCAAAGAAACCAGAATTCCTATTTTGTAATTCGGAATACATTTGCTCACAGTCTGAATGTGTATTTTCTGGTCAGGAAGATCGAAACCGGTGCCACCAGAATTCCGATGCCGGTACATAGAATTCAAGTTTGGTCTGTATAACTAATTTCATCTCGTAACCTTCTACAATCAGGATATCAGTCACCTTTTTGCTTAACCTCATAACTGGTTTAGAATATTTTTAAATGTAGGAACTGAAATATTAGCTATATTATATTAAGTCATAGGAGGTTGTGAACAGTTGATAATTGTCATATATACCATTAGAAAACTTAAATATAGTCTATTTTGAAGTGTAATTGTGCTGTGTTACATAGTTTATCATGTCAACATTCTATAGTTTCTATATTGGCTTGTTCATATACCAGTCTCGTATCCATAGATCAAAGTAGTATTTCATATTTATTTAAATTTGAAACTGTAATTTAATCAGAAGCCCTTATGATCAAAAGAAATTGGATTTACCACTTTTCAGGAGAGCTTGAAGAGAACATAGCCTATCAGACATGTTAGAGATAGTGATTGGCCCAACTGGATCTAGCCCACATTGTGCCCAGTTCTATTTAAAATCTAGGGCTATTGAACAATTTGTCCTAGAATTTTTCAGCCAGTAAGTTACATTCAGCCCATGGCTGCTGGAATTTTCGTAGCCAAGAGGCGTGGACTGTCACGTCCCGATCCAGGAAATCGCTCGTCCTCGCTATATTTTACCCGAATCATCGTCCTCGCTGGGACGTGATGCCGCACGAGCCTGGAGTTGCGCTCGTACAAGACAAGATAACAGGTTCACATAGTGTTCATCTCAAATTGATAACATAAGCAGTGGAAGGAAACATAGTATAAAATAAGAATCTCTTTTATTAATAATGAACTGAAGATTACAAAGGCTTGAATAGCCCAACTGAATATGCCAACTGGCTACAACGCTCATGATCTCTCTAGCTCACAAAGGATTACATCGTTCCATACATTATGCCTCCTTATAGCCAACAAGTAGTCTTCGGCCGAACATCTTCATGTTGCAAGTCCGAACACCAATGCGGTAGCTCCTCTTGAAACGCTAAGGACTCCATGCCGCGGCGCGTCCAAGCCAAGCTCAGTCCCGAGCCGAACATAACCTGAACCTGCAAGCAAACTAGTGGGGGATTAGTGCTTTCGTCCTCGCTGCACTGATCAAGACCCACTCGCACCCAATCAACACTAAGTACATTTAGTGAAACATGCAACTTATTAGGTGATCTTTCTATTTAGCCTTAGGATCAGTTTCATGGCAATGTTCAAACATGGCAACTTATTATAAATGTGTCTACTACCGTGTCCCTGCGGCAGATACATTTAGACATAATATGAACATAAACATAGTGATCGTGCTCATCTCCGTTCCTTTTTGCTTAGCCTGCAATGGTTAGAACTTTACATAAGCAATCATACATTTCACGCAACCAACCAACCATACTTAGACATATGCATAAGGGTGGCAGGCCCTGTGCCTGCACCCCACTCTAATCTCAACCCACCGGCCCTATCTATATAAAGGTCACGGTGTTTCACACCGTAATGGACTTGGCATCCTTATGTGTAAGCCTATGATCGCTCCAATACGGGTTGCTAGTCCAGTATCTGAAGGATCCCAAACTTACTGATATCATAGCTTATCACATCACTGGCCGGTCGTAATCCGTCCTAATGATGTGCACCATAAATACCATACATAATTTCCTCCTAGGCCGAACGGTCCCGGTGCCCCGGTCGTAATCGTCCGAGGGAGGCCGCACCCGTGCACGGGCCATCCGAGTCCATTGACCATACAATACGCGCCATAGCAAACAAGTCATATCATTCCAACCAATCTCGTGTTACATAAACGTAATCCCTCATCTCTATCTCAAGTTCCGTCGGTATTATGCTCCAATACATCCGTATTGACGCACGACGTCCAACGGCTTAAACTTCTCGTACTTATACTCAATGTGTTCCATTCATAAGTTATTCGCATAATAGTAGTTCCGTAGTTACTTAGTCTTTTCGTAGCTCCCGTGCACGAGGGTACGCTTAGCGCCATAATCAATGTTCTAGACCTAGTGTTCAATGTTCTCGGAGTCGTGCACGTGATGCACACCTCGATATTGTCTTTCAATGTTCTACCATCACCGTCCTACTGCGACCCGTACATTTGATGCACGTCGCTTCAATTGTTCAATGTTCTATTCTTAATATTCGACACACACTAAGACCTTTAATCGTTCGAGGCACGCTCGCTTACTTGATAACAACTTACGCATACAAGGATACATTTTATTAGACGTGAAGGAGTAGGAAGAGAGAGTCAAGAACCCGTCCACCTTAAGCCGATACGCCTTGTCGTTTTGCCGAGCTGAAGCGGCCCGATTTCATAACTTGCTTGCACGGCTAACTCTCCTGACTTAGCCATTCTGTTGAACTATTTGACTGATTCGGCCTACTGTGTCCATGCCACAATCCGTTGCAAGGCGACGATTTGGTTTTGCGGACACTTTACTGAATAAGGCAAAATGTCGACCTCTTATCGTCCAGCGTAGAAGCATAGCCTGCACACCAGATCAACTAAAATCAGCACTTGCTCAAACGGGACTTATCCTTTGCATCGATTCGATTCATAGATTCCAATCGACTCAAAGCTTTCCTTTGGCCAACGTAACTCTTGTATCGATTTGCATCGATATTTCATCGGGTCAATGCAACTCTTCAAGTCAATGACTCATCGTAATGTACCGTGCGGAGCGGGGCATTACATAATATACCACTCAAAACAAGGTTCGTCCTCGAACCGAAACTAACACTCAAACCAAGTGTTTCGCTAGATCGTTTCACGATCTCGTGCCACTATCGTTTGAATCATACAACTTAGTTTGGATCATACACATATATTTTAGGCGTTCCACCAATATATGCATTTCAGCCAAGCTCAGTTGTAGGATATCGGGACCAACTAACAGGCTCAACTTAAATCCTCAAGCACCAGCTATTCCGTACTCGACTTGGTCAAATCTTAGCATATATTATCAAAATACTTCTCGTATGCATTATTCCATAACACGTGATCCTCTTCCAAACATTTCTGAATATAACTTAACTCAAAACTGTTACTTCGATCCCATAAGTTTCTCGTTGGCCACCTAACACTCGCATTGCATTAAGTCATTGCGCATCCGATCGCAACAATTCTCCGCAACGCCTATTCGTCCAACCGTTTTCTATCTCTCACATAACTCAAGTCTTCCATCTAGTCGTTCATAACATTTGGCCTTAACGACATGGACTAAGTCCAACATGTCCAACTTTCCTTGCCTACAATCCGTACTATGCATCGTACGCAACTATTCCAACATGATCCACGTTCTCGAACTACCTACGCCTTGCGTCTGGGGCTACCCCCGCTAGGTAACTTATCCAGACATCGTGCTTAATCTCTCCCGACACAAGAGGTCAACTTGAGTCTACGATGCTCAAAAGCAACAATCTTTCCGACCCAAGGTCTCTTACGATACGCCATCTCTGATTCTCGACCGAGTACGAATCCTTTACTCAATTCTCGAATCAATCCCGACTAGTTCGTTTCGTAACATAGATCGTGCGCCCAACACACATAGCCTAACCGTTACTCAAACCGATCTACGACACAACTCTTAGGGCCATTCTACTATTCGTCACTCTCGCGCATTGCAGAATTCTTGCAATTGCCTTACCGCATCACTATGCTAAGTACGTTCCTCAACTTCTATTTGATCATCGACCAACCAAGTCTATTTACATACTCATTCGATTGATCATAACTTTTCTTTTCTGGCCATATCATTCTAGTCGAAGGCTACTCGCTAACTTCCGAAACACGATACTCACTCGCTTAGACTTATCCTCAACGTGCACTACATCATCCTTCATCCTCTACGAAATTTCTTATGCGACTTCATTGGGTCATTCCTATGGGACTTCAACATTCACTTGATTTGGCGGTCAAGTCTTCAAGGGTCATCTGTCCCGAAACTACGCTCGATAATTAAAGATCATCAACGTGGGACAGTTACTACGAACCATCCTACATCCTATTGCGGAACCAAATCAATTTTCGACAATCCCTATGAGACTTTATCCAATCCGACATAATTTACCAATCCACAATTTATCCACCCTCGCACAACTGATGCGCCGTTACTACTCGAATCACTCATGCACTACCGTTAACAATTTCGCAACCGAGCAATATTTGTTCGCCTCAGTACGAGTCTATCTACTCACGGTCAATATCTGACACACTCTAGGCTTATCATACAATCCTCAAATTCACCTTCGCATCAAATCACAAGTCGAAGCATACAGATTGCCACGTCCCAATTTTTCGAGTTCGACCATTCTCCCGACATGAATCACCATGTCCGCGCTCACGCAGAACGATCACCCCAAATCCGACGTGACATATGTGCGAGGCTGGTGTTGCGCTCGCACAAGACAAGAACGTCAACATAGTGGTTATCCACGAAGCTATCCAGATACTTTCGTTTTCATCCAAGTAATATCCATCCACTCTCAAATTCTCGAAGCATTCCTACCGTCATCATCCAAACTGCTATCAACTTGCATCTTATTCATCCAATAACAATGCTCAACATAATTTTCGTTCATTCGATCAGAGTATTCCCGAGTTATTGTATATCGTCTTTGATACGCCTCAATACCATCGTCGATATGCATAACTTAAACATCTTCCTTTCTCATAAGCTCCAATTCGTTGCAATCACTGCCATTATCCAAACTCGAATACGAATCAAGTCTTGCACACATCAAGATCTATTCCGTTGTAACTAACTACCATCATGACGACACAATTTTCAATTTACATATCCATTCTTATATTCCTAACTCGCACTTCCAAATCGTGCTACCGACTCATCGCACTAACTTAAATTCGTTCGCACGATTTCTTCGTACCTACTCAACTCGTTCCGAATAAGTCTTCGTACTAACTCAACGTAAATTCGACCGGGCCGACTATTTCCTCAACGCAACATTCCTTAGCTATGCTCAGCTTATCGTTCGACTTACACTTAACGAATCCTCGTCCGACGTATCATCCCTGGGTACGACTTCGCACATAATCATTCAACTCAATTCATCGAAGCATACTTGCATCGACTTCTATCAAGTCATTCCTACTCGAGTCTCGGAACTACTACGTCCGTCGAGGACAAACATATCGTAACAACACAATCGTCTCGACGCAATCTATCGCAAGTCACCAAACGGCTTAACATAGCTATCGCTAAGTGGTATTGCATATACCACTCAGAAATCGAGCCTATCATTATCGATACAATGCTTCGCTACACTGATCGCACAAGCGGTATTGCATATACCACTCGAAATCGAGTCATTACTTGACATTACACTCCGCATAGGTCCAACATCTATTTCAAGTTAACTATCCCGTAGCGATCTTTAGATCCCAGCTCTAGCGTTCTTCTTACTCGAGTTGGCACAACAACTGGACCAATATGATAGCCGTTCGTCCAAGTTTGACATTAATTCAAATCTAACCGTACCTTGGCGATCATATCGATCACACACGCAACATTCACTTATTCAAAGCTCAACGCGACATTCGGTCAACATACACGTTCGCCTACTCAAACTCGACTTAGCGACCAACTCGACTCGTTACTATCGCGTTCGCGATTTTCTAAATCTTACTCGTTGCAGCTCGTGCAACGATTCATTCTCGATACTTAAGATCATTACTCAATCTCGTTTAACATATCGCTATCCATCCGCATAGCCATACAACATGTATCATACCATGTCGACTCGTTGCTCCGATGCAACAAACGATTCATGACTTGTTGCACTCCGTGCAACCAACAATACATAACCATTCGCATAGCCACATAGCACGCATCGTCTCATATATCGACTCGTTGCACTTCGTGCCAACAACGACTTGCAACTTTGTTGCACTTCGGGAAACCATATTTTATAATTCGTTGCACTTCGTGCAACCAACATTATCCGATGGCACTCGAAGATAGCGTGATAGTCACGACATACTTGTGGCAGACGTACGCACTTAATATAGACTTATTGTATGGAACATCCAATGTAGCATCAAGCAGATCCATGAGCCATGCGGTTGCGGAAACGACTTAGAGTCAACTGATTTTCGATATCGAAGCAACTGAGAGTCAAAGAGATTCATTTACGGTCCAGAGGATGGAAACGCTCTGATACCAACTTGTCATGTCCCGATCCAGGAAATCGCTCGTCCTCGCTAGATTTCACCCGAATCATCGTCCTCGCTGGGGCGTGATGCCGTACGAGCCTGGAGTTGCGTTCGTGCAAGACAAGATAACAGGTTCACATAGTGTTTATCTCAAATTGATAACATAAGCAGTAGAAGAAAACAGAGTATAAAATAAGAATATCTTTTATTAATAATGAACTGAAGATTACAAAGGCTTGAATAGCCCAACTGAATATGCCAACTGGCTACAACGCTCATGATCTCTGTAGCTCACAAAGGATTACAACGTTCCATACATTATGCCTCCTTATAGCCAACAAGTAGTCTTCGGCCGAACATCTTCATGTTACAAGTCCGAACGCCAATGCGGTAGTTCCTCTTGAAACGCTAAGGACTCCATGCCTCGGCGCGTCCAAGCCAAGCTCCACCCCGAGCCGAACATAACCTGAACCTGCAAGCAAACTATTGGGGGATTAGTGCTTTCGTCCTCGCTGCACTGATCAAGACCCACTCGCACCCAACCAACACTAAGTACATTTAGTGAAACATGCAACTTATTAGGTGATCTTTCTATTTAGCCTTAGGATCAGTTTCATGGCAATGTTCAAACATGGCAAATTATTATAAATGTGTCCACTACCGTGTCCCTGCGACAGATACAGTTAGACATAATATGAACATAAACATAGTGATCGTGCTCATCTCCGTTCCTTTTTGCTTAGCATACAATGGTTAGAACTTTACATAAGCAATCATACATTTCACGCAACCGACCAACCATACTTAGACATATGCATAAGGGTGGCAGGCCCTGCGCCTGCACCCCACTCTAATCTCAACCCACCGGCCCTATCTATATGAAGGTCACGGTGTTTCGCACCGTAATGGACTTGGCATCCTTATGTGTAAGCCTATGATCGCTCCAATACGGGTTGCTAGTCCAGTATCTGAAGGATCCCAAACTTACTGATATCATAGCTTATTACATCACTGGCCGGTCGTAATCCGTCCTAATGATGTGCACCATAAATACCATACATAATTTTCTCCTAGGCCGAACGGTCCCGGTGCCCCGATCGTAACCGTCCGAGGGAAGCCGCACTCGTGCACGGGCCATCCGAGTCCATTGACCATGCAATACGCGCCATAGCAAACAAGTCATATCATTCCAACCAATGTCGTGTTACATAAACGTAATCCCTCATCTCTATCTCAAGTTCCGTCGGCATTATGCCCCAACACATCCGTATTGATGCACGACGTCCAACGGCTTAGACTTCTCGTACTTATACTCAATGTATTCCATTCATAAATTATTCGCGTAATAGCAGTTCCGTAGTTACTTAGTCTTTTCATAGCTCCAGTGCACGAGGGCACGCTTAGCGCCATAATCAATGTTCTAGACCTAGTGTTCAATGTTCTCGGAGTCGTGCACGTGATGCACACCTCGATATTGTCTTTCAATGTTCTACCATCACTGTCCTACTGCGATCCGTATATTTGATGCACGTCACTTCAATTGTTCAATGTTCTATTCTTAATGTTCGACACACACTAAGACCTTTAATCGTTCGAGGCACGCTCGCTTACTTGATAACAACTTACGCATACAAGGATACATTTTATTAGACGTGAAGGAGTAGGGGGAGAGAGTCAAGAATCCGCCCACCTTAAACCGATACGCCTTGTCGTTTTGCCGAGCTGAATCGGTCCGATTCCATAACTTGCTTGCACGGCTAACTCTCCTGACTTAGCCATTCTGTTGAACTATTTGACTGATTCGGCCTACTGTGTCCATGCCACAATCCGTTGCAAGGCGACGATTTGGTTTCGCGAACACTTTACTGAATAAGACAAAATGCCGACCTCTTATCGTCCAGCGTAGAAGCATAGCCTGCACACCAGATCAACTAAAATCAGCACTTGCTCAAACGGAACTTATCCTTTGTATCGATTCGATTCATAGATTCCAATCGACTCAAAGCTTTCCTTCGGCCAACGTAACTCTTGCATCGATTCGCATCGATACTTCATCGGGTCAATGCAACTCTTCGAGTCAACGATTCATCGTAATGCACCGTGCGGAGCGGGGCATTACATGGACCACAGAAACACTTTGCAGCATGCTCCATGACAACTGTTTTGTCAACTTGTATATGAGGCAAACATAAAACTTAACTTTCATCCTAGAAACTCTTAACTAGCAAGCTACAGTCAGCTCATGGCTGATGGAATCTTCTAGCTTAGAGGCATGGCCTGCAGGCAGCAGGATGTAGGCTTATGTTGCAGAAGCTCGTACAGGGTAGCACAACACTGTACAGATGTAACAAGCCTGAGCTTCTGTATATATATTTAGCATGTCCATGTCGAACACCGAACTTGGACATGGTACCAATTTTTATTCTTCTTCCTAGGCCATAGCATTTCTGAATTTATTGAGTTGAGTCTGAGAACTTCACTATCCAAAATTCAAAGTTAAATCTTCTCCTGAGCTCCTTAATTAAGGATATAAGTAGTTATTTTTAGCAATCATTCCAATCATATGCATTGGCATAAGTCAATCCGTTCTATAGATATTGAACGCAGTCATCTATGTGTACAGAAGATACTTCTCGGGTCTAGCCAAACATGTTCTCTAGTTTCCTAAACTCCTTATTGTAAAGCATGAATCTCCGACCATGTCCGTTTTTACTCTTTATTCTTTTGACTTGTAAGATGGAACCACATTAGGATTTTATAATATATTCCTTGGCAATCACTGAGTTGTGGGCCTGAACTCTTATTCTTGTTATACCATACATAAATTGGAAGTTGTAGTAGGCCTCTTGGATTAGATGTGTTAGGAAATTATCTTCGTCAACTTATCTATTTTGGTTTAGTTGACATCAAACTAGAGGGTTGTAGGTTAAAGATTCAGGAACCAGATATCTAAATCATTGTCAACCATCATCAATCAGGCCTTTGTCTGTTATCTCCAGGTTGGGTTTGGAGAATAACTCTATGTATGGAAACTCCTTGAAAAATTGACAAAAATGACTGGCTCCCAAATGGCATCAAGAATGTGAGTTACTGCCAAGTTTCTATGGAAGAGGTGAGGGATCGCCACAGAATCTGTAAGGCCAATAAGCAGATATAGAACCCTAGCATCGTGGAATAAGTAAGCTTTCAATATCCTATAAGATTAAGAGAGGATCCACAAGGAGGGGTACGACGATAAAGATGAGGGAAAATATTGCTGACAGTTTATTTTGGAAAGGGGCAGTATATGTTCGATGGCATATCCCATAACAACCTTATTTCCCTATTTGGAAGCTTCTGATTACTTCTTCCCCAACTTTGTCTATCAAGAGGGAAGAAAAGAGACGAAGGACAACATGATTTTAACATAGAAAAATTTGCATAAATCAAATCCTGGCTAATTGACACATTTGGTTTCTAAGCTCACACAAACAGTTTGTGTTAAATTTATTTGAGTCTTAGTTGACCTTAGTCTGCAACCTTAGATGTAAACTTACATTCATGAATCTATTTGGTATCACTTTTATGATAACTTTAATGATGCTGACTTAACCATAGCATGTGTACAAAGTCATAACTGTTGTTCTTGTTCAAGAAAACTTAAAGGGAGTCAGTCATGTATGGTGATGTTTGACTGTAAAAATGTTTATCTTTGCCCAAACCAATAAGTTATCTTTTGAACTATGTCAGGTCTATGTCTTAACAATTTTGAAGGGTTTGAAGCATCGGCTGGCTGCTGGTAATGGCTTTCTCTGTAACAATTATTTTCCTACGTCATAAGTATTACATGTCATGTATTATATGTAATGCTCATCATGAACTTCAAGTATTATATTTCCATAGAAGTTTACATGATTTATTCCCTTTGTCAAATAATACATGGATCACTCATGAAAAGCTAATCACGTGATGAATTTTAAATAGGTAGGATGAATAGTTAGGTAGATGGAAGAAAATCGTAGCTGGATGATGAACTAGCAGGAATTTGTATCCTGTCATCTATGCTTAAATAGCAAGAAGATCCGCATAAGCTAGCAAAGCAATTGACTGACTCATTAGTTCTGCTGTGCAGGAGACTCTTGTCTAAGAGATTTCTTGAACATTTATGTTGCTTCTTATCAGCCCTTTGATTTTACGCAGGTGCAAGGTTGCCCAACATAATCATATTATTACCTGTTGAAAAGAAAGTGATCAAGTCTGGCAACAATGAAAGAACAATTAATTTTGCTGGAAGGTAAAGAATCTATTAAGTATTTATTTTCTAAAATAGGGAAACTGAATACCTACCATCTATTACAACTCCTTTCGCTTCTTTTTAGAATATATGTTATCTAGAACAGGGGTTAGTATCTTGAATATTTTTGGAACTTAGCAGTAGGGATTGGTTCTAATTGCTTGCATATACATTGTAAGTTTTAAGATGTACATGGTAATTACTTGCATATACAACAACAACAAAGCTGCTAAATTTCTGATGGTAATTACTTGCATATATATTGTAAATTTTTAGATGTTCATGGTAGACTTTCCTCTCTTCAACCTACATTGGCTGCAGGCTACGAAACAATTACTCTAAGTGAGAGTAAAACGTCCTATGTATGTTTGTTTTACCTTGACATATCTTCTAATTTCTAATATTAAGACATTATCAGCTAATTGGTCAAATCATAAAGATCTTTTGCGAATCATTAAAGATAAAAGGTGAACCCTAGTAGTGTTTAATCTATGTTGTTAAGTCACTCTTGTATGTCTCAACTGAGCATCTTTACATTTAATTCTCCTTTCCTTGGCTCATTTTTCAGGTTTATCCACTTACTTGATTCCAATATTGACTTGGTGAAAACATTTCACATCTTTCTTCCTTTATCCTCTTCTACTCAAACCACCAAGTTCACCCCTCTCAAGTGGTGAACCCGACTTTAGAAGCTGCATGTCCAGAGAAAATAATTTGTTCATCTCATTTGCATCTAATTTACTTTCAAATTTCACGCTCTTGCAGGTTGCTTCCCCATACTATTTTTATTTGCGAATTGCCACCAAGACAGTTGTTAACTGCAAGGGTCTAACTGCAAATGCTCAGAATTGTCCTAAATTCTGAGCATTTGCAGTTAGACCCGTGCAGTTAACAACTGTCGGTTAACCTTCATTTGCCATGTGACAAATTTAGACCCTTGCAATTAACAACGTTGGTTAACCTTCATTCACCAAGTGACAAATTTAGGACAATTTTGCCCCAGAAACAAGAAACTTTTTCTTTCATGTATCCCCTAAAGCAAAATAAAAAATAAGAAAACCAAGGTAGCAAAATGCTAATGAAAATAGTATGGGGGTAGCAACCTGCAATTGCATGAAAGCTAAAGGTACTTAAGTGCAAATTTAGACCCTAGTTAACCTTCATTCACCACGTGAAAAATAGGACAATTTTGCCCCAGAAACAAGAAGAAAAAAACATCCCCTCGTTTTCTTTCATGTATCCCCTAAAGCAAAACAAAAAATCAAGGTAGCAAAATGCTAATGAAAATAGTATGGGGGTAGCAACCTGCAATTGCATGAAAGCTAAAGGTACTTAAATGCAAATTTAGACCCTTGCAATTAACAACGTTAGTTAACCTTCATTCACCACGTGAAAAATAGGACAATTTTGCCCCAAAAACAAGAAGAAAAAAAACATCCCCTCGTTTTCTTTCATGTATCCCCTAAAGCAAAATAAAAAATCAAGGTAGCAAAATGCTAATGAAAATAGTATGGGTAGCAA
Source organism: Iris pallida (assembly GCA_029216955.1). Taxonomy (NCBI): domain Eukaryota; kingdom Viridiplantae; phylum Streptophyta; class Magnoliopsida; order Asparagales; family Iridaceae; genus Iris; species Iris pallida. The sequence continues at coordinate 10,772,043 of JANAVB010018196.1, forward strand.
CCTGCAATTGCCATGAAAGCTAAAGGTACTTGAATACAAATTTGCCTCTCTTTTTTCATCAAACTACCCTCATCAAGATATTCAAGTGCCCTCTTCCTTTACCCCCCAAAAAAACTCTCTAGTACTACCGGTGTCAGCATGTTGGAGTGGGTGGGGTTTCCAACCTATGTAGAGAAGATCCCGGAGTGCGACGAGCGCCGTTCGATGTCGAAGAAGCTCGGGAAGTAGGCAACGAAGAGTTGTTGCTGTTGCTGCTACCCGGAGGGAGGTTCTGGAACTGGGCCACCGAGTTCGGGCCGAACTCGGTCCCAGGCCGAGTTCTGGCCGAACTCGGTCTGGCCATTCCAGAATGTTGCTGGTAGGTTCTGTTTGCCCGACCCAGAGTTCTGGCCGAACTCTGTGTCGTCGGGGCTGAGGCGGAAATCTGGATGATTTTTTACCACTGGATCAAATCAAACGGTCCAAATTTGTTGCGGGATTAGGGAGTTAAGTTGGGATTTCCAAGCCCTAATATATTGTAACACAATCGTAGAATATTGACAAGAAAAGAGAGAGGAGGCAAGAGTGCCATTGCAACTTCGGGAGAGAAGACGGAGGATTGAAGGTCGTTTTTCGAAGGAGATCGCGTACGGGTAATCTCTACTCGTCGTTCTCGCTCTTCGTAGCCGTGTAATCATTGTTCTTACTTCTGAGTGTTGTGGGGATCCGATTTGGATCGGGAGGAGTTTGTAGAGGGTGTAATTCTTCTATTCCATTAGTGGAGGCTTCTCAGGGTTGGACTCCGATCGTCCCGTGGTTTTTTCTCGCAAGGGTTTTCCACGTCAAAAATTCTCTGTGTCTGCGTGGATTGTTTTGTGTGGTTGTTTTTGGGTTCGTGCGTTGTATTGCTCGGTCCTCTCGCAGGTACTCTCCGGTTTGGAAAAATGTTTCCGCGTTTCTTTTCCAACAGAGTGGTATCAAAGCCAGGTTGTGGAATTCAGAAGGGTGTCAGGACTTGACAGAAACCAGAGAGGAGAGATGGCCGCGAAGCCGGTGCACATGGTGAATCTTAATGGCACAAACTATCATTATTGGCGGAGCAAGATGAAGGATTTGTTGTTTGTCAAGAAGCTGCATCTACCCGTGTTTGCATCCGAGAAGCCCAGTGATAAATCCGAGGAGGACTGGACATTCGAGCATATACAAGTGTGTGGGTACATACGGCAATTTGTGGACGAGAACGTGTACGACCACGTTGCCAATATTGAGCACGCGAAAACGTTGTGGGGTAAGCTGGAATCCATGTATGCGAAGAAGACCGGGATAAACAAATTGTTCCTGATCCGAACGATGATGGGTCTGCGATACAAGGATGGGGCGTCTATTTCGGACCACTTGAGTGAGTTCCAGGGCGTGGTTGACCAGCTATCTTCTATGAGAGTCAAGTTCGACGACGAAGTTCAGGGACTATGGCTGCTGTGTACTTTGCCAGACTCGTGGGAGACCGTACGAGTATCTATGATCGCTTCTGCTCCAGAGGGCGTGGTCAGTCTGGAGTTTGCCAAGAGCGGGGTGTTGAATGAAGAGATGCGGAGACGTTCTCAGGGCACTTCATCCACATCCCACCACTCAGAGGCACTTGTTTCAGAGAGCCGCGGAAGGGGCAAAAGCAGGGGTCCAGGTGGTGGCAGAGACAAGAGCAGGGGAAAGTCCAAGGGTCGTTACGAGGACTCAGAGTGTTACCATTGTGGTAAGAAGGGCCACATCAAGCGGAATTGTTTCGCTTGGAAGAGAGAGAAGAAGGGCGACAAGGGGAAGCAAGAAGAGAACACTACAGCGGCGGCCTCGATGCATGGAGGCGATGTGATTGTCGTAGGTGATGAGGTCATTACTAACCTCGCCTGCGATGACAATTCGTGGCTGGTGGACTCAGGGGCTTCAGCACATGTATCTCACAACAGGGCACTGTTTGCCACTTACACTACAGGCGACTGTGGAGTGTTGAAGATGGGCAATGGAGATGTGTTGAAGGCGGTTGCCGTTGGAGATGTGCATTTGAGAACGAAGACGGGTGCGGTTCTTGTTCTCAAAGATGTTCGTCATGTCCCTGATATCCGTTTCAACCTGGTGTCGGTTGGAAGGATGGATGACGAGGGATTCTTCAGTCTCTTCGGGAACAGTCAGTGGAAGCTTTCCAGGGGTTCGATGGTGATTGCCAGAGGAAGCAAGAAGTCCGGTCTCTACTATATGGAGGGGAGCGCACAGGAGGCACAGGAGGTGAACGCAGTCAGTGATGCGTCTACCGAGTTCTGGCACAGGCGGCTCGGCCATATCAGCGAGAAGGGGATGAGCTACTTGGTGAACAGGAAGGTGATTCCAGGGCTCAAGTCTACAAAGTTGGAGAAGTGCACGCACTGTTTAGCTGGGAAGCAAAATAGGGTGTCTTTCCAAAGTCACCCAAGTTCGAGGAAGCCGGCGTTGCTCGAGTTGATTCACTCGGATGTCTGCGGTCCTATGAAGGTAAAATCTCTTGGTGGTGCTTCTTACTTTGTAACCTTTATTGATGACTGTTCCAGGAAGGTTTGGGATAGGCCTTAAAGACCAAGGATCAGGTGTTGCCTACTTTCAAGGAGTTTCAGGCCTCTGTTGAAAGGGAGACGGGCAAGAAGTTGTGTGTTCGGTCCGACAATGGCGGCGAATACATCGGTCCCTTTGATGCGTATTGCAGAAAGCAAGGGATACGACACCAGAAGACTCCGCCAAAGACACCTCAGCTCAATGGTGTAGCGGAGCGCATGAACAGGACACTGATGGAGAGGGTGCGATGTTTGCTGTCAGAAGCAAACTTGCCGGACAGTTACTGGGGTGAGGCTCTTCTCACAGCTGCTTATGTTATTAATTTGTCTCCTAGTGCTCCTTTGCAGGGTGATGTGCCTGACAAAGTATGGTACGGCAAAGAACCGTCATACAATCACCTGCGAGTGTTTGGCTGTAAGGCCTTCGTGCATGTACCGAAGGACGAGAGGACCAAACTTGAGCCGAAGACGAGGCGATGCGTCTTTGTCGGCTACGGTCGGGATGAATTTGGCTATAGACTCTACGACCCAGTGGAAGGAAAGCTCTACAGAAGCAGGGACGTGGTGTTCGTCGAGGATCAGACCATGACCAACACTCAGGATTTCGAGACGCCTTCTGAGGCTGAGGAATTGCCTGAGTTAGAGTCATTTCGCTTCGAGCAGTTTCCAGAGGACATCGCAGAGGATCCAGTTATGGGGAAGCCGGTACATGGAGTTGCTCCCAACCTTGATCGTCAGCCTGCTGATGGTGGTCAGGACGTTCTTCAGGAGGATGAGCATGCCGGAGAGATAGTTCCTGAGGAAGAGGAGGCTGTCGGTATACAGCCAGCACCAGTGGTTCCTTTGAGAAGGAGTGACAGGGATCGTCGACCATCTACGAGATAATCACCAGATGAGTATGTGCTATTGACTGACGGGAAAGAGCCCGAAAGTTTTGCAGAGGCTATGGAAGACGAACACAGGCAGGAGTGGATGGAGGCTATGCAGGAGGAGATGAGTTCCTTGCACACCAATTCCACTTATGATCTGGTGCGGTTGCCAAAGGGCAAGAAGGTTTTGAAGAATCGATGGGTGTTTAGAGTGAAGCAGACGGATGATGCTACTCGCCCTCGATACAAAGCGAGGCTGGTAGTCAAAGGCTACGGTCAGCAGAAAGGCGTGGATTATGATAAGATCTTTTCGCCTGTCGTCAAGCATTCGTCTATCCGGGTGGTGCTAGCATTAGCAGCCAATCTCGACTTGGAGGTCGAGCAGATGGATGTGAAGACGGCATTCCTCCACGGTGAACTTGAGGAGGAGTTATACATGGAGCAGCCAGAGGGATTCTGTGAGAAGGACAAGTCACATTTGGTCTGCCGGTTGAGGAAGAGCTTGTATGGTCTGAAGCAGGCTCCGAGGCAGTGGTACAGGAAGTTCGAGTCGTTTATGGGAGAGCATGGCTATGCACGGACGACGTCGGATCACTGTGTATTTGTGAGATATTTTGCCGATGATGATTTCATCATTTTATTGCTCTATGTTGATGATATGCTATTAGTGGGTCGGAATGCCACTAGGATAGCGGAGTTGAAGCGCCAACTGGGTGCGGCCTTCTCTATGAAGGATTTGGGCGCAGCGAAGACCATTCTTGGGATGAAGATCAGCCGAGAGAGAGAGTCCAAGCTGCTACACTTGTCCCAAAAGAAGTACATTCATCGGGTACTTCAGCGTTTCGGGATGGACGGGTCGAAGAAAGTGAGTTCCCCTCTTGCGGTTCGCTTTAAGCTCACTGAGGAGCAGTGTCCATCTACCGAGGACGAAAAAGAAGATATGGAGCGGGTTCCATATGCCTCAGTTGTGGGAAGCCTTATGTATGCCATGGTGTGTACGAGGCCAGATATTGCTCATGCAGTTGGTACGGTTAGCAGGTATCTTTCAAATCCTGGAAGGGTACATTGGAGTGCGGTCAAGTGGATTCTACGATATCTTCAGGGCACTGCTGGTTGGAGACTTTCCTTTGGTGGTGACGAGCCGAAGCTGGTTGGGTATACCGACGCTGATATGGCTGGAGATGTAGACACGAGGCGATCGACTTCGGGCTACGTGATGATGTTTGCCGGAGGAGCGGTGTCGTGGCAGTCGCGGTTGCAGAAGTGTGTTGCCTTGTCGACGACAGAGGCATAGTACATTGCGGCGACGGAGGCTTGCAAGGAGTTGCTGTGGATGAAGAAGCTGCTGCAGGAAATGGGACTGAAGCAAGGGCTGTATACTTTGCTTTGCGACAGTCAGAGTGCTATTCACCTTGTGAAGAATCAGACGTTTCATAGCCGGTCCAAACACATCGAGACTCGGTATCATTGGATACGGGATGTGGTTGAGAAGAAGGACGCGGAGCTTGAGAAGGTTCATACAGATGACAATGGAGCTGATATGTTCACGAAGATTCTACCAAGGGGAAAGTTTGAGTACTGCAGGCAGATCGTCGGGATGACGATATCCTCCCCATAGTTGTGAAGGAGGAGATTTGTTGGAGTGGGTGGAGTTCCCAACCTATGTGGAGAAGATCCCGAAGTGCGACGAGCGCCGTTCGATGTCGAAGAAGCTCGGGAAGTAGGCAAGGAAGAGTTGCTGCTGCTGCTGCTGCTACCCGGAGGGAGGTTCTGGAACTGGGCCACCGAGTTCGGGCCAAACTCGGTCCCAGGCCGAGTTCTGGCCGAACTCGGTCTGGCCATTCCAGAATGTTGCTGGTAGGTTCTGTTTGCCCGACACAGAGTTCTGGACGAACTCTGTGTCGTCGGGGCTGAGGCGGAAATCTGGGTGATTTTTCACCACTGGATCAAATCAAACGGTCCAGATTTGTTGCGGGATTAGGGAGTTAACTTGGGATTTCCAAGCCCTAATCTATTGTAACACAATCGTAGAATATTGACAAGAAAAGAGAGAGGAGGCAAGAGTGCCATTGCAACTTCGGGAGAGAAGACGGAGGATTGAAGGTCGTTTTTCGAAGGAGATCGCGTACGGGTAATCTCTACTCGTCGTTCTCGCTCTTCGTAGCCGTGTAATCATTGTTCTTACTTCTGAGTGTTGTGGGGATCCGATTTGGATCGGGAGGAGTTTGTAGAGGGTGTAATTCTTCTATTCCATTAGTGGAGGCTTCTCAGGGTTGGACTCCGATCGTCCCGTGGTTTTTTCCCGCAAGGGTTTTCCACGTCAAAAATTCTCTGTGTCTGCGTGGATTGTTTTGTGTGGTTGTTTTTGGGTTCGTGCGTTGTATTGCTCGGTCCTCTCGCAGGTACTCTCCGGTTTGGGGAAAGGTTTCCGCGTTTCTTTCCCAACACAGCAGTCATGGGGGGAAGCTATGGAAGATACCTTCTTCCATGTAAAAAAAAATGATCCTAACCTCGCTTGTGCCGCTGATGGCTGCAGCATCCTATTCTTCCAATACTTCCTCCACCTTATTTAGCAGAAGAAAGGATCTGTTACACACTTCATGTACCTATTCAGCAATATGTGCTTTTCACAGCCAAGTTTGAATCAGGTTTCATGTTTTAATCCTGTACAACTGTACTGGTTAGTGGTTATGAGAATAAAATATGATAACCCTGTTCAGCAATGATATTTTCTAGTTTCGAGAAATGATGGCCTGATGCAATTTGCTCATTGAAGGGGGAAATAGTTATGATTCGACATGCTTTCGCACTGCATACAAGTCCTACATCTTACTGTCCTACTTGCAACATGATACTCGTTTCGTTCATTTGCCAACTCTTAACAAATGTTTCAATCGCATTTCTTAAATGTAGTCTCAAAGAAGTGTCATGACTAAGTCCTGAGTTCTGAAACAGGGTTGGGCAGGCAGTTGGTTCTTTGTTGAGGCGGATAGGGCTTCAATACTCAGGAGACGAGTCATACGGGAAGATCAGGATCATGGGACTAGCTCTAAGAAGGTGGTTGAAGCCGAAACTAACACATCCTTCCGTTGACGGGAAACCAGTAGAGCTGATTCCAACACCGGCACGTCTGGCCAAGGGGATCTCCGACCAGCAGCGGAGCATTCGCACCAGCAATAATCTGTCCATGGACTGACTAATGAGGTGTGCCATCAAGTTGACTACCAAGGCCAGTTCTCCGATCTAATGGGCTGTCCTTGGCATTTATACCTCGCGATTTTTTTGTGTAGATTAGCGTGTGTTGATGTCAACTACATGAGCTGCATAATGGATGAAGAAAGAGGGGTTTTTATGTAAATGAACGTGAGCAAGAATAATCGGAACATAGTCTAGAAGCTTTGATGTAACTCTAGTCATGTTCTGCTGTGAGATTACTAGTTGTACATGTATGTTTTCATTTGGTGGGAATAAGCAAGCCACAGAGTGCACTCAGTGCAGTACGTACAATCTACTTCCTGTAACATGCATCAAATAGTATACTCATGCTCAGAATGTTGCTAGTATTTTAGCTACTTGATGCGCGACTATTACAGCTAATGCACAGCCACCATGTTTAGGAAATCGTGATATTTTGATGATGTTGGATTATATGACTGTCCGTTCGCACCGTCCCCACTCCTGGAAAGAGATGGATACGTGCATGATCTTTTCTGACATTCTAAGAACCATGTACCAGTACTATAAATTAGTCTTTTTTTTACCATTCTAAACAAATGGTCTTATTCTGACATTCTAAGGATTTTGTTACTACAATTACTTAAAATTAGGAAGGCATAAATATAAAAATGAAGATTTTATATTGTCAAAAGATTTGGGACCTGACTTTTGGTTTCATATGTGATCGTACAGTTTGTACATACTCAAAAACGACAGTGGAGACGTGGCAGTTGTTCTGAAGGTTTGCGACAGGAACATCACTTTGTCCCTTATGATGGATTCCTCCCGTATGATTCATGATAACCCACATAGTAGATGACTTGCATACATGATAAAGAAATGCACCTAGCAATCTACAGAACTTACACACATGAAAACTGAAAAGGCTAGATATCTCATAACTGTAGAGTGAGAATGCTATTACACAATGACACTGAGACCATGAGAGGGCTAAAAGGTGGGCAAGAGGAGGAGAAATTATCTAGTCGACTGGTCTGACCACGTAGCAGTTTTGACTTACCACTAATAGTGCCACGACACATTAGGAGATAGTGACATTCAAAGAGTGGAGGATAACGATGTGTCATGACACTATTGGTGAAGAGTCGAGTCTTACAAGTGTCACGGGGCGAATAATTTCCCCAAGAAGAGCTTGATAATGGATATCCCATAACAGTAGAGTCAGAATGCTATTATTACACACAAACACAACCATGAGAAGGCTAAAAGGTGGTGAACGATCGAAACAGGAACCGAACGCATTACATCTAGCTAACATGTAATTGCAGTGACACGCTCCACCGATCTTGGGTCCCAGATAATATCAATGACCGTCCTTGCCGCAGCCTCCGTAGTGACAGACATCCCTGCAGGTGCAGTTGGCCGACGGCTGTCGGGGTCGCCCCAATCCTCGTGGGATGTAGTCCACCCATATTAGTACTGTTTTGTTAATTGAAAATGATATTTTGTCCGCGGTTGGGCGTACCCGTCACTTGACTGCGCCAACGTGGCAGCGGCCTATTGGTCTCTTCTGTTAGTATCGGAATCCACCTCCTTAAAATCAAGATCGGGAGGCCAATGGGTGACTGCCACATGGCATGGTGCGGACCGGTGATAATCATGCCAAAAGGACGGACCAAATAGCAGTGTCCTTTGTTAATACCATTGTAGCTCTAGGCTAAAACAGGTGGAGGCACAACACATGATGGCAAAGTTGGCACCATATCATTTGTATTCCTATATCTGACATGTAGAGGCCGAGAGAATGGTTTCGGAATGTATCAGGAGTATGCAGAGGAGAGTGACCGACATGAAAGCGACCCGAACCGCCTGAAGTACAGACCCTGTTCTGGTCTACACAGGACCGGTCCGGAGGGTTGGGTTGTCCTATCCGGAACTAATTTTAGTTGTCCCTTGACCTTTATTTTGGGCCGGTCCTAGGTGTCATCCGTGGCTTCGACCTCTTGTAGCGTCACACTCAGGCAGGGGGTTATCCTATTGGAGGGGGGTTGTCCAAGTCCAAAGTCTTATCAGACTTACCCCAGGGCCGGCTTGTGTCGACATATAGTAATGAAAAGATCAATGGGCTTACATATAGTAATGAACCCAAGGATTAATGGAATGTTTCAGTCGGAACTCCTTCCGGCACCAAACGCAATATATTGGTAAGTCCAGGAGGACGTTTCGTGGTGCTTGTCATATTCAGTTCGGGTTCAAATGAGCGTCTCTAAAACGCTAGTCCAATAACCGTCGCACAAATAGACGTTTGAGCAAATACAGATGACAAATATGGATGAAAACCTTACTAGACTTAACCCTAGATCCAAGCACTATTTGATGATAACAATTTATTAAAGATATTAAAAAATTGGTTCAAATTTTGAACAGTTTTTAAAAACAAAGAGAACACTGACATCAAAATTTAGACCTTTACTAAACACATAACGTTCTTTAGTGGAGGGCATCTTATGCAACACACATGATGTATTTTTAGTGGGGCTAACATAAATTTGTTGAAGGCAGTACCTCTCTCTCATTCTCCTTTAACATATCATTTTTACTCTTCTACTTTCTTGTAAGTACTGGGTACTTCCGCTGCAACTGCTGGATGAAAAAAAAAGCAATTTCAGCGTTTGGTTTGGCTGAGAAAACATGTTGCATCTGTAGTTTCATGACAGTCGAGTTGCTATCCCCCCCCCCCCCCCCCCCCCCCCCCTTTTCACTCCTACACTTGCAGCTCGAAATATGGAGAACTACGTTGCAACTGTGGGTTTTCTCCACAGCAACAGCAGATCCCACGAGCAGCGGTGGCCAACGCATCTTCGGTAGCGTCCGAACCGAACCTCGACGCTTGATCGGAGCACCGCATGCTCTATCGAGGACCCGACGCACACTACCAAAACAATACAAATTAGCAACATATTTAGCGACGTCGGCTTAAAATATCGCTAAATATAAAGAATTTAGCGACCGCAGAAATAAACGTCGCAAGGTGTTGCTGTCTGTGACGGATATCGACTAATAGCAACTGCATTTGAGTTTATTTGAAAGCATTGTCACGTCGTTATTTTTTTTATTGGCAACGTGTAACGACGTTTAAGACGTCGCTAGTAGCGACGTTTAACAACTTCCAATAAGGACGTCGTTAAGATTTTCATATACTACAGAAATTTCATTTTTTCCATTCATTCATTCTTTCTCTCTCTCGATCCTAAATTGAACTACCCCCTTCGTCGATGTAGCTTCGGTCCCCTCATGCGCTCCCCGTCTCCTCCGGTGCTCCTCCTCCCTCCGGTCCCCTCAGGCGCTTCCCCTATGGCTCCGCTCCGCCGTGACTATCCCCTGACTGTCGACTGCCCCTCACCCATCCCCTCGACTATCCTCCTGACGGTCGACTCCCCTCCGACGCAACTCTGATCCTGCGCCCCTCCTTCCTCCGCCGCTACCCTCCTCCTCTCCTCCCTCCGACTCCGCTCCAGCCCCCACCGCCTTCGACACCCCTCCTCGGTCATGTAAACCCTAAACCCTAACTCTGACACAGAGACATACACATACACTAACACAGACACACACACATACACTGACATGACACATACTCATGTTGAGTCGAGTTCTTGGGCATGGACAAAATGTTGTTGTTGTTGATGGTGTTCTTCTTGTTGGCGGTGGTTCTGTTCTTGTTGATAATGAGGAAATGATCATATACATTATAAAGTTATATATATTTTTTTGGGAAAAAGGTAAATTTTATTCCAAAAGTAAAGCACTAATCTTACAACATACAATCAAAGTGGGACTCCCACTCATCAGTTTTCCATAGCATTTACATCAAACTCGATGTTATGGAGAATGCCTACCGGAGGGATGACCAGCCCCTCAAATATCTGACGGTTTCGCTCCCGTCATACATGCCAAACTGAAGCAGCCAGTCGAACTCTGGCGGTCCGAAACCAGTCCTACCCTCGACCCTTGCTATCCCGGATCACCGTGATGATGTCCCTAATTCCTTTTCCGGAGGCGCACACTCCCAACACTCGACTCTGCTCCGACCAGATCTGTCATGCCAGAGCGCACTCGAAGAAAATGTGCTTTATAGATTCAGACTCCAAACAGCAAAACACACACGTGGGATCCGGAATCGGCACTCCAAACGCACTCAGACGGTCCCTAGTCAAAAAAGCGGCCCAGTAGAAGCTTGTAGACACACAGCTGCATCTTCCTGGCCAGACCCTTGCACCAAACGAACTCGTAGTCAGAACTCAGAGGAGAAGTACGTCGGATGAGGTTATAGGAATTGGAACTCCCCAGTTCTCGGAGTTGCTCCAGTCGGCTCCCAAATCCACCGATCAGCAGGCAAAGTCGGATCAATGACTATAGAAGTAATGATCCCACTGTAATGCTCGTGGTTCGTATTACGTATTTTGGTATACGTGTACGTATTTTGACTCATATTGCATGTCCCATTGCATGGTTTACTTTCGTATTTCATTGGTTGTGGTTTATCTTGGTTGGGTTGGCTTGGTTCGGTTTGCCTTAGGTTCATCATGAACCAAAAGAAAACCCCACCTACCACCACCATCATCATTTATTAACCCAACACGCTTTCTCTCTCCTCATTAACTCTTCTTCTTCCCTACCATTACTTCTCCACCAACCCGAGAGAGGAAGGTGTAGGCAAGTGCATCTTGCTTCATGGAGGAATTCCATTTTTATTATTCCACTGTCTTCTCATGTGTTTCTAACCCACTTTAGTACTTAGCATTTTTTATTTCCGTGGTTAAATTCTTGTAGATCTAGCTTTGTGGTATTTTTAGTTTTTATGAGTTTTGATCTAACAAACATATATATTTTTGCTATTTGATGGTTCCATGTTGTAGAGAATTCTATTTGACCCAAATTTGACCTACGGAAGTCTGGATTTGGGTTTCTATTGTCATTTGGTGGAGCATGGAGGCCATGGTATTTTCCATGGACATGTTCTCTGTGGGAGCCATTAATTGCACTTTTGGCCGCATGAGCATTTCATAGCTCTGAGACGCATGGCTATTTAATTGAATATTTAATTGAATTGGCCGCATCTGAGCCGCATATGCATTAGTTGCTTGCTTGAGCCGCATGGCCGTATACATTAATTAATTGCATGCAGCCTGCTTGAGCCGCATATGCATCAGTTGGCCGCATGGCCCTTTAAATTAAGTTGCTTGCATGCATTAACTTGCATGCATTACTCCTTTGTTGCATATGCATGTATGTAACATTTGCTTGGAACATGCTCTGGCCGCATTAGCAATTGCATGGCCTTTTATTTAATTATATGAATTAGGAATTGCATGGCCTTTATTTAATTATATGCATTAGCAATTGCATGGACTTTTATTTAATTATATGCATGGGCATTAACTGCATGCATTTGCATGTTTCCATGCATTGGCCGCATGAAAACATTATTGGCCGCATATGGCCAATGCCATCCATGGCCGCATGGCCTTTTTATTTAACTGCATGCATTGCAAGCATTTGCTTGCACATATATGTATCTGGCCGCATAGGCCAATTTTAATTCTTGGCCGCATGGGCCATCAGCACATGGCTGGCCGCATAGGCCATTATGGCTGGCCGCATAGGTAAATTATTAATGCATTAATACTTGCAAGCTTTAATTTGCAAGCTATTCATATTCCTGGCCGCATGAATATTCATATTCATGGCCGCATGAATATTTCATGTGCTGGCCGCATGGACCAATTCCTGGCCGCATGAATAATCATATTCATGGCCGCATGAATATTTAATATTTTTGGCCGCATGGCCTTAGCATAATATTTTTGGCCGCATGGCCTTAGCAAGTTGCATGGCTGCATGCACATTCATGTGCTTGGCCGCATGCACATTTATGTGCTTGGCTGCCTGCACCTTTATATGTAGCCGCATGCACATTTATATGCTGGTCGCATGAAACTTTTTCTGAGCTGCATGATTCCTCCACAGCACTTGTCCTTGCTAATATTTAATTACTACATGTATGCTTGTGCCATATTAATTTTAATATGTTTCCTGACACGATGGTGACCCGTTGTGGAGCACTTTTGACAAATGACATGACATGATAGTGGCCCGACGTGGCGCACTCCTGACAGTGAACATGACATGATATATATATCGAAGGCTGTTACGACGGCTAACATGTCATGACAAGATTGAATGGCCTGGACACCGTGGATGATTGTGTCTGTACAATTGAACCGGTAATGTTTGTATCATTTCTAGGACAGGGATCCCTGAGTACCACGGTCAGGAGTACCTACTGTAAATGGCTAAGGCTAATAACTAGAATAATTCAGTAGTCATGAGAGATTTTCCCAGTTACAGGCGATCCCGTTATCCCGGTCACCATTATTGGACTTGTAGCCTACCGACGAGTAGGACACAAGTCTAGATTCACTGATATATGAAAAAGAACAAGGCACTGCTTAATGAACCCAAGTCGCCTGGATAACCTGGATTTGCTGCAGGGCTTGTGGCTGGAGGAATATCTCACTGCATATTGCTAGTAACTAAGGCTTGTGATAACCCTAGTTAGCTAATATAGAAAGCCGTAGTCACTGATTGGCCGGGAGCGATTGTATGGTGTAGTTTCAGTGCTCGATTATTGCAGGCTTGATCGCATGATTGTCACTTTTAACAATAAAGATCAGAGGCTAAGTTTTGTTCAGGTGAAGGGTTACAACCCCGGTCCTTGTTTGGTTTAAGGATTGTAACCTGGCTCCCGGAGCAGTTCTGAGTCCTCTCTTCGTTTATTGTCTTATCGTACTCCACGTCATGCTTGTTATGTTTTACCTTACCAACAAGATTTGGAGACGAAGTTCTATTCAGGTGAAGGGTTACGACCCCGGTCCTTGTTTGGTTTAAGGGTTGTGACCTGGTTACTTGAATAGTTCTCTCGTACTCTATTATGACTGTTGTTATTCTTTTATTATCAAGCTCTTTTGTAAATACTTTTAATATTTATTTCTGATGTGTTGGTTTTAGTTCTTAAGTGAAGCCTCCTTTGTGGCACTTGCTCTTTCTGGGATCTGATCCAGCTGGTTTTGTATGGCCAGATTTCGGAACAGCTCCAGAGGATCTACCGACCTTCCAGCCCGATGGTGACCACCAGGCGTAACCAGGGCAACGTGTGGATTTATTTTTGGCTCTCCCACTCTATTATAAAATTTTTATTTTGAGGCGTTTAGCCGGCGAGCACATGTTAGCTCGTATTACATACCTTATTACTGTCTGCCTACGGGCTGTAACATGCATTGACAGATTTTAGGGTTGATCATGTATGACTAAATTCTTGCTAGTCCTCACATTTTGTAACGACTAGCTTCATGATCAACTGAATATGTAATGTTTGGGATGCCTTACTATTGTATATTTGGTGCTTACATCTTGTAACTTTACTTGCTTGCTTGAGATTGAGACATTTAGGCTTGTTATTGACCATAGAAGACTGATGGATTGTAGTTAAATCCTCATATATCTAGACAGCCGTGACCGTATAGTGAGGTAGATTCCATTTCATTATACATAGCTGGCTATGTATGCCCCCGCTCTCCAGTATTCTTGTTCTGGGATGTTACATGGTTTAAGTGGTGGCCCATGCAGGTCTTATAAATCAAGATATGTGAGGGTTTATCGAATAGATGTCTCAATCAGTACTCGCCCTTGTCTCTGCTCGTATCTTCTAAATCCCTAAAATCTTGACCTGATCACATGCTTGTATCGTTGATCTGTCCTGGTCCTTCCTTATTGTTCCCTATGTCATCTTCTTCAGCGGCATTATTTCTGGTCCTACCGATCGGCAAGGCGAAGTACCACCTGTGGACCAGCAGCAACCTGGAGATCAAGCCCAGCATTCAGGAGTAGCCTCCAGAGTCATGCCTACTGGAGGAGAGCCACCAGTTCAGCCCGTCCAGCCTGCAGAGCCTGATGATGGCACTTTGGTGGGTCTCATCAGGTCATTATTAGCTTCTCAAGATCGTCGAAGAGATGCTTTGCATCAGGCAGTGGCAGATGCTCTGGGCAGAGGTGGACATCATGGGAACAGTGCAGCGAACAGTTTTAAGCACCTGAACCCTCCATTCTTCGATGGCAGCGAAGATGCTATCGCTGCTGATGCGTGGCTTCAGGACACAAAGGTGATATTGGAGGCAGCGAAGATCCCAGAAGATAAAAAGGTGGCCGTGGTGCGCCTGCAGTTATTGGATCTAGCCCGCAGTTGGTGGACGGTGCAGGCCGTTGGACTAGTGGCGCCTATTGCCTGAACAGTATTCCGTAAGAGGTTCCGGACCAAGTACTTCGAAGCTGTGGCTCGGTACGATCTACAGACCAGGTTCACCAATTTGAAGCAGATGGGCAGGACGGTCGATGGGTATGCGGTCGAGTTTTTCAGGCTTAGTCGGTTTGCTCCCACTTTGGTGGCGACCGAGTTCGATAGAGCCCAGCGATTTCAGCAGGGACTCCACCTAGAGATTTTGCTGACGGTGGAGCAGTTTGAGCATCAGACTTTTGATGCGGTATTGAGGGCAGCTAGGAGGCATGAGTATACCTTCCAGAGGATAGTGGACAGAACCGGAGGTCGGAAGCGATCTCACGGTCAGATGACCCAGTCTTCAGCACCAGTCCCGGCAGTTAGGACTTTGACTATTGGAGTTTCCCAAAGGGCGGATTCGGTTACGTCGGTTCAGCATTCGACTCCGACGTCCCCTCAGCAACAGAAGCAGAAGCAGTCTTCCGCAATGGACTGTACTCAATGTGGAAAGCCAGGACACGTTGTTTCGGAGTGTCGCAGAACACAGAGATTGTGTTTGGCTTGTGGGGCACCGGATCACAAAATAGGATCCTGCCCGAATAGGGCCAGCTCATCGTCAGCAAACCTAACCAGTCCATCGGTTAGGGCACCAGCACCAGTACAACAGCAGTACCAGCCTCCGAGGCTATTGCCGACTCAGGCATAAGTCTTCCAGCAGCAGAGACCCCAGCAGTATGCCCAGGTCCAAGCTCAGATTCAGAACCGGCAGAAAGGTTCCTAGCAGGATGTCTTCCCTCTTCCTCATGGCTTCAAATTCCTTGCTTGCATGATTGATTGTTTGATTGATTGCTTAGTATAGCTTGTCTTTGCCTCTCTAGCCTCTTGATTAAATTTCGAAGACGAAATTCTTTTAAGGTGGGTAGAGTTGTAATGTTCATGGTTCGTATTACGTATTTTGGTATACGTGTACGTATTTTGACTCATATTGCATGTTCTATTGCATGGTTTACTTTCGTATTTCATTGGTTGTGGTTTATCTTGGTTGGGTTGGCTTGGTTCGGTTTGCCTTGGGTTCATCATGAACCAAAAAAATCCCACCTACCACCACCATCATCATTTATTAGCCCAACACTCTTTCTCTCTCCTCATTAACTCTTCTTCTTTCCTACCATTACTTCTCCACCAACCTGAGAAAGGAAGGTGTAGGAAAGTGCATCTTGTTTCATGGAGAATTCCATTTTTATTGTTCCACTGTCTTTCTCATGTGTTTCTAACCCACTTTAGTACTTAGCATTTTTCATTTCCGTGATTAAATTCTTGTAGATCTAGCTTTGTGGTATTTTCGGTTTTTATGAGTTTTGATCTAACAAACATACATATTTTTGCTATTTGATGGTTCCATGTTGTAGAGAATTCTATTTTACCCAAATTTGACCTACGGGAGTCTGGATTTGGGTTTCTATTATTTTTTGGTGGAGCATGGAGGCCATAGTATTTTTCATGGACATGTTCTCTGTGGGAGCCATTAATTGCACTTTTGGCCGCATGAGCATTTCTTAGCTCTGAGCCGCATGGCCATTTAATTGAATATTTAATTGAATTGGCCGCATCTGAGCCGCATATGCATTAGTTGCTTGCTTGAGCCGTATGGCCGTATATATTAATTAATTGCATGCAGCCTGCTTGAGCCGCATATGCATCAGTTGGCCGCATGGTCCTTTAAATTAAGTTGCTTGCATGCATTAGCTTGCATGCATTACTCCTTTGTTGCATATGCATGCATGTAACATTTGCTTGGAACATGCTCTGGCCGCATTAGCAATTGCATGGCCTTTTATTTAATTATATGCATTAGCAATTGCATGGCCTTTATTTAATTATATGCATTAGCAATTGCATGGACTTTTATTTAATTATATGCATGGGCATTAACTGCATGCATTTGCATGTTTCCATGCATTGGCCGCATGAAAACATTCTTGGCCGCATATAGCCAATGCCATCCATGGCCGCATGGCTTTTTTATTTAACTGCATGTATTGCAAGCATTTGCTTGCACATATATGTATCTGGCCGCATAGGCCAATTTTAATTCCTGGCCGCATGGGCCATCAGCACATGGCTGGCCGCATAGGCCATTATGGCTGGCCGCATAGGTAAATTATTAATGCATTAATACTTACAAGCTTTAATTTGCAAGCTATTCATATTCCTGGCCGCATGAATATTCATATTCATGGCCGCATGAATAATTCATGTGCTGGCCGCATGAATATTTAATATTTTTGGCCGCATGGCCTTAGCAAGTTGCATGGCCACATGCACATTCATGTGCTTGGTCACATGCACATTTATGTGCTTGGCTGCCTGCACCTTTATATGTAGCCGCATGCACATTTATATGCTGGCCGCATGAAACTTTTTCTGAGCTGCATGATTCTTCTACAGCACTTGCCCCTGCTAATATTTAATTACTACATGTATGCTTGTACCATATTAATTTTAATATGTTCCCTGACACGATGGTGACCCGTTATAGAGCACTTTTGACAAATGACATGACATGATAGTGGCCCGACGTGGCGCACTCCTGACAGTGAACATGACATGATATATATATCGAAGGCTGTTGCGACGGCTAATATGTCATGACAAGATTGAATGGCCTGGACACCGTGGATGATTGTGTTTGTACAATTAAACTGGTAATGTTTGTATCATGTCTAGGACAAGGATCCCTGAGTACCACGGTCAGGGGTACCTACTGTAAATGGCTAAGGCTAATAACTAGAATAATTCAGTAGTCATGAGAGATTTTCCCAGTTACAGACGATCCCGTTATCCCGGCCACCATTGTTGGACTTACAGCCTGCCGACGAGTAGGGCACAAGTCTAGATTCACTGATATATGAAAAAGAACGAGGCACTGCTTAATGAACCCAAGTCGCCTGGATAACCTAGATTTACTGCATGGCTTATGGCTGGAGGAACATCTTACTGCATATTGCTAGTAACTAAGGCTTGTGATAACCCTAGTTAGCTAATGTAGAAAGCCGTAGTCACTGATTGGCCGGGAGCGATTGTATGGTTTAGTTTCAGTGCTCGATTATTACAGGCTTGATCGCATGATTGTCACTTTTAACAATAAAGATCAGAGGCTAAGTTCTGTTCAGGTGAAGGGTTACAACCCCGGTCCTTATTTGGTTTAAGGGTTGTTACCTGGCTCCTGGAGCAGTTCTGAGTCCTCTCTTCGTTTATTGTCTTATCGTACCCCACGTCATGCTTGTTATGTTTTACCTTACCAACAAGATTTAGAGACGGAGTTCTATTCAGGTGAAGGGTTACGACCTCGGTCCTTGTTTGGTTTAAGGGTTGTGACCTGGTAACTTGAATGGTTCCCTCGTACTCTATTATGACTGTTGTTATTCTTTTATTATCAAGCCCTTTTGTAAATACTTTTAATATTTATTTCTGATGTGCTGGTTTTAGTTCTTAAGTGAAGCCTCCTTTGTGGCACTTGCTCTTTCTGGGATCTGACCCAGCTGGTTTTGTATAGCCAGCTTTCGGAGCATCTCCAGAGAATCTACCGACCTTCCAGCCCGATGGTGACCACCAGGCGTAACTAGGGCAACGAGTGGGTTTATTTTTGGCTCTTCCACTCTATTGTAAAATTTTTATTTTGAGGCGTTTAGCCGGCGAGCACCTGTTAGCTCGTATTGCATACCTTATTACTGTCTGCCTACGGGCTGTAACATGATTGACAGATCCTAGGGTTGATCATGTATGACTAAACTCTTGCTAGTTCTCATATTTTGTAATGACTAGCTTCATGATCAACTGAATATGTAATGTTTGGGACGGCTTACTATTGTATATTTGGTGATCTTACATCTTGTAACTTTACTTGCTTGCTTGAGATTGAGACATTTAGGCTTGTTATTGACCATAGGAGACTGATGGATTGTAGTTAAACTCTCTTATATCAAGACAGCCGTGACCGTATAGTGAGGTGGATTCTATTTCATTATAAGTAGCTGGCTATGTATGCCCCCACTCTCCAGTATTCTGGCTCTAGGGAGTTACACCCACCCAGCTCCTCAGTAAACCGATAAGATTCTGGCCTCCACTCCCCATTGCGTATGATGCGACTACACGTAAGACCACGCCTGTCCTCCTGATGTGTCGGGACACCCCTGATGTCCAAAAGCGAACGTCGATCTATCCAAGGATCCCGCCAGAGGTCCGTGCCAGATCCACCCTTCATGACCTTCCGGATAGCAGACTTGAGCACCCCCATGTGTCTCAGGACAATCTTGAACGTGACTGAGTGATTGTTGTCAGTATTACACGTCCAAAAGTTGCCCTGCTTTACGTATCTGCTGTGCATCCAGTCCGCCCATAGAGACCCCCCGCTGATGAATCTCCAGGCCAGCTTGAGCGCGGAAGCCTTCCTAATCTCTAACAATGGCCTGAGTCCCACTCCTTCCTCCTTCCTGGGACAACAGAGCTACTCCCAGGAAATCGTATGCATATCCCCTCCAAATAAAATCAGCACAGAGCCGCTCCACTTTCCGAATAGTGGCCACAGGGAGGAGGATGGACTGCAGCCAGAAATGGGCCACAGTCGAAATCACCGATCTGACCAGCTCGATACGGCCGCCAAATAACAAACCGGCTGCTTGCCAACCTTCCACTCTCCTCTGGACATACTCGACCAGACTATGGCAGTCCTGATCCCGTGCATAGTTGATTGTGAGAGGTACTCCTAAGTATCGTACCGGAAGATCACTCCTCGCGATACCCAGCACATCGGCCCTCTCCTCCTTTCGGGGACATAGGGAGCTGAAGTAGACCCTACTTTTATTCATGTTCATCTGGAGACCCGAGAGGGACTTCAAATCTTTTATAATAGCCGCAAGCGTCTGCAAACCCTCCGTCGAAGGCTGGATGAAGACCAGAAGATCATCTGCATATATAAGGTCGGTAACTGGGGGATCCACCCTCCGAAACAAAGGTACCAGCAGCCCACGGTGCACTGCCAGATCCATCAAACATGTGAAGTATTCCATAACAAGCGTGAACAGGTAAGGGGACAAGGGGTCACCTTGCCTAAGCCCACGATTGCTCTGGAAGTACCCATAAGGAACGCCCTGGATGAGGAAAGAGAAAGTGGGAGACGTGATACACTCCCGGATCAACGCAACACAGTGTTCCACGAAACCCATGACGGACAACAGATGGCATAGAAAGTCTCGATTGACCATGTCATACGCCTTCCTCAGGTCCAGTTTAACACAAGCTTTCTTCCCTCCGGGTCTGCTAAATCCTCTCACCATCTCATGGGCTAGAAGGCTGTGCTCGGCGATCGACCTCCCCTTGATGAACGCAGCATGATTCGGAGATACCAAGTCCTGCATGATCCCCTCCATCCGCCAGCACATAAGGTGCGTAATTATCTTATAAAGATAATTACAACACGTAATAGGTCTGAAATCCGCCAATGCTGCCGCTTCCTCCTTCTTTGGCACCAAGGTCAGGAAAGTGTGATTCAGCTCTTTCAGAAGCTTTCCTTTGGTGAAGAATTCATGCACCACCTCCAAGACCTGAAGCTTCAGAATGTCCCAATGGCGTTTGAAGAATCCACTGCTAAAGCCATCCGGACCATGTTTGCAAAAACAAAATCTTTTATTTATTCTAAACTTGTAAAAGAGTACAAAGTACAATAAATTCTGGGAAAGTACAACTTTAGGAATCTGATCAGAAGACGATCACTTTATCCCTTGGACTATGTGAACTTGAAGACTGTAGCCTCTGGAGAATGCATCAGTAATTTTACAAGAGTTCTTGATCTCTGTCTGTGTGTATTTGACCTCTATGCCAATGTCTCTGATGATTTCACAATGATTGGAAACTCTATTTATAGAGTTCTTGAAATAACTGTTTTAGCAGTTATTCTGATGGTGCGCGAAGCTGGATTTTGCCATATTGAGTTGCGCTAACCTCCTGTTGTGCCAACTTTCATTCAGTTGTCAATCGTGTACTAACTGTATTTAGACGCGTGGCATCGTATGATTGAGATACGCGTGGTCGTGTACAGGATAGTAGACACGTCGTGAGAGATTAGTGGCATGTGTGCCACGTCATCCTGCTTTAGAATGTAAGTTGTTTTAACTTTATCAGGTTGCGCGAGCTTCAGTCAACAAGTCAAACTGCGCTTGATTTTGGCTGTGACTACACACGTGGCAGCTTCTGAGCAGATGTCATCATATTGCGCCTAAGCGCAACTAAGAATTTTGTTTAGATTGCGCCTGGGCGCAACTTACAGAGTGTACAGGACAGCTGTCCACCAACTTTCCTTGAGCGGCATAATTCACGGGATTCGAAGAGATTTTTCTCGTTCACTGTTGTGTCAGTCGTCAGTGTTGTCAGATAATGATGACCATCAAGTATCAGATGCCACGTAGGTTTTGGCACAAAAAGACTGGGTGTAGTCTGATATCAGGCGCAACCTGATCAATGGCAGTCTGTTCTCTGAGCTTCATATCAGTGGCGCAACCTGATCTTTGGGGCACAACTTGATTACTGATTAGTATGTTTAGGGCGCAACTTGATTTTTAGGCTCTACAAGACCCCCTTCAAAGTTTTCAAAATTTAAAAACATTGCAAAGTTTTGGAATACTTTGAATTTAGAAAAGTTTTGACTAAGTCAAGTTGCGCTGGACTCGTGCTCAGTCATCACAATTAAATACTTTTCTTGAAAATACTCAATCCTCTCTTCGTCTTTCGGAGTTTCATTGATTACTTTTTAATTTCCCATGAAGAAGAAGAATACGAAGAGTCAATTTGTTGATATATATGTAGTAGTTAATCTTTGTGCTTTGTTCTTCACTTCTGTTCTTCAATGGCCCCCAAGAAGAAAGAGATGGAGACCAATGCTGACACCACTACCAAGTTTCCTGAAGTGGGACATGATGTTGTGCCTACAACTTTTTTGTTGGAGGCTGACCCCTCTTTGAGGGTAGTGAACTTTTTGGATTGTTTCGGTTTAACCCCGTCCGTCTTCAATCGCTCGAATGGCAGATCATCCTCTGAGGAGCACGTCAATTCGAAGGGATTTCTTAATCTGATGCGTCGCTCAGGGATCTGCACCATGCAAGAATTGGACGCCGCCCTTCGTCAGACTGATGAAGGCAAGGACAAGAAATAATGTTCTAGGCAGAACAACTTTTTTTATTTTTTATGTCCTTGACTGTAGGGGTCTAACCATCTTTATACAATGAAACCTAGAATTTCTTGATTTTGTGTGGCTGTGATTTCGAATGGTGCTCATGGACATATTCTTTTAGCTAATTCTTCGTTTTACTGTTTCTTCTGAAGAACACGTGGCAGTCGTTACACGGTTTCAGATGCCCATTTTTAGTTCTTTTCCAAAATAGGATCCTAGAATGACGTACCCACCTCCTCTTTAAAAAGAACATCCAGAAATGAAAGAACCATTCATACTCCCTCAAAACAAATGTCTTCCCATAAGGTTTCACTTGCGCCACTTCATCCTGATATTATTTGCCTGCATGCAGTGTCTTCAAAAACTGGTAAGTTTCGACAAAGAATGAATAGTATGAATATTCTTCTTTCACACCACTTTTGGAGACAAGTATCGGTCTGCATGGTGTAGATACTTATTGATATGCGCTAACTATTTCTGAGAATAGGCGCACACTGTGGTCCAGTATTTAGCCCCGATCAGAGACATGTATTGCTGACGTACACTTGTTTGATCAGTGCTTAGTGCTGATATGCGCCTGTTTGTAGGTACATACTGATGTGAGCATGTTTGTAGGCGCACACTGATGTACGCCTGTTTGTAGGCACATACTGATGATAGATTCTGCTAACTTCTCCTGTTTTATTGATATTTGTAGGGACTTGGTTAGCGAGCTTCTTCAGAACTGGCATTGACGATTTGGATGTTGTAGAGAGCATTCTTCTGACACTCACATCAGACAGCTCATGTGATTCTGACACTCAAATTAGACAGCTCAGGACTCTTCATGTTAAGAAGGGTCGTCCTCAGATGGTAGGAAGAGCCTATACACATGAGAGTTGGATAGTGAAGACGCATAACTAGGAATTGTATCACAAGGGTGATCTCGTTCCTAGTTCCCCTGGCGGGCTGTCTTATCTTCACCAGTTGTATTGACAGCAGCTCATCTTTGGGCTGCTGCACTCTGGGGTTCTCCTCTAGTCTTTTTCAGAGAGAAGACCAGAGCTAATTCCATTGTCTGGCTCGTTTCTTCAAGTCGAGACGACAAGGAATTGCCACCAACAAATAAGAAGATCCAAAGATGTAATAGACCTTCATTATCGATGAGAAGATCCAAAGATGTAATAGACCTTCATTTAGAATAAAAATCCAAGATGTAATAGATTTTCGTCAAGATGTATCTATGCTTTTAAAGAAGGAATAAAGAAATAATTGTCTCATTATTCTCTTTTTTTCTTTTTTTTACAATTTGATTTTGCTATGATGTCATAGATAACAGAATCCAGAGAGGATCATGAATGTGGCAAGTTGTTTTGATATGAATATTTGGAATTCAAGTTCGTAAAAAGACATGAACTCCCACTATGATAAATGAATGGGTGGTCATTCACTTCGATTTTCGAATAAGAAATATTGAATGAATGAACGGCCGTTTAAACTTTCAAAAAATACAGCGAATGAATCAAACACGCCAGTTTCGAAGAAGGAAAGATGAAGAGTCGGTTATGAATGAACCGTTAGAAATGAACAAACAGTTGTGCCTCTTTCCAAAAGTTGCATCAGTTCTCAAGGCTGATTGCCTATAAATTGTCAATCTTTTCTTTCTGTGCAAAAAAAATATCTTCCAAAGTTTTGATTGCTCCGAAGATTGAAGAAGAAACCAAGACTTCCCTTGCTGAGCCTCTAGTGCCTTCTCAAAAAGAAAGAGGCGAAGGCTCAAGTGTTCCTCCTGCACCAGGACAGGATTTGATCTCCAAGTTAGTGGAGCCTGGAAAAACTGTCGAAGAAGAAGCATTGAGGATGGCTGTCTGTAAGTTCCTGGTGCGTTCAGACAATGAGATGTTTGAACGGTTGGCAAACTTTGTATTTAATCAGGAAGGGTCAGGTCCTCCTCCCCGTCCTTAATATTATGTAATTCCATTCTGCTTTGGAATAAAAAATAAACTTTTATTTACATCATGTCTCTGAAAATAAAGTACATTTTGTCTTTATACATAATATTTCTTGAGAAATTTTTCGTTGATGGGCATCATAGCAACTCTGCCATCCATATCTGTTAGTTGATAGGCTCCATTGGAGAAGACTTTATTTATCACATACGGTCCTTCCCATTTTGCCTCGAACTTGTCTTTGCTCATATGTGTCATAGTCATAGGACGTCTGACTGTAAGAACTAATTCGCCTTCTTGAAATGTTCGCACTCTGACTTTGCGATTGAAAGCTTTTGAAATCTGGGCCTGATAAAGTTCGATGTGCTGTTGGGCTAATAACCTTTTCTCGTCGAGCACCTTCAATTCCTGAAGCCGAAGACGATCATTATTGTCTGTAGTAAGCTCATTAGCAATGGCGATTCTCAATGATGGAATTTGAATTTCCAAAGGTAACACAGCTTCACATCCATATACCAGAAAAAAAGGTGTGCAACCTGTGGAGTTACGGACGGTAGTATGATATGCCTATAGACACTCACCGAGTTTATCACTCCAATTACGTTTGTTAATAGAGACAAACTTTTTAAGGAGTTTGATAATGGTCTTGTTAAATGCTTCAGCCAACCCGTTAGCCGCAGGATTATAGGCTGTAGAGACGACATTATTGATTCTGTTATCATCACAGAACCTATTAAACTTCTGGCTGATAAATTGTGGCCCATTATCATGGATGATTCGACGAGGGACACCAAATCTGTATAGCACATGATGTTTAATGAAGTTGATGACATTACTAGTCTTTACTTCCGCCAAAGGTATAGCTTCTGCCCACTTGGAGAAATAATCGGTTATAGCTAAGATGAACCGATGTTCTTTAGAGGAAGGAGGATTGATAGGACCAATTATATCCATGTCCCAAGCTTCAAAAGGCCATGAGGCTGCAGTTGGATGAAAAAATTTCGATGGTTGGTGAATGAAATTCGCATGAATTTGACCTGCATGGCATTTTCTTGCATAATCAATAGCATCTGATACCATAGAGGGCCAGTAGTAGCCCATACGTTGGATACGATCCTGTAGTTTAGGACCAGGTTGATGTGCTCCACAAACACCATCATGAGCCTCACGTAATATCTGTTTTGCTTCATCACCAGCGAGACACCTCAAGAGTAATCCATCAAAAGTTCTTCGATATAGTGTTTAGTAGTATGATTATAATAGAATCGGAGCGATCGACGATGGATACTTGTAGCTTCTTTAGGATCTTCTAGCAAGATGTCATGTACTGCAAAATCAATGAAAGGTACTCTCCAATCCTTGCTAAGGACATTGACTTCAGTTAGGTTACTGATTTCAATTTTTTGGTTCTTTTCAACACAGAATAGTTCTCTATTAGATATAACAACCATTGCCTTTTGACTGGAACTGCCAACACTGCAGCTAGGTTAGCTAAGGCATCAGCTTCTGTATTGCATACCCGATGTACATGTTCGATGAAGAATCCTTTAAATGAAGAAGCTATCTTGGTTGCTGCTTCATGGTATGGTACTAGATCTTGATGTCGGACTTCATATATGCCTCTAACCTGATTAACAATCAGCTTAGAGTCACCATATACCTCGAGATATTTAATATCCAGTTGTTTAGCCAATTGGAGTCCAATGAGCAAGGCAATATATTCTGTCATATTGTTAGAGCATGATTCGTCTAAAGAATAGGCCCTTTGAATAGTTAATCCCTCGGGTGAAACGAGAACAATTCCCACTCCCGCCACAAGAGTACCTCCAGGTCCAATTCTAGAAGCTCCATCAAAGAATAATCTCCAAGTAGAAAATTCTTCTGAAATCATATTTGATTCTAATGTTTCATCTGGAATCTCATCATAAAATTTAGATGTCTCAGGGACAGGATGAGTTGCTAAGAAGTCAGCAAGTGCTTGGCCTTTCACAGACTTTTGAGGAACATAAACCATATCATATTGTGCTAGCAATATGGCCCATGTAGCAAGCCTAAAATTGAGTGTACTTGGCTTCTTCATTAGAACTCGAAGAGGATTGACTCTGGATATGACATGAATAGTTTGACCTATGATGTAATATCTTGTCTTCTGAACAGCAAACATTAAGGCTAAATATTCTTTTTCTACCGGACTATAACGATGTTCAGCTCCAATCATCGTTCGGCTAAGATAGTAGATGGCTTGTTCATGACCTTCCTTGTTCTTTTGAGCCAGCAAAGCTTCCAATGAATGATCCATTGCTCAGACATACATTAAGAAGGGTATTCCTGAGATCGGTGGTACAAAAACTGGTGGACTCATTAAATACCGCTTTATGTCGTCAAATGCTCATTGACATTATTCCGTCCAGACGAAAGATACACCTTTCTTCATTAATTGAGTAAATGGTCTGCAACGTCCAGATAAATTCGAAATGAACCGCCTGATGTACGCAAGTCGACCTTGGAATCCTCGTAGCTCTTTTAGATTGCATGGAGGACACATCTCTTGAATGGCGTTGATCTTCTCGGGATCAACGTGTATACCTTTAGAGGTAATGACGAAGCCAAAAAATTTACCACTAGAGACACCCAAGAAAGACTTGTGGGGTTCATTTTGAGTTGATGCTGGCGCATTAGATTGAAGATAGTTCTTAAATCTTGAATGTGATCTTATTTGAGACGACTTTTGACAGCAATGTCGTCAACAAAGCATTCGACAGTCTTTTGCAGATGATCGCGAAAAATAGTACTCATAGACCGTTGGTGTAATGTCCCAAATTCGTGATACGTATTTAGTGTACGTATACGTGTTTTGGACCCATATTTTATTTAGTCATGATTAGTTATCTTGGTTTATTTTGCACTGTCTTGGTTTTATTGGCATTTATAGTTTAAATGGTTTTAATGGTTCATTGGTTTATTTTGGATTAGTGAGGCTTGGTTTATTTCATGATTCATTTGATTTAAATTGCTAGAGAGAGAGAGTTTATTGGCCTTGACTTGGTTCACCTTGGTTTATCTTGGCTTGGTTTATTCCTGGGGTTGGTTTGGTTCGGCTAGGCTTGGTTGCCTTGGTTCATCAATAACCAAGGGGTGAATCCCCTACCTACCACCACCCATAGTATTTATTACCCTTTCTCCTTCTCTCTCTTCATTAATATCTTCCTCTTCTCCACCATTAACTCATGCACCTACCAAGAGAGAGAGCTAGGCAAGTGCAACTTGCTTCATGGAGGAACTCTAATTTTATTGCTTTATTCTCTTCCTTACAGCTTTTTAACTTACTTTAGTACTTGGCATTTTTACTTTCCATGGCTAGATTCTTGTAGATCTAAGTCTATTTTATTTTCGGAATTCTTGAGTTTTGATCTACTTAATCTTGTTATTTCCGAGTTTTGATGGTTCCATGTTGTAGAGCATTTCATTCTGTCCCATTTTGACCTATGAAAGTTCGGATTTGGACTCCGGATGAAGGTTTCATGGAGCTTGGAAGCATGGATTCTTGGCATTCTTCTTCTCGGAAGCTTGGAGAAGAAGAACAGTGCTAGACTTGACCGCATGAATACTTCATGCGGCAAGTGATTCCAAGCCGCATGAGCCTTCATACGACAGTTCTGGCCGCATGGGCTTGACTTGGCCGCATGACAATTCATGCGGCAAGTGGCTCTGCCGCGTGGGACTCTCAGCCGCATAGGCTGGATCCCCTTCCTGGCCGTATGGACTTCTCTCCTAAGTGAGCCGCATATGCGCCCGTCATTCCCTAGCCGCCTGAACTTGCTTCCTTCCAGCCGCATGAAGCCCACTCTTCCGCTGGCCGCATGAGGCCCAACATCTTGGAGCCGCATGCGCCCTCGTCCCCCTGGCCGCATGCCCCTCCCTTCCCACTGGCCGCATGGGGATTGGCTTCCTGACCGCATGCTCCCTTGCACTTCCAGCCGCATGCGCCCCCTTGTCTTGGCCGCATGGGATCCAGTGACCCTGGCCGCATGCGCTCTCCTAATTGGGCCGCATGTGTCTTACCCTTTCCTGACCGCATATGCTCGAGCCGCATGGTTCTCCAATAGCCATGTGTACTATTATTAATTATTATTTGCCCATGTTTTGTAACTCCTTTATGGTATATTTTACGCCCATTTTATATCCTTACGCCTTTTGTCCTGAACTTGATTGACATGATTGAATGATAACTGACATGACATGATAGTGGCCCGCCGTGGCGCACTCCTGACAAGGTACACTTGGCATGATAACCTGACATGATATATCTTGATAAGCTATTGTGACGGCTACCTGACAAGACCTGACCTGTATAATTAATCCTGACACCGTGGGCGATTGTGCTTATACAAATAATCCAGTCCTGTCTTGCATCATGTCTAGGAGGGGACTCCTGAGCACCACGGTCAGGAGTACCTACTGAAATAGACTAAGATTAATGACTAGTATAATTCATTAGTCATGAAGAGATGTTCCCCAGTTACAGGCGATTCCGTTATCCCGGCCGCAAATGTTTGGACTTGTAGCCTGCCGACGAGTAGGGCACATTTCCAGCCCACTGTTATGTGGGGCACCCTCTATTGTCACTTAAATGATTGAACTCTATTGTCACTCCAATGCATTGTACTCTCTAAATTGTCACTATAATGTTCGCCTGGATAACCTGGATAACTGCAGGGCCTGTGACTACTTGGAGCATCTCATTGCATCTTGCTAGTAACTAGGATTGTGATAACCCTAGTTAGTTAATGTAGAAAGCCGTAGGCAATGATTGGCCGTGATTGATTGGATGGAATCTAGTCCAGTATAGTATTGTCTAGAAGTGATTGATTGCAAGGTTGTACCAGAATGATTGAATGGTTGTCACTACCAGATTGTTACTATAATGATTGTACTCTATTGTTACTCTAGCGTATTGTACTCTTCATTGTCACTTTTTTCATTGTACCCTCTCATTTTTCACCTTAATGATTGGCACCTTTAGCAATAAATGATCAGAAGACTATGTTCTGTTCAGGTGAAGGGTTACAATCTCGGTCCTTGTTTGGTTTAAGAATTGTAACCTGGCTTCCGGAATAGTATCTTCGTCTTCTCTTCATATATTGCCCAGCTATATTTTATTTAGCATGATTCTCCAGTTATCTTATGTCATGATGCTTTACTTAATCATTTCCTCTGATTGGGATAAGTACATTGGTAGTGCACAAACCTCAATCTGTGTTACTTATTGTTATTTTCTTATATATTGAATGATAATAATTTGTTGGTTTTAGTTCTTAAGTGAAGCCTCCTTTGTGGTACTTGCTCTTTCTGGGGTCTGACCCAGCTGGTTTTGTATGGCCAGATACCGGAGCAGCACCAAAGGATCTTCCCGCTTTCCAGCCCGATGGTGGTCACCAGGCGTAACCAGGGCATCGAGTGGGTTTCTTTTGTTCTTCCACTGTAATATTGTAAATTATTCTTTTGAGGCGTTTAGCCGACGAACAAGTGTTAGCTCGATTGTACTTACTTACTGTCTGTCTACGGGCGGTAACATGATTGACAAGCCCCGGGGGTTGATCATGTATGACCGAACTCTTGCTAGTCCTCACATTTTGTAACGACTAGCTTCATGATCATTCTGAATATATAATGTATGGGATGCCTTACTATTGTGTATTTGGTGGTCTGATATCTTGTAACTATTATTAGTTGGTTGAGATTGAGACAATAGGCTATCTATGACCTTAAGAGACCGATGGATTGTAGTAAAACCCTCACATATCTAGACAGCCGTGACCGTATAGCGGTGTGGATTCCATTCCGTTATACGTAGCTGGCTATGTCTGCCCCCGCTCTCCAGTATTCTGGTTCTGGGGCGTGACAGTTGGTAAGTTGCACCTGCGTTCTTAAGACCAAACGGCATGACCGTATAACATTACACACCCCGAGGAGTACGAAACGAAGTATGTTTCTCATCTTCAGGATTCATCTGGATTTGATTATATCCAGAAAACCCATCAATAAAAGAAATTTGTTCGAATCCACATGTATTGTCGATCATAACATCAGTAATTGGGAGAGGAAATTCGTCTTTAGGGCAAGCATCATTGAGATCCCGAAAGCCTATGTAAACTCGTACCTTTTCGGTCTTCTTCAGGACTGGGACGACATTGGCCACCCAGTCAGGATGTTGTTCTTCTCTGATAAAACCGCAAGCTATAAGCTTTTTGACTTCATCATCAATTGCATCCATCATTTCAGGCTTGAATCGCCGTTGTTGTTGTTTGACCGGTTTGGCATTCGGCAAAATGTTAAGCTTGTGAGTTGCAATTTGAGGATCTAATCCCGACATATCTTCGTAACTTCAGGCGAAGACGTCAATGTATTCACGAATAAGGTGAATTAATTCTTGTTTATCATCTTCTGAAAGATTCTTGCTAATGAAGATTGGTCGTGATACGCCTTTCTCTCCAATATTAATTTGGACTATTTGATCTTCAGTAGGTGGTTCTCGTTGTTCGAAACGAAGTTCCTACCGATTGTCCATCCTTTGTGCCCAAGGGTCAATGTCAGTAGCTTCTTCAATGCCACTTTCGTCATCTTCTGAGAATTCAGCAGACACCACGTTAGAAGATACTATCACCTTATGAACATGACCGATGCTGGTATCAGAATCCCATGAGATAGAATCAGAAGAGTTTAAACGTTCTTCTTTATCAGATTCAGAAGGTTCTGGAGTTGGAAGTGGTGACGTATAACCTAGTCCTCGTTTCGTCTTACTGTGGTATTGTTGTGATTTTCCTTTTGGAACAGCAATACGAAGAGGGGTTCGCCTTCCTTTACCATTGTTGAGACCTGTTCTGAAATCATAGCCCATTTTACGGATGATGGCTTTAGATTGTGGACTGTAGCGTCGTAATTGTAGCCTTTCTGTATCATCTCTATTATCATTATAGAGCATGATTTTTGGTTCTTCTCTTTTGTTGAAGAATATAGGCTTTTCATCTTTCTTTCGAGACGGTACTAAGAAGTACGACTCTTGTATTGAATCCAGCGATACCACGTTTCGTCGAGATGATACGACTTTTATTGTAAGTAGTTTAAAGCTATCTAGCATATCCAGATAACACTGAGTATAGTAAAAGACATCAGTATGCTGCAAAGGAGATGCTTTATTGATTTTTACACCATCATTTACAACAGGGACTTTAGCCTTAGCAGGCTTAGTCAGATTGATGACAAGAGGGGGAGAAGAAGAGCGAGAAGAAGGAGTGAGCTTCTTGCGACGAAGGTCGATTACAAGCGGCTCATAAGAGGTGATCTCTCTTTGTTCCTGACTATCACCTTTAGGCTGCTTCTCATGGGAAGGTAGATAGATAGTCAAAGGTTTGGAAGACTAAGGGCAGGAAGTATGCCCTTTGACAGAAATCACCAGAGTATTATTCGGCATACTCTTTTGTTCTTCATCTGTATCCATTGCTAGTACTACCTTCATGAGTTCCTCTTTGTACATGCGAGAATCGTTGCAGTATGCTTCAACTCCTTTGAAAGGATTCAGATCTGTAACCTCCTTTTGGACTTCTCCATTACCATCCACATATTTGAAACATTGGTGGAGTGTAGAGGGTACAATATTGTGTTCATGGAGGAATGGCCTTCCCAACAAAGCATTGTATGAGCCATGATTGTCAATAACATAGAAAGTTACCTTTGTGCGAAGATTGCCAATTTGAAGTTTTAGGCGTATTTTCCCCAAAGGTTCACTTCTTCCTTGATTGAATCCCAGGATGGCAGTGATAGTTGTAGAAAGATTGTGTACTGGGATTTTCAAAGCATCCAGCAATGACTTCGGCATGATGCTAAGTGCAGACCCGGGATCAATCAGAATACGGTCGACTTTCATGGTGTCCACATACCCCGTGAAATAGAGAGGACGATTATGACGGTTGTCTTCTAACAACATGTCATCTTGTGTAAAAGTGATATTGGGCATTAGTTCGAATACACTATGACAATGTGCACAGCTGACTGGCTCCTTTTTGGGCTTCTTGAGAAGAGTCAAACAAGCGTCAGCCTGCATCAAGGCTTCACTTAATGTCTCACGAGTTTCTTTTGAGAGACGTAAAAGTTCAAAGATTGACAATCTTGTCGGAGTATTGGCCAATTGAGCCAATATGTCAAAATTGTAAGGCTTTTCAAGTCCAAGAGATGAGGACTTCTTCAATGCTTTATCGAAGCTAACGGATTGCTTTTCCTTGTCTGCTGATGTTGATTTAGGAGGAGATGGCTCGACCACTGGCAATGATGTAGCTGGTGTATCTTCAGCAGGAGAAGATGATGGAGGAAGAGCATCCAGGGATGGAACAGGGTTCTCTTGATTTTCGGAATACTCCCGAAGATAGGGTTTTCCAGATCTAGTGCCCATTAGAATTTTTTTCTTCTGTTATTGGTTCAAAGGATACCATGTTGCAGTTCTTGGTTTTAGACTTGGAATGCTTCTTTTGCTTAGAAGAGGAAGGCGTTTCAAATTCTGCCACCAGATCTGGATGAATCCACATAATCTCTCCTCTGTCAGTTGACAGCGGAATAAGGCCTTCATTTTGAGGAGATAGGATATTCACAATTTCCAGAGTAGTCCTTGGAATGGGGACATCACCATCTTGTATGAGTTGTGGTAGAAAATCACCAAATTGGAGAGTAACCACATTAGCAGTTACCGTTTTCTCGTCCTGCTGTAGAGTAATTGCTCCAGAGTTAACCAACTCCTAGATTTTGCCCTTGAGCACATAACATGCTCTGGTTGGATGCCCTATGAATCTGTGATAAACACAGTATTTAGGATGATCAGTTTTACCAACTTCTTCTGGTCGCTTTGCCTCTGGAAGCTGAATCTTATTGCTTTTGATCAAGCAATCAAAGATGCTTAAAGTATCATCTTCATCGAAAGAATACTCTTCTTTTGGACGAATTGACTTTTGTAGTGGTGTTGATGGGGTGGATGCCGTCTGAGTAACATCAACAGCCAAAGACTCTTTGCCTTTGAGATTAATGGTCAGTGTTTCTTTATTCTTGCGGTTATTCTGGCGATTACTACCCCTGGGTGTAGAATGTTCTTCTTGGTTAGGATGAGTCATCTGGACTCCTAACTGCTTGAACTTTTCGGTACTAACTTCTGCCGCCTTTGTATTTACAATAAAAGAAGGCCAATCCTGAAATTGTGTAGATCCCGTCCACATACTGATAATAGGTAACAAGTTTGATTTACAAGTGTCTATTGTTACAGCAAATGGAGTACCTAAAGGCATTTTGAGTGCCTCTCGGCAGAATCTTTCAATGAAACTCTCTGTGGATTCATTGTGCCTCTGTTTAATTTTAATAAGGGCAGACATCGTCATGTCACTGACTCCCTCATAAAATTGTTCCAAGAATATTTGCTTAAAACCAGCAAAAGAAGTGATACAGCCATCAGGCAGGCTACGATACCAGTCATATGCTGCACCGGCTAAACAACCGACGAACACTCTGGTAAGGAGAGCATCATTTGGCTGTAATTGATCAGTCATCACTTCAAAATGATTGATGTACTGACTTGGAGAAGTGCTGCCATCAAACAGCATAATGGTTGGAAGCTTATACTTAGAAGAAAATGGAACTTCCTTCCACTCTGTAGGATATGGTTGCTTTATGCCCAGTCTTTCTAGGCCATCCTTCTGTTTGAAGGCCTCAAACTGAGTGCGTAAGAGTTTTACAGCTTCATTAGCATCCCCTGATGTTTGGAAATTGGTAGGCTGGTTAGAAGTGTTAGGAGGAGGAACAGCGTGGTAATTACCACCTCCGGCACCAGACTGACTTGGATCAGCTTGAATTGGCACAGAAGCAACCTGAGGGGCTGGTACCCCCAGACTAACAGGTACAGAAGATGCTATAAGCTCAGGATTTGTAACATGGTTTACAATCAGAGGCACTGTATGTTGAGCCACCATTATGGTGTGTATGCTTGCAACCATTTCTGCCATAGTTTTCAATTTATCTTCTAATACAACAATTCGTTGCTCTTGGCTAGTTGACGTAGAGGCATCTTGATCTTCCGTAATGGTATATGCCGTCACTTCTCTTGCAGCTATTGATGAGATAGTTTGTTCAGAACTTTCACTATCTGCATCAAACTCCGAAAGAGTCCTCTTCCACATGGGTGATAGGGAGATCTTCTTGATTAAAGACACCTTGGTTCAAATGTCGATTTTTTGATCTAGTGTATTGAAAGACACCTTCACTGGATGCATGGATCCGATCTAAGTATTGCTGACTGGGATTACGGGATGCATTACGTCTTGGACGTTTCCCACTTCCAGTGCCTTGAGAAGTCATGTTAACAGAAGCATATAATAGTTCATCTTTGTCTTCTATTATATGTTCAGGAGTTGAAGCATAGTTCAGACGATCGAAGACAGATCGTTGAGCCGATTGGCAACAACAGTTGATGACAACTTCATGTAGGCAGTGGCGATTTGGAGGTGAGAAAAACATTCCCGTAGTCTCCCGTCTTTGTGTAAGACGTTGCCGGAGATCAGTTACAACCACAGGACGAGAAGAAGTCGGAGGAACATATTCCTTAATGATGTTAGGAACATGTCTTCTATTCTTCAGGTGTTTAGTTCCTTGAGTGTACAAAGATGTACTCAACTCATTAGCATAGGTAGACGGGTCTTTCTTTTCAAACTTTGGCTTTTGGTGCAGATTGGCTTTTGGCATAGGGTTCTTGCATTTTGTCAAAGTTGATATTGGTTGACGCCTATTGAGATAAGCGCGTAAATATGAAAATTCTGCTCCCGGTGTCTCTGTTTGTGATACCTTTAATTTTCTTTGCTTGGATCTTGAAATTTGCAAGATAGGAAGGTCTTGACCAGATCCCATAGGGGTAGGTAAGATACCTCTCTGATCAGTGTTCTTTCCAGTATCAGAGATTCGAGGACCTCTGTTTACAGGAATAGAATTTGATACGTCTTCCTCTGAGTCATAGACCAGGGAAGTTTGAGGAAAGACCAAAGGGTGCTTTCCTTTCTTTTGAATAGGGTTAGCTAAGAAGTATTTCCCTTTGTTCTGTTGTGTGACCATTTTAGGCATAGATTGTGCCAATTGAGGAAATGTCATAGGACTTTTTCCTTTGTTCTGTCTAGTGTTGGTACTAGAACGTGAATTCTCCGAGTTCAGAACTTGAGAATTGGAAGAGGGAATAGCCAAGAGACTAGTTCCCTTGAGTTGCGCCAGAGTAGAAGACTGCGCCTGGGTTGTCGATTGCTTGGGTTGCGCCATAGTCCTACGTACTACTGGTGGCGCCTTAGCAGCAACTTTGGTAGACTGTGCCTCGACAGTAGTTTGAACTGACTGCACCTTGGCAGCAAAGATAGTAGTAGGCTGCGCATGGGCAACAGAGTGAGCAGATTGTGCCCTAGCAACAGAAACATGTTGTGCTAGAGCCACTGAGGCGGATTGCGCCTTGGTCATTGAGCACTCAAGTTGCGCCTGAGCAACAGCGACTGTAGGAGATTTAGGAGTCAACACAGTCCTGTTCTTGGCGATGGCCACCGTGCGCTTGTTGCTCTTGGTGTTGATCATATTCTCGTAGGCTGCCTGGTTGACTTGAACAACCAGAGTCTTCTGCGTCTTGCAGATCGACGCAATGTCACATTGAGTTGTCACTTTCTCGTCGGAGGAGAAAGTCGTCCCCAGCAGAGTCACCATTTTGTTTGCAAAAACAAAATCTTTTGTTTATTCCAAACTTGTAAAAGAGTACAAAGTACAATGAATTCTGGAGAAGTACAACTTTAAGAATCTGATCAGAAGACAATCACTTTATCCCTTGGACTATGTGAACTTGAAGACTGTAGCCTCTGGAGAATGCAGCAGCAATTTTACAAGAGTTCTTGATCTCTGTCTGTGTGTATTTGACCTATATGCCAATGTCTCTGATGATTTCACAATGATTGGAAACTCTATTTATAGAGTTCTTGAAATAACTATTTTAGCAGTTATTCTGATGGTGTGCGAAGCTGGATTGCGTCACATTGAGTTGCGCTAACCTCCTGTTGTGCCAACTTTCATTCAGTTGTCAATCGTGTACTAACTGTATTTAGACGCGTAGCATCGTATGATTGAGATACGCGTGGTCGTGTATAGGATAGTAGACACGTCTTGAGAGATTAGTGGCATGTGCGCCATGTCATCCTGCTTTAGAATGTAAGTTGTCTCAACTTTATCAGGTTGCTCGAGCTTCAGTCAACAAGTCAAACTACGCTTGATTTGGGCTGTGCCTACACACGTGGCAGCTTCTGAGCAGATGTCATCAGATTGCGCCTAAGCGCAACTAAGGATTTTGTTTAGATTGCGCCTGGGCGCAACTCACGGAGTGTACAGGATAGCTGTCCACCAACTTTTCTTGAGCGACACAATTCACGGGATTCAAAGAGATTTTTCTCGTTCACTGTTGTGTCAGTCGTCAGTGTTGTCAGATAATGATGACCATCAAGTATCAGATGCCACGTAGGTTTTGGCGCAAAAAGACTGGGCGCAGTCTG